>JAOXNG010000012.1:36906240-36922586 GCA_028566535.1 Scolopax minor
TGGAGGGAGTTTTCAAAAAAGTTGGCTGAGGCCGCCGATTCCATTTTGTAACATTCATCGCTATTTTACAGAGTGGTAATCCCTCTTCCTTTAAAGTAATGGATCCTTGTAAAAGCTATATATACCTTCATACATTACAATATTTTGAGGATTACTGGAACAAACAATGGTGCAGGAATCATCCTAAGCTTCTGGAATCAGACCTTCTCTAGGAAGCACCTCTTAGTCATAGATCATTTTCATTCACCTGCTGCTTGGCATTCTCTGGGAGCAAAGTGATTTTTCACCAATGGGTTACAGCTAAAACTGTAATTACAGTCATCAACATCTTAAAAACACATTTATTCCTTCCTTTTAAAATTTGCTTAGTTTTTAATTACTTTCATGTTTAATTTGGCCTTCTGATCTATGGTTACAGAACTGAACTCCTCATACAACCATTTATGTCTAACTTAGAGGGTAATAATTCCTTCCTCAAGTAGACAAGTAAATCATTTAAAGAAAGGACACAAACCACCCAATGACCACCTTTCCCTCTCTTTGCAATCAAATGCAAATTCCATCCTACACAAGAAGTAAAGGACAGAAACAGAATTTGATTCCATTCCCCTGTTCTGCCAACTGGTCTCTCTCAGCCCTCAAACACGGAATAGGTGCCTTTACTCAAGGGATCGTGCCAAAGACTGGCCCAAGGCAGAGCAAAGCAAAAGGCAGCACCATCCAGGTGCACTTCACAGAGCAAGAATATCAAAAGTCAAGTTTGCAGGTACAGATCAAACTCAGATCAAAAGAAAACACATACTGCTGCTTTTTCCCTTTTGGGAACTCATGAACATAGGAAATTTTAGTAAGAGATTACCATATAATTTCAAAATTTAGGACAGGAATTTTTTTTTTTTTTGTTCAGGAGTAAACACAGAGGAGAAGAGAAAGGCTGGACAGACATGCTTAACCAAAATATAGGTAATATAAGGTACTGACCACTATAATCTGCTGCACATTTAAAGGATTCTTATGAGCTACACAGAATATTTTGCATTATCAAGGGGCAAAAAAAAAACAACAAAAAAACCAATAGATTATTATATTCGGGAACTTAAATAATATGTAAATTCTTCCCAGGTCAAACACCTCATTCTTCTAACATGCTTCCCTCCATTTATTACAATTAATCAATTAAATTAAAAATTATCTGTTTGGTCTACTTCCACACAGAAAGGTATTTTGGGACTCAGTACAATACTTATTTAAAATTTTTAATATGTCTCTGATTTTTTTCCTTATAAAAAGCAAAAAAGTGCTTGTTATACTTATTGTATAAGTCTAACTAAAACCTGTAAAAGTAACCCAGTCTTACAATCAGTTATAGGATAATTATGAGTATGTTCCTGGTAAGAACATTTGTTGTTCTTTGATTGTTTCTTGAATAACTTTTTAGCCAGCTTCTTCCACTTGTCTCATAGGAAAAAACCAATTTTAAGAAATCAAAACATATACTAAAATGTTAAATCCCAAACTACTGAATCAACTGCCCTCAATACAACACATAATTCATTCGAATGTTATGATCCACGTTTCCTAGTTGATTTTTAGATAAAAACAAGCAGATTACTAGCAAAGGTTTATCTCAAATTCCCACATGTACAGCATGCCACATTAAATATATGCAAATCAACCTCTTTCTCCTCTAGTATTTTTGAGCTGACAATTCATATGACCTGAAGCCATGGTTAACGATTACAATTATTTGACTTTCATATTTATACAATCAGTCATCAGATATGCATGTTAATTGATTTTAACAGATAGTTTTGTATTCTAATGATCAACAGTAAGCGAACATTTTACCAACCTCTTGATTTATAAGAAAATAAAACTTATATCAGTTGTCACAATTAACCCTTCACTGTATTGATTTTCAGTATTCACTGCAGACTTCTCCATAATACGTTAACCTGGAAGTACTAAAAACTATGGAATCTAATCTTTCTTTTGGTAGCAAAATTTTACTTTTCCAATTAAAGACAATCTCCTATTGTGTTTAAAAAACACAATTGCTACCCTATTTAAAAAATGCATTGTCTATTAATTAGAAGTGATGAAACATAATAACTGTTTAAAAAATTGGACTGGGCAAAAAATTAATTTACACTTATCTCATATTCATATTTTGCTAAAGTTATTTTCTCTTTTTCAAAAAAACTTAGTCATGCACTTCTTGATTTTAATAAACCCTCAAACGTCATATATAGCCCTACATTTCAGATTCTTATTTCTGCTATGCTTAATGCCAAGGCTTTCCTCTGTTGCTGTCACAAAAACATATTACTGAATTGGTTACTTTTTTTCACATGGATGAAAATTTATTATTTGCAATCACATTTTTATTTCAGGTGCCCTATTTATTGAAGCATTAAATAGAAATTTGCAGATTTGCGTGCAAAGGACTGACTATTTTTAAGTTTATACCGTGTGCAATCCCCATCTTACACAATTAATGGTGGTTGTTCTTTAAGGATATTCATACACAAGAGAGTGGATATTGCATCTTATTCTCAAAAAGATCATGTCTTATTCCTCAAAAGGGGTCTCCCAATTTAGGCATTACTTGCTGTTGGACTAAAGACTTCTGCTCCAAATTTGGTAAAGCAAGACCTGTTAAATCTCTTTTTTGGTATATTTGAATACTTACACAGATATTTTAATTTCTGTGAAACGCAGAATCTTTCTACTTCCTAAAATTAACTGAAAGAGGTGCTCTGTCTATTCATCTTTTATAGAGGTAAGTGTTGAACACTCCAAGTTCTGCTACCATTCTCTTTTTGGCTGTCTGCTCCAATTAATTTCAAGTGAAACATATCCATTATGAGATTTTGAGATACATTCTCCAGAACAAAAACCAGCACAGAGACATCAGAGTACTCATCCCAGATATATAATGCAAGTTCCGATGATCTATCATGGACAAAAGAAACTTAAAGTCATGCAACCACAACCATGAACAAGCACCATAAACTCTAAAACACTGTTTAATGGAATTTTCTGATTTTTAAAAGGTCGTGATTTCACCCTGAACATAAGACAGAGGTACTGAATATAAGATAGGATTCTGTTGCTTTCTTAATAGTTATTTTCCTTAAACTAAGGTCTGGCATCATGGCCAATACTGATAATGCAAATACATTCTCTTCAATCTTTCCCTTATTGAAATATCTTCTTGGTCTTCAACAGATCTGATTTCATCCTGAACATAATGAGAAAATCTGGGGGTCTGCAGAAAGGGGAAATCTATCCCACCCTAACCTCTACTCAAGTTTTAACACCACAGATACCAAAGCAGAAAGCCCCTGGTTTCTTTTGAACAATGTAATGCTGCAAGTTAACCACCTTGAAGACTGATGATGAGTTTTATACTTCTGTAGCCAAAGCAGACCTTAATGGAAGGAAGGGTAAAGATCTTAAAGTTATATGTGAAACTCTAATATAAATAGGTAAGATAAATATATTGAGAAGAAAACCTACATGTAGAGATCTAATAAACTCGGAAAGTACATGTAATTCCTAGATTCTAAAAATGCTTAATATCCTCCACTTCTCTTTAAGCTTGACAATGTTAAAAATTATAGACCTAGTCACATCAGCTATGGGGAAAAAGAAATAAAATTTAACAACTGTGTAAGTATGGGCTGACTGAGCCAAAGCAGTCCTAGTCTGACTCATAAATACAGTACATTCAATTAAGTTAGAATTAATATCAACATTTTCACAAGATGCCTGAACTTACATTAAGGTGGCAACAAAGAAAGAAAACACTGTTTACAACTCACTGTTTTAAAAAAGTAAATTAATTCTTCAGCATAAAGATCAATGACTAGAAGCAGAATATGACTAATGATACTCAATATATTTATTAAAAATCAAGAGGAAACAAAAAGTAGAAAGCAACTGCTGACACTTTCTGATGGCATCTTTTATGTAAAGAATTGCAACCACAATAAATTCCACAATAAAGCCTAATTAAGGCTATGAGTAGAAAGAAGATAACTAAAACACATTTTGGGAAATGAGAAAGTAGCACAGCTAGAAAATGCCCAGCTGTAAGATAAACATTATGAGTGCAGCGACAGCATGCCACCATCCAGACCACTATGGCCAGTTTGGATCACTGAGACTCTTAAGGCAATCATGACAGGGAAATGGGGAAAAAAAAAAAAAATCAAGAACTATAAGTGGCTTAGCATCTGTCTGTCCTTGCTTAGACTTAATCACAAAAATGAAGTTGAGATCAATGAAATATAGAAAAACTATTACTATCACAGCCCTGTTTTACAGTAAGATGTTCTTTTGCACTATTTCACATGTAAGAAATAAACATGGAAACGGCTAATAAGTTTAATACAACTAGGCAGATAAGTTTAACCATATGTATCCAAGGCAGTCCAATTTCTTTAGAAATCATCAGATAAGGGTCCTTGATGTAGAAAGTATAGTCTTTATGATCTTTAGTTAACTCCATACCAAGAACATTTAACTACTTTGTAATCAACTATATAATGTCAAAAAATATATATAGGTATTAGCTACCAGCTGGATCAGTTGCATACAGTCATGAACCCCAGCAAAGGCATGGAAAAAAGATATCAAAAAAGAGCAGAAGGGGACGAAAGACATATTGCTCATTTTGATTACAAAACAATCTAAACCCACACACGGGTCATCTAAATGTAATAAACACATTCACAGAACCTCAAAATCATCAGTTTGTGAAATGGAAAACTTTACACAACCTCCAAGATGTTTTATTTCTACTAACATCAGCAACATTTGCACTCCCTAAATCTCAATCCATTTTATAGTGGTTACTAAATCTCACTCAACTTAATGACATTAATAAGAAATGGATTAATAAGAATGCCAATAATTTGTTTGCATAAAACTGACCCATGACTTCGAGGCTCCCTGTCTATGAATACTGTGTAAGCCAGATGCCTCTTCTGACATGAAGATTCCTTCTGAGATAGCCAGTGTCACTGGGAGAACTATTGCTCGTGGCATTGAAATATACAAAACATGAAAACTTCAGTGCTAAAAAAACTGAAAGGCTGCACAGCTTCTCTTAAAACATGTGAATATTTCAGAGAATCATCAAGTTAGTGAATGCAAACCACAGCAGAAAACTGCTGCAAATTTCAACTGTGTTAGTGGATAGATGAATTTAGGGAAGAGGATGTAAGCATCATCAACGTAGGACAAAATTGCTGGGTTTTATTTTAAACATGCTTAAACTCAACGTTTTAACTTAAATATTTAAGAATTATTTTAATCTGTACGTTTTACATCTCTTGCCACCTGACGCTAGTGATCCAAATGTCTAGAATAGCACATAATAGTTATATTAACATCATACTAACTATAGCAGTTCAATTTCAACAAATTTCTCTGGGTTTTTGCATATCACTGAATAAATGACTCTGGAATTAGCTTACTTTTCTTGGAGGCATTATATGAGATTATTTCTTAGTCTCCTCTCCTCTTTGATTTAGTACACCTCTTAAGATAATTTATTAATGTTTTGGATATCTCATTCATCATCCATTATTACTGGTGTCATAAATTAGAGGAATGGAACAAAGCACTGGACTATACACTTTTTCCATATTCATCAATAAAATGGCCATCTCTGTTAGCAAGCACTGTGCAAAAGAAGTTGGTTTATGCACTACAGTGAGACCAGGAACACTTTTTAAACTCAAATCCCCAAACAGATCATTAGATTTGTAGTATAATACATTATTAGTGAAGTAAACATCAGCGTTTCACCTTTAAATATAAAAGGATAGAAATATCTGGTCTGCAAAAGACAAAAGTGCATGTCAGAAATTGCTATGTCCTGTAAATTACTCAGAAGAATTTGAAGGCTGATGAATACCAGTCTTGTATGAAAAAAAAATAAAGGATTAGTCGATGAAAATGCTGTAATTTTGCCAGCATACTATAAAACAGTTAAAAGGGTAGGAAAGATCCAACTAACAGAAACTTAAATGGCAGTATTTAAGTCTATGATATTATTTCCCAAAAAATAAGTTACCTCACTTGTACTTACTGGTGGTAAGTACAAAAAATAAAGTCCCGTGCTATCACAGTTTTTTGATTTTAGTTTTTTTTATTGTTTTGTTGTGTTTGCTTTTTTAATTAAGACAATTCAAACACAAAGGACATTAAAAAATACAATTGTGAAGATTTCAAAATAATTGTCAAGACAATGATCATTAATGTGAATTGTATTGGTAGTAAGTTACACAGCAGTATACTCTGCTATAGAAAATACCTGTAGACAGAATTAATGTTATTTTGAGAACATTAACAAGATCATTATGCTTGCATTAAATTACACCTTTAAATTAAGTTTGAATATCCAAAAATTCATTTTTTGTTATTTTAGGCAAAGACTCGGTTGATATATTTTGTACACATTCACTGTTTACACTCTTTCAACTAAAAGTAAATCTCTTGTTAAGGCAAATTAATATTTTACACGATATAACAGTACTGCACTTGTCTCTTTTCTTACTGTTACAAGAAAAAACTCGAGCCACATTTAGTAATTCATTAACAGAATCAGATACAGAAGAATTTAAATTCTTATAGTAAAAGAAAAGGATTCAACATTCAATGTAAATTGGGTAAAATGTTTCAGAGTAGCAACTGTGTATCTAATTTCTACACAGGGAAGTAATAGTTGTTATTTTTTACTTTAGGCATTACAGATGAGGTGTTTCTGGTAGCAATGTGAACCAAAGCCAGTAACTTTTTCCAACTAAAAGTCTTTCCATTGTCTAACACAGGACCCTGATTATTTTCCATATAGAGCCTTCATATATATAGTAATTGATGATTAACAAAACATACTTGTACCAATGTTTTTTAAAGTTTATTCAACTAAACACATATATACAGATACATTTTCCCCTTCATGATGTTTAGAATTATTAAGGAAACTGTTTGATGAACTACATATGAAAATTTCCTATAGTTACATTTACCAGTGAAATAGAAAATGAAATATGTCAGCTGCAGCTTTTGTTAGTTGTTAGTTTGACTGGTGTTTGGTGATGGTCATGATGCCTGTTATTCAATCCATGAAGGCAGCTTGCAATCAAAAAGACTAAGAATAGGTAATACCTTCCTTGTACTGAGGTGACTGTGGTTTGAGACTGACACAAAGTGGAGAAACCAATCCCCCCTCTGCTTAGAGAGCAGCCACTCGTGCTCTCACTCTTGTCTCTGCTTCACTTTCTATTAAAATGTGCATTGTCAGGGAAACACCGAGACTTACTCTTTTCTCTGTCGATTACAATATTCACCCATCATGTAGGTCCCAGGAATTCCATTTGTAGCTTCAGTTAATTTCTAATTTCTAGACCAGGAAATTTTATTAAACGGGAGACCATAAGCATGTCATACCCAAAATTTCCAGCAGCAGTCTAAGAGGGTAACAGATACAAGATCATTCTCTTGTGCATAAAGGACTTCACTGAACCTAGTCCCCCATGACAGATGGGAGTGCTCTAGCAACTGAGGTAACAGTCAAAAAAATAAAGTTGACAAACTCTTGTTACCTCATTATCCTAACTTTCAGGCCTGCTGAAAATGTCATCAATGAACAATAACCAGGACAGCAGTGAATAGACACTGAGAAGATAGAACACAGAATAAATAAATAAATAAATAAAATCAGTGGAATCTTCAATCATTTTCTTTTTAACTTATTTTTAATAAAAGTTCTGCAAGATACAACATCCAGTCTTCTTTATAAGATCTGAGATCCAGAAAGCTTCAGATGTTTATATTCCTGTTAAACAGGACCAGTAGCTGTGGATATTGATTTTTCCAGTGGTTTTAAGGGACACCACTGTTACTGTTCTCTAATCACAGTACACGAAATTCAAACTTTTGCTTCTCAGCAACATCCCATCCTCTAAACCCTGTTGAGTACCTGTTCTCACACAGACACATTTTTAAACTCCATGTATTAGAACATTCATTCATGTAGTTACTGGAAGCACATGTGGATCTGCAATTACCTAAAACAGTTCTCAGTAGGAAAAGAAAGCCCAGGACATTTGAAATCCAGTGACTAAAAGGCAGTGGCTAAATACAGGAGGTGAACCAAGGAGACAGTATTTTAAAGCAAGCAGACAGGTAGCAGGGGAGGACAGAAGCTGATCCCATCAGGACCAAAGATAAACCCCTCCATCTGGGTGATACTCAACACAATCATTACCACTAGTAAAGAAGTTTACTACAGCTACATGATTTAACAACTGTTAAACCAATACTGTTAAATTCAGAATCCACTAGAAACATATTACTTATTGCCTCAAAGAAATGGGGCTTGTTTACTTCTCATTACAGTGTCAGTGAGTCAAAGAGTTGATCTTAAACAACAAAAGCCTGACAGAAGAAAATGCCGCCAGCTCTGTCAGACTCCTGGAAGAGAAAGTCAAGGCTCAAATGATTGCGTTGATCTTTGACTGAAACTGTAAAACAAGTCAGTTTCTTCAAAGCCAAACACAACACCGCAGCCAACAATAAGGCATCCTCTCCTTTCTTCCACACAGTGACTTTTTGATGTCATAAGCTCTGGCTATTTTTAATCATACTAAAAAGGTGTTAGCAAGGCAAACATATATGACCCAGGCCCATAAACAACTGTGGACTGTTTTTCCTGACTAATCTTGGTGTTCCTGTTGTCACCTAAATTTCAGTACCAAGACTTCTTATTAATAGGTACTTTAAGGTTGTAACCAGCTTTTAACTGATTGGGGTTTTTTCTTTCATTATCTGTATCTGAACAATTGTTCAGATTAATTCACTGACTAAACTCCAAAGTATCCATATTTTATTAGTCACATAGAAATAGGATTGCTACCCACAAGACTTCAAGATAAAACACTACACTGACACAGATCAGAATCTAAAATTCATCCTGTTCAAAGACTAACAGCCTTAAGATACTTTATTTCATGCTTTTAATTCAAATAAAGGTAATTAAAAATACTGTATTTTCTTTTCAGAAGTTGGTTAGCATTCCTGAACTCCTGATTCTCAGTGTCACTTCTAATGTCCTATGTAATTCTGCCCATCCTTATTTCACAAACAATTCTAATTAAACAAAAAGGCTACATTCAGTTAATACTTTAAACGTATTTTCCAGTTTAATCTTCCAGTGTATTTGTAAAATTTCTGCTGCTACTCATTAAAAATCAAATTCATCAATGTTTAATTTTTAGATATGACTTCATTTGAAATAAAATTTTAACCCATACCAAGTAAACTAATATTAACATACTGCATATACCATAAGCACTATAGAAAAACAACAGCAGAAATAAACAGATTGAATGACTGAAAAACAAGCAAGAAACAATGGATAGATAACAGTTTATCTTAACCAATTGGTGCATACTCTTTTCTTCTCACCTCTCATCTCCAGTAAATTTATCTTGATCATAACTATATTGGTCAGCTCAAGTTTGTTTAGCTGTGGGTCTTTCTATCACTGAAGTAATCAGTGAAGTCACTCAGGACTTAAACGTAAAGATGAAGTTTTTCCTCCTGGAACAAATATTAAGCATCCAGAAGCCTAGGACTTCAAAGTTTGACTTCATGAACCACGTGCTTACTCAGCAGGCATACAAAAATAATGTATTATTTCACTTAGACACTCCAACACTTTATTATCCATTTTATGTAAGAATTCATAACTACAGCAAGCGTATTGGTAGACATGCAGCAAAAACATATGGGCAACCAACAGCTATTTCCTCTGACCCCTGTCAGACCAATTAATTTCCATAACAGAAGCAAATGCTTTCAGAACAGCAAAGCAAGACAACAGAAGAAATCCTCTCAAATGCTAGAAAAAGCCAGAGAATACATGCTGTGAGGAAGTAAACTGGGTTTAAAAAATAAACTGCATTGAAGGAATTCTCTACTGTTAAGGCTGTTTTCAGTAATGTACAGCATCACACACAATGCTTCACAGTAAACCAATTTCATGAAATCATATGCTTGCCAAAAAGAGACTACCTATCCAGAGTGCTTACCATTACAAATATCCATTTCATTTTAACCTTAAATTTCCACACAGAATGCAAGTAATACTTACTAAAAAAAAAGAAAATCACTTAACTAATGAAACCAGCTAAAGCTCAAAATCTAAATATGAAGCCAAGTCAACTATAAACATATGGAATAATGCCCATGTCAGTTTTATACCCTATACTTCCCACTTTTCTTTACTTTTGATAATGCAAAATACATTAACTTAGAAAATGTATCCTAAAGTGAGTTAACATTTTTATTATGAGGGATTACCTTCAGGATCAAAAGAGGTGCACTATGTATATAAATTTCACATGATCTTAAACATAAAAAGAAATCTGATGCATCTCTACCTTCTAGTCACACGAAAAGATAATGTGAAGATTACATCATTGAAGGATTACCAAGACAGTTGTGTGCTTAATTATTAGTCTGCATCACCATTCAAAGCCCTAGTTAGTCTTTTGTCCTCCTTTATTGTCCTCCTCCACATGCTGGACTAGAGATTCCTTGAACAAAAATTCTCAAATTACTGACCGTACACCTGATCAAGTGAGTGAGCTGAAGAACTAAGATACAAAATAAAAGGTCTTAATAAATCCAAGTCTAACTTTTACTCATGCATATTTCAAAACTTTGTTATGTTCTCATGAACCCAAGTCTAAGAATGAACCATTTCACCAGCTGTAATACAAGAACAGCTGCCATAACATTGTCTTCACCCACAAATCAGTTAACTGAGGGTAGTACTGCCTAACAAATAGTCTTTAGTTTAGTAAATAAAGTCTACTGTAGGAAATTTCTGATGGACTAAGGCAGCACTAGCGGAGTGGGAGAAGAAAGACAACATGATAAGCTATCAAAGAACAGTTTTCCTGGCTTTTC
The DNA here is from genome assembly GCA_028566535.1 of Scolopax minor. Lineage (NCBI taxonomy): Eukaryota > Metazoa > Chordata > Aves > Charadriiformes > Scolopacidae > Scolopax > Scolopax minor. The sequence goes on from JAOXNG010000012.1 coordinate 36,917,233, forward strand.
CCTCCATTTATTCACGTCCCAATGTTGTTCTAGGAACAACAGATGTTTTCTGGCCAGAATGATTCAGACACCTTCTTATGTTCTTAGGATCAAGAGTCACTTTCACAAGAAAGCAAAGAAATAATTTGTTTATAATACTGTGCATATATATAAGACTTATCTATTCAATTTAGATTCTAAAATGCCTATATATATATATACACAGCAGCCTTTATATTGACTAAATAGTGAAAATCTCCCAGTATCTACTATGGCTTTATGAAAGAGATGTAAAGAAATTTTAAAAATTTTTAAAAATTTAAAAAATTTTTTAAAAACCTAACACCAAGCTACAGTTTTGTTTGTTTTTTTTTTCATCCAATACAGATTTAAGAGAACAGGTGGTACTTGGAAACGCGTTTCATGAACTATCACAACTAAGAAAGACTGGGTGACACAAGCATATAGGTCAAGACCCACCACAGCTGTATGGTCAAAGATTCATGACATCATGTACAAGAATTTCAGTTAATAAATGAGAACAGTTTTTCTTAGTCAGTAGTAAATTATCAATTCGCCTTATACAAGTATTACTGAACATTAAGAAGTGTGAGGATCAGACGTATAAAGAGAAAAATCAAAGCAAAAAGAGAATTCAGCTTTGGGCAGAACATTATCAGGGGACATGCAGCCAAACAAAATGAAGGTGATTATTCTAAGCCACGTAGAGGCCATTATCTAAGACTTCCACTGTGCCCAGTCAACAGACTGGGACTAAATTTTTATGTAGCCATTCATACCCAGGACTCTGTTGGGTTTTACTTATTTTTAGTGACATACATTTCCTTTTACATTCTCTGCCAAATGTCATTTGGTGGGATTTGACAATGTGTACGAGAGGGCAGACACACTGAGCAACCCCTCACAGTTACCAGCCACTCCCCACCATATTTCCGCAGAAGGGAAGAAACAGGGAAACAAAAGTAGAGCTTTAATGTCACCTCATGGCTGTCATTCCTTCTAGACCTAGAGCAGATAGACCTCTACCATTCTATCATCAAGGTGCAGATGAGTTACTAGTAAGGGGCAGTCTATTGCAGACTCAATGTTACAGCTTCTTTACTAGAAAAGTCATAAGAAATTCTCCTCGAGAGACCAGGTCATCTGAGGACACACAGAGATTGGGGGTTTATTTGTGGGTTGGTTTGGTTTTTTTTCTTCCACCATAGTATTAATAAAGTGACCAGTCCTTCAAGAACTATTTTAACTTATATATGCTCACAGATGCAGGAATGCCCAGCAAGGTCCAGTGCAGATGATCCATGACCAGCTGTAGTAGATGACAGACCTTAGAGCTGGGTGTAGAACTTGGAGCTCTGGCTCTGAAACAGTCTAAAACTTCAGAAACACTAGAGACTGGATGCCAGAGCTAGAGTTCCAAGAGGAAGTTATAAAATCAAATGTCCAGGGCCAAAGAGAGAGCTTCTTCCTCTGTCTTTCACCTACGCAAGGTGATAGACATCAGTTAAATGTTTTTTTCACTTGTTTATATGTACAAACAATTAGAAAGCCTGCTTACATTCCAATTGCATTTCACTGTCTGTCATCCTGTACACGTGTCTTCAAATCAATATCTCATAATGGTGGCACAGACTTTGTTTGAGAGGAACTGAAACACAGCTTCAGTCTCAGAAAACGCAAATGTCAAATGGAAATGAAATTCCTTTGAAACATTCTGCAAAGACAGTGAAAGTACAATAATATATCTCAAGTTAGATGGAAGAGGTTAATGTATCAGAAAGGACTACACAGAAAGCCACAGTATCCACTGGATGCTATAAACAGATACAGCAATGAATCACAACCAAGCCATTAGTAGCTGCTGCAAGAGAATTCTGGAATTGACTCTTGTTTCGGTTCCTTCAAAACTAAGCAAAATGAATAAGAATAAAATTGCCATGGCCACAATGTTTCACCAAGGAAAATTCTTAACTGTAGATGGGAATTAGTCTCAAGTGAAATGGCAGTTAATTCATTGTTGTCAGCTCAGGATAGTTTTCAATGATGAAATCATTGCAAACTGTAAGTCAGGACTTTGAAAGATAAATTCTCTCACATTGAAAAAATGAAACTGCCACCCAACCTTCATTTACTCTCTGAAGTTAACCTGAATAATAAATTTAAAAGTTGTCTGGTCAGGGTGAGTAAGAAACATTAGCTGAAATATAATATTAGCCATGTAATGACTTGCTGGCAACTTTAGTCTTTTTTTTTGTTTTTTTAGAGGAGAAAGAGATAGTATACCAAGCACAACAGAAAGAGTGTCAGCTTAGTGTAACATACGACTACAGATTTCTTTCTAAAGCAAACTGAATAGTTGAGAAAAATGGGAAATCCTTGACCACTTTTCCTCTCTCAGTATCAAATACATCTTTGTCACCATTTTCACCAATAAGGATCAAAATGAGGAGGTGATCTTCATCAGCTCCTCTTCATCTTCCAATGTATTCAGGCCTCATCTGAAACTTTGTTGTTGTTTTAAGTAAGACCTAAGAGTCAACCTGCCTATACAGCTAAAATCCCAATTTACCCTACTTATCCATGCAATTCAACTCTCCTCCCAACCAATCCATGCAGTGCACAACTCCTAAAATGCTCATCTCACTGGTTGCTAAGGTCTTCAATAACTGCAAAGACAGTTGTCTTTAATAATGCAGCCTCTCATCAGCAATTTTACATTATTCTTTTTGTTTGCATCTTCATCATTGTATAATATTTTACAACAATCAAAGACCATCTGAGTAAAAACCCTTGTAAAAGTCTATGTCTTCCATTACTCCAACAAACGCAGTTAGACAATACAATTTGCTTAAGTATCTAAAACTGTATCCTTATTGGGAATGTATTTGCTCTTCCTTGCCCTCATTTCTTTTCTAGTGAGCAGAGATGTGGTGCTTCGCTGCCTTCTATGGTTAACCCACACCACCACCTTACAATCACTGCTATTGCAGCTGGACCTACTTGTGGCTTGAAAACACAGAAGCAGAGGAGCTTGACATTAAAAGAAATCAGGCCAAAAAAAAAATGTTGAGACATGCATTGTAACAAACAGAACTATAAAGAATAATGGCCAACAAGGGTTCAAGACACATGTCCTGTTTTGTTGAGTTTGATTTTATTCCATTTTTCCAGAAGGTGGAATCTTGGAAGTATGCTACGTTCTTTCAAGCTCAGGAAAGTCGAGGGCTGCAAGCAGTGTGAGACTGCAGAGAAAATGGTTAGAAGGATCTAAAAGAAACACTCAGTGTTAAAAAAAAAAAAAAGAAAAAAGTAGAAAGAAAGGAAGGGTGATTCAGTGCCTGTTAATAAGCTTTATATTAGAGGTTTTCCTCTTATACACACTGGTTTAAGCTCATCACCCAGTTCCTATCCATCCATTCTTCATTCTCAAGCTCATACTGCTTGAGTTTGATTGATCCATTACTTATGGATCGGGAATGGTGCGAGTCTGAAGCTTCTAAACATAATAGAAAACAGCAGTCTAACTGAAAGCTACCTTGAAACACTGGCAAAAGACTGACTATTTGTATTAGGAGGTGTCTAACATGCTCATGGACTAAATGATAAATAACAGCAGCTCTAGAAAATGAAGTGCTCCAGTCAACCTACAAAAATTATAGCATGAGTCTATCAACATACTTTTATCCCAATCTGGGAAAGCTGTTACAAGGAGTAAAATGATGTTCACTCAGCCCACGTTTGCCCTCTTCTCAGATAAAATTACTCATAGTGGAAATTATAACCATGACTGATCATATAGTATTACTGCAAATTAATGTAAAAATCTAGTCTCACCCAACAGCTATGAAACAGCAACAGCATGCTCTAATTCCTGGCATATGTCACTTTTGAATACTGACTTATAGGTAGAGCTACATATTTTTCTTCTAATACACAAGAACATTGACAGTTTATCTAAAATCCCTAAAGACCAAAACAAAAACATGTAATATACTAAAAACAAATTAGGATTTCCTCCAATCACTGAGGCCCTGGAGTGCACAGGAGCGCTATTAAAGTAACACAGCATCTCAGCTGGATTTGCAAGAGCTGATAGTGCCACTTGTTCATTCTGAATGTGTACTCAATCTACCCCAGCGCACAGCATCGACGTGGAGCTATCTCCAGTGACAGCAGCTGCCACTGTCTTCTGCTCCTCCCCACTCAGTCTCATATGGACTGAACCTTGCAATAAACAGGGTCTGCATTTGTGGGTAAAGGCAGCATGACTGCACCAAGTATATGTCCGGCAGCATCATCAGAAATTAAAAATTAATATTAACTTGTATCTGTCCTATATATGTTTCAATTTCTTCTCAGGCACAGAATCCCTCTCATTTCACCCTAAGAACATACTTAAGGATACAGACAAAAGTCATAAGAGACAAAAGACTAGGCAGCTTTTCTACTTCTGCAAACTGAAGTTTGACATTTTATTTTGAAGGTTTGCCAAATTAAAAACCAACTTGTTCAAAGATGGGAAACCAAAGAACCAGGAAACAAAAGGGTCCACAAACAGTTGGTAATTAGCTAGAAATGGAGAAGATATATCCTACTCTATACTTGTCTCATTCTGTCTATCCCTTAAACCTCTTTCCAATTCCCTCACTTCACTCAAGCAACTGCACCGAGTAATCTTCAACTGCAGTATAATAAATAAAAGTTGGGAGAACTGCACAAATCCAAAAACCAAAGTAGCTTAGGTGAAATCCACCCTTCCTACAGAAGGTAACCTCAAGAAAAAGAGACACTTAAGTTCCAATTCCAAATGTAAAATATTTATAGTACCTTACACATAGCCAGAGTGGAGAAAAAGGTAATTCAGTTTGTTGGATTTTTCAGAAATGTTATATAGGAACAAGTTTTTAATTTCAAAGTAGAACTGCCCAAAATGAACTTATTTAAAGTAATAAATGAAGCACCAACATAAAATTTGAAAGGGCATTTCATGCTGACGTTTTCCCCAGAAAACTGTGAAATAAGTTCACAAAAAGTTGAAGTCTACCTTGATACATAGAACATTCTCAGTTCTTCTAACTTGCTGCCTGCTTTGAAAAGTGCATTTGAAAAAAACCCAAACTCTCAAGAAGCCTTAACTGTAACACACACACAATCAATCTAAAATGTTGGCTTTTTCATTTCTTTTTTCAGTTTTAAAGACACTGACTTTTGATTGAACACTTTATCTATTATGCACAACAAACATATACCACGGATGCATTTAGAAGAAACCTTTCACTGATTTGCACTTGAGTTTCCTCTGAATACAGGAAGGCAGAAACTTCCTGCCTGTTGCACTTTTCTCTACTTGTGCT
>JAOXNG010000012.1:36955953-36968537 GCA_028566535.1 Scolopax minor
CACTCTCTCCAGTTGTACTGACCATAACAAAGAATTGGCCACTTCAGCACTACCTTGGCAATACAAATAATGAAAAAGCCTAAATGATCTTCTGTTGGTTTTCGGTTTGTTTGTCCCCTCCCCCCCTCCCCCATAAAAAAAAAAAGTCAAAGAATAGCTCTAGTAGAAAAGCCACAATAAGAAAAATAAGAAATACATCACCATTCCCAGTACCTGCCATGGCTACACATAACCAGCAGAGCCCAGTACACTGCGTTTCAGTGAGAAGTTGATACTTCCTATGGCCTCCACACGGCAACCAGCTTGTCTTGGGATTACAGTTAGCACCGCTGATATACGCTTCCCATAGGACCAAAGAAGAGCTTTCAACTCTGCAAGGAAAAAGCCTAAATGCACAGAAGCTCTTATTACTCTGCCAAATTCTGTTTTGTTTAGGAAAAAAAAACCATGCATCACAACAATTTTCTTCTGAGACAGCCTGATTTGATAGTGGGACTGAGATTGTGCCCAAAAGAAATAAATGGCAGCGTAAGGAAAACAGACAGGCACGCTCAGAATCATTTCTGTTTAGCTGCATCATCTAACACAGAAAAATATGATGACTTCACAAGTGGCTAGTAATTACCAGAGTTCATCCCTGCTGACGATGTTAGGGATCAAGAACCAGGCTCAGCGAGGTCCAGCTTAGCTACACTCATGCAGAAATTCCCATGGCATTTTTCACTCCTACACAAATGGCTTAAAATCTTCCCTATGACTCAGTTTACCAAACAACTTCCAAGGAGCCCTAACAGATGTGAGTTGGCAAAGCAAGGTCTCCACTTGCAGGACAACCTCACACTACCAATTCTGGTTGTGGGCAGCAAGCTCACTGGCAGCAACTACATCAGAGCCACCAGCCAGACAGGACATAAACCCCTTCCCCTCCCTGAGCCCCTCCAGACTCCCACACAGGGAAGGTTTCTATGTCTGCTGCTCCTCCTGCCAGTAGTGCCAAGCTAGATCCTGGCACAACAGTCATATTCCAGCAGCAGCAGCTCAGTATAGATTTTTAAAGATGCCAAACAAAGTGGTTTCACCTACGGGATCATTTCCTGGCTGCTCTGATCAGTCAAAAAAGCGGAAATGGGTGCTGGGAGGAGGTCGGGAGCAGGGAAAGCTGTGTGACCCTGTGTGCACACTGACATTTCCTAAAATCTTCTTCCTACCACTACAGAGTGCTGGATAGAGTTTCAGATAACTTGGAAAAAGAGTTATTTTCCAAACATCCACATGGACAACCACGCTGCATTTCTCCAACCCTTTGCTAATAACAGTTTCACAATCACTGCCTGATTAACAATAATGTTAATCAGGATTAACGTTAACCTGAATTTACCCATTTGCATGCAGAGCCAACATTTAGGTGGTTTTTTCCCAAAAAAAATCACCAGGATTATTCCCTGGTATTCCAGCACTTGTTAAAACATCAGCATCAGCAGCTCAGAGCTGCTCAGATAATTTTGTTACCATTCCTAGGTGAAAGTTACACAACATGTCCAAATGTTTAACAATTGCTGTTTATCATCTTTCCTAGTTTTTGAAACAGAAAGCAAACAGGAAATAAAGGCTGTTGCAAAGACAAAATAGGCAAGAACAAGTGGTGAATTTAGAGACTCAGATAGTAAAATGTAGAGAGTCTCGCCAATATTGGGTAATACATTCTGTTTTCCCAAGAAAATAGTCTCTACATTTCTGGCTCAGGATAGTCAGCCTGTTTTTCACAGATTTCTGCTGTGCATCTGTTTAATCTAACAGGCTTGAAAAGCCAACCATTATAAAGATCCAGGTCACCTTCAGGTCATATCAGCTAAAAGTTTGAAGGGGCTTTATTTTATAAGCATTAAAGAGAGGAAAGCCTAATTAAGCATGAATACAATCCCCGCTTAAGTAGGCTGGATTGGAACAATTTCTAGTAAGAAGCTCTTTTAAATGTTTATTTAGAAAATCTCCCATGTGAAAAGTAGCAACAAAATAAGGAAAACTGCTCAGACTCAGGGACCTCTTCACTACAAGGCACAGCACTTACTTGCTGTTGCACAACCTGCCATTAAACCCATCAGAGGCAGGAACAGCAACAGCAATGTTTACCTGCATTTTAAACCACACACATATTTGCCCAGGGACATTCTATAGCTCCACACCCCCCGCGTTGCTGGTGTAGTAATGAGTAAGCCATTCAACAAGTGAAAGCTATGAAGTAGGACAACTGCAGGGAAAAAAAAAAATAGGACACACATTTACATGTAATGAGACGTACTGAACAGGAAAAGCTCTGGAGAGAGACAAGGGAAATAACAGCATCACCACAGCCTTCACCAGAAAACCAAAATATTCAGTATTTTTCAGGAAACACTCAGTAGCTGATAAAAATATTCCAAGTACACTGCAAGATCTCTAAGGCAATGGATCCTTCAAGGGATGATACCAGTATTTTGACTGCAATCTTTGCAGGAGCTACAAAGGCAGTACTAATTTAGTAAGCTCACCAATGGAAATATAAAGCTGGGATATCTAAAATTAGGTGTGATGAAACAACTATCTTTTTTGAGCTCAAGCTGGGGGTGGAGGTGGGAGGTGGTCAAGCTTACTTACTAAGTCCAGTGGGGGAACTGCATTTCCAAAAGCTCAAACAAGTGAACTCGATAGTTCCCTGTCTAAAGTCACCTCTAAAAGGAACTTCATGATTTTTTTTTTCCAGAGCAAAGGCAACCTTCGCTGTAGAGACTGAATTCTGTATAAAGCAGATGTGCAAAGTCCTTTACAAGCTTTTAAAAGCAATCCTACAGTTCTAGAAACATATGGCTCCATTTTTGTATCACAGAACAATATAGGAAAAATATAAATGTTTTTTCAACATTGTTCTAATCTAAAAGCTATGAATGTCAACATGCATCATTGCTTAAGGAAAACTAAAAACTCTGAAAGTATGTTATGAGAGGGATTTATTTCAGCTGTTCATTTCCAAATGCCTTTAAGAAAACAATGTACTGCAGTGAAATTGGCTGTTTCACTACTTCAATTTCAACATGAAATGCATGAAAAAGGCAAAACACTTCAGAAAAAAATTAAGGAATGTTCCGAAGTATATGTATAACTTGCTAGTGGCTTTGCTGCTTTAAAGTGCTCTAAAACTCATACGTACAGGCCGGCAGTTCATATTAAGGAATATGTCTAAATTATTTTGGAAGAAAATAGCATCCTGTTTTAAGGCTTAGAAATAAAACCACTTTTAAATAGTGAATATACAGATGAAATATTCCAATATGAAGCCAGTTCAATAGCCAAAATTTATTAAAGCTTTAATACTGAAAATGCCTCTCTTGTTGGAACACAACATTGGGCATTCAGATGAGACACGTGCAAATGGCTTAATATCCTGGATGCAATTTCATTCCTATTGAGCTCAGGGAAGGCAACAGCAACAAAACAACTTTATTGATACAGAGACCTGCGAGGATGTACTTAGCTTTTTGTTGTTGTTTAGTTGTATTTTCTTTTTTCAGATTAGCATTTAAGGCATATGAGATGCCATAGGCATTCTCTTAAGACATTTAAGGAGATATCATCTGAATCCCTTATTTTCTCAGGGTACTGAAGGAGAAAGTATTGATTAGTGCATATGCTGGAATTCACATCTTATTTGTAGAGAGCTAATAAAAAAATAAAAAAATAAAAAGACTGTGGTCCCAGTAGAGTTTCAGCAAAAGTAATGGTAACAATAATGACTTTCCTACAAATGCTTTCACATGTTTGGAGAATTTTCTGTTCTCTTTTAATAGCTATTAGGCTTGTTACACCAAAGTGTGTAGGCTTAAAGGAAATTAAAATGAAAATATGTACAATGTTGTACTATTGTTATATTATTTCTGGGGTTTCTTGATCTAGACAACAGCTGTCTTACGTTTAATTTTCTGCTGATGCCTGCATTGGTCAGCTACAGATCAGCTACAGACAGTATCCCAAGCTCAGACTCTCAAACTGAGAGAAAATACTGAAAGCCCCTGAACAGAATTTAGGCAGATTTTGAATGGATCTTCTGCTGCATGGGAGTAAATTCCAAACACCCAAGGAAACCTGTTTCTGGTTACTGCTCATTAAAGGTCATGTTCTTTTGTCTGTTTCACTGCTGTAGCCCAAAGACACCGTTTCCTCCTTCCCAAGAATATTTGAGCAAAATACTTTAGGTCTATTATTGAATACGTTTATTTCATGCCGAGGAAGGAAAGAAAATGTTTTGTGAACAGATAAATTAGTTTGCCATTTCTATTCTAAAGAATGATTCTTTCAGAGCACTTTCACTTTCCAGTTCTTGTAAGCTTTCTGAGCTTGCATCAAAAATCCTAGTCCTTCAACTGGCTTATTATAACGTGTATATGTATTTTAATGTCTCAATTAATAATTCAGATTAATTCATAACAGGGGACTAAATATTAAGGAAAAGATTATAAAAATCAATATCAATAATTCATGACGTCTTCTCAGCTAAAAAGGTAATTTCTCAGAAAATTATTAGGAAAGAAAGAATTTACACAAACCTCTATATGATCTTAAACTGACATAGTAATTATTATTGCTCAGATTGGCATGCAAATAATCATTAAATAGGTGTTTAGTTACAGACAGCTGTCTTGAAAATCTAACAGTCTGTTGGATCATATCAGGAGTGTTGTTCCATTTGATAGAACTGTCCTTATTTATAATTTGGGTACTGAGAAACATTTTGCATGGTCATAATAAAAGTGTGTGTTATACACACAAACACTCTTTTGGTCTTTAATTAGCCTTTGTTTGCTAGGAAACAAGACAGAAGGAAAACCAGAATCACAGAATCACTGAGTCTTGATGAGACCATGGGAGGTTCCTTTGTCCAACATCCCTGCTCAAGCAGAGCTACCTGAAGCAGGACTGCACTCAGGGCTGTGGGCATTTCATTTCCAAAGATGGAGACTCCCCAATGTCACTGGGCAACTTGGGCCAGTGTTCAGTCAGGCACTGAAAACTGTCTCCCGATGTTCAAATAGAGCCTCCTGTGTTTCTATTTGTGCCCATTCTCTCCAGACCTGAGCACCACTGAAAAGAGTCTGGCTTCATCCTCTTTACACCCTGCCTTCAGGTGTTTATCTTCTTTAGGACCACCATTCCCAGCTCTCTCAGCCTTTCCTCATAGGAGAGTTGCTTCAGTCCATTCATCATCTTAGTAGCCCTTCCCTGGACTCTCTCCATTATCTCCTCGTCTCTCTTGTACTGGGGAGCCCTGAACTAGACAGAGTACTCCAGGCATGGCCTCACAAGTGCTGAATAGAGGTAAAACACAGAGAAAAATAGAGAGTAGAGAAGAGTAGAGTAAAGTAGTGTAGAGAAAAGCACTGAACAACAGATTTCACATCAAGCAGAAACAATTCTTTTGCATCTAGAATGAATAATTTCACAAATGGGGTAACATTGGTTTATGTGTCTAATAAGCGAAGCGAAGCAAAGCAACAGTTGTTTTTTATAGGGAAGAAAAGTAAATATTTTAGTTAAGGTATTGGAAGAACATCTAAATGCTGAACACTTACTTGTTTTATATATATAGGTGAAAGATGCATACATGTATTTCTGTAGATGTATCTTGAGGGAAGACCCACACTTATGAAATCTGAAATAAACAGACTGGTATTGTTTAGTTTTCATTTCTTGTTAGCTGCCAGAGTCCCCTTTAAGTTATTATTTTTTTTTTACCAATTCAGTGATGACAAGTGTGAAGGGTTACAGTCCTCTGCCTCCTGCTGGATATTTTGTTCATTGGCATCTGTGAACCATCTCCAATGTGAAGGAGCTGAAGAGCTTGCATGGATAATCTTTTCTGTAGTATGAGTATGGTGACAAGATTCAAATTTCCTTGTTGCTCTGCTACTACTCCCAGCAACTCGCAATACTAAAGACCTATGCAACATCTCTCTTCAGCTCTCTTTTTTTCTGAAGAGTTCTAATCCACTTAGCACATTTCTCATGGAACCCATTCCAAGCCTGAAATTATTGTTGTTCTGCTTCTTTGAAAGTTTATTGATCCTATATCCTTTTTGAAACAGCAGGAGGCCAGAACTGTACACAGTAATCAAGATGTGACACACTCGTAAACTTAAGATACGTTACAATTATGTTTTCCCCTTTTTCACTCTATTCCTTTCCTAATATGTCCTAATATTCAATTTATTTTTTGGCTACTAGTGACCATTAAAATGATGTTTTCATAGACCTTAGAATCCCAAGATCTTATTCCTATGTGACAACAATTGTTATATGTAAAATTCTACTTTTCCCCATGTTTCTATTGCTCTTCATTGAATTTCATCTGCCATTTCAATACCCAGTTGTTCATCTTTGCAATGCTGCAGTCAGCTCTCTGACAGGCTTAGTATCACCAGCAGACATTGCCACCCTACTTCTTTCTTCCCGTTCCATATCCCTTAAGAATGTGTAGCTCTGTAATACTCTTCTGGCAACTGCCTTCTGCAGTAAAAGTATGACTATTTACTCCATCCAGGGTTTCCTACTCCTAAGTTACTCTTTTATCCTTTTATCCCTGAGAGGATCTTTTACTTAAAATCCTTTGTTGAAGGACCTTAATATAAAAAAATTAAACAAAATGATAACTTCAGGAAGTACCTCCTAGCATAAAATTGTATTTCAAGTGAGAGTGTAAGCACTCATCACTCAAAAACTCTAACTTCCCCAAATCAGCTATTTTATAAGGTTAATGCAACATTAACATCAATGCAATCTTATTTTTATCAACCAATCACAAATATTTTGCTCATGTTCATCATTAGCCTGACATTAGCTAAGTATAACTTATTCTATTCTGTGGTCAAATGTTCTTGTGGTTTAACATGCATCCTGTTCTTTTTTCTGGGCAAATAAGAAAAGCAGTAAAATAAGTTTAAAAGTGAAATGAAACTGCCATGAACTAACTTCTTCGTTTTTGGTGTTCTGCTTCATTTGATAATTTTTACTAGTAAATTAAAGTAGGACTGGAGCAGAGTTACACCTTTGTCAAGCAAAAACATGCCATCTACTACTCTTGGGTTTTGGAGGCCACAGTGTTTATGCTTCAGTAGGCTGCCAAGTTTCACCAGGGGTCAAGGGGATGGTCCTGCCCCCATACAACATCAGTAGAGATGTCTACCTGTGTGCTCCTGATTCTGGGAAGGAGTAAGCTGCCATCTTCTGCAGACCATCTTTGGGGACGTACCACTGTCATAGAGAGTTGGGAGAATGACGTCTGCCTGGTCCCAGTAATTGCATGCATTAGCTGGTAGCACAAGGGTTATTTATGGATGCCTCACTATTTTTCTGGAGGCCTCTGAAGTACAAAGTGCAGTTCCTGCCCTCTTTTCAAATATCTGATGAAATAAAGAGAAAAAAGGATGGGCAAGATTGCAAAGATGATGCACTGGGGATAGATAACCCAGAGGAGTCAAAAAAATCTAGAACAAATTGAAAGGGAAGAATGTGATAGTGGATGGAGGCTCTTCGAGGCAAACAACATGGATAATTCTGGCAGTGCTTATGTTTGTGGTGTGTGCTTGCTTCTCATTTTTTGCAACATGCCTAATGGGGGACATCATTGTTCAGGGGAAAATATAACATTGTGTGAAGCAGGATTACTGGGTAGTATAGTCTACTTACCTCTGAAGCTTTTAGAGTTGTTATACATAAAATATTTTCTGGAAGGTTTTTTTTTTTTTATTTTTACCCCCTAACGGAGATCCTATTATTCAAAATCTTATCTGTATCCCTTACTAGGATGCTGTAAAAAGCTTGAAGAAAGCTTATAAATGCTGCCAATTTACATGTGTCCCATGGAAATAGCTAGCAGAATAGTAAATATTGAGCAATTAAAAATTGGAAACTTTCTATGGTTACCTTGCTAGAATGTATTTTACACCTGAAGAGTTTCCCAGATTCTATGTTACTATTTTTTTAAGCAAAGGTTCCATATATCACCCCTTCCTTATTTTTGCTGTCAGTTGCCAATGCTGCATAGCAATTTCCAGTTGTATATTCATCTTTAGCCACAGCATAAACATCTTTACCATCAATGTACAGTAATTGCAGTGGGGTGAGTAGAGTTTTGCTAAAATAACCTTAAGTGGAGAGATGCTGGCAGTGTTTTATAAAGAAAAGAACCTGCACAGTATTCACTGCAGCTACTTAGTAGCTCACCTTTTCATATTTTCCCATTCTTTGTGTTTATTTTTAGCATTTTCTTTCAGGATACTCAAAATCACAGCTTTGGTTTTATCTTACATCTTTGGATTCTGTCCTGCTTTTAGATACATGGAGCCTTCCTCCAAGTGTCTGGATGTTTTTGATATTTGAGACAGAAAGCTTAGTTCAGTGCATTTCAGTTTCCTTTCAGAAGAAGTAACGTAGAGGATTGATTCTATGGCTAAGAGTTTTTCTAAAAGTTACATCCTCATGAAAAAAGACAATGTAATTTGCCCTTTGTCTTACATATTGGTGTTATTAAGCAGTATTTTTTTTTCTTTAAATTACATAGTAATTAAATCGTTACAAAGATGTCACTGACATTTTGAAGTTAGGGAGGCAAAAGTTAGGGAAATTACTGACTCTGTGGTTGTCTTAACAAATTTAGTAGGGCCCCAGTGTGTGTTTCCACTATGGTAATATCAAATACATATGTGACTTCCCCTCCCTGCCCAGTCTTACTAAGTGTGCAGAATGGATAATGGATAGTACTTATCTAAAGAGTAGATATTCAGCATCAAGTTTTCTCTCCATTCCTCTGTGTATATCTGGTTCTTGATTCACTGCATGAATCTTTGAGCATCTTTCTCAAGACATAGCATTTCTATGATGCTCTTCGTTCTAGTATATGAGTACAAACATTAATTAAATCATCCTTACGGGGAAATTATTTTTACGGGGAAATTATTCTTCCATCAAAAAATTCAATCCTGAGATTCTCACTTTGCAGACAAGAACTCTGACACAGAAAAGAGAGATTTTGAAAGTATCTACTAATTTTGAGTGCTTAGTCTGCAGCAGCTAGTTTGAGCTTATACTTGATACTGCCTGCCACTTCATACATTCAAGTTATGTCTTCCACTGCCTCCCATTTGCCATTCTGAGCATTTGGAAAAACAGCTCAGCAAATAAGGGATTTTTCATTAGGTGACTAAATAGGAAAAATAAACAAATGAACAAACAGGAGAAAAATTGATTTGGATAGAACTAAAACAGGATATAATTTTTTTCTTTTTTCACTATAACAACTCTCTTCTGTTTGTCCAGAATGAACTGGCTTTCATCTTGCTATTATTTAATCCATTTGCTCAGTCGTCTTTTTAAATGAAGAGTACAATTTTGGAGCAGGAAGTCAGAGTGACCAAAGAAAGGATTCTGACCTTCCTAAGACAAAGTATTTTTACAGTTGCCTCCCTTGTCTCTCCTAATTACATGCAAAATCAGGAACCAGTTTTTGGTCCCTTCTCCTTCCCCAGGCTCCAATACCTCATGAATGTACTATTCCTTGAAAAAATTGCATAGAGGCATTCAGTATTTCTGTTGAGGAATCTAGACTCTCAAGCAGACACCTTGAAAAGGAGAGGGATTCCCAGCACCCTACTGGCCAAAGGAATTTTGCAGTCATGTAGTGATATGGTGATTTGGTACCCTAGCCGTGAGACTGTTCTTTATTATTTTGCATTCCACTGCCACATTTGCTGCAGATCTTGCAGCCTCTGTGACAAATGAAGCAGTTGCTCCATTGAGCTGTTTTCTTTTGAGCATCCTAAGACATTCCCAGAACAAGTACAGGGCTTCCTTAAGAGTCCTAGATCTCCTTGTGTACTCCATGGGCAGCAATCGTCTTGCAGCCTCTACAATCAACAGGAGGAGGTATGTTTAGTCAGCTGATGGGTAGAGCTCTTTATTGGGGTGTGTGCCATGGGTAGATGGAGCCTTGTTAGATGGAGATGTCATCTCCAGTCATCTGGAAAAGGGCAGATCTTCCCTTTTTCCAATACAACTGGAAAAAATTTGTGTAATAACATAATCAAAGAAACCACTATAGGACTTGTGTTTATGTTGCAGTTCTAATAATGTTCATGTCATGTAAGAAGTTTTGTACATGGGTTGGGGAGGCTGCATACGAAAAAACAGGAGTCCACACAACGCCGTTGCTACTTCTGGCTAGTATCTCACATGTACTGGTCTTTGTATCATGTCTAGCTTTCTTAAGGTTCAGCCTCTGCTTCTCCAGCTTCTTGTCTCAGTTCTGTTGTTTTATCTCATGCCTTGCTATCTCCCAGATCTCACAAGTTATCTGTTTTGACAATCCCAGTTTCCCTCTCTTTTACCCTCGCCTGACTCCCTTCTGCCTTGGCTTGTCTTTGCTTGCCTGTATATGGTTTTTCCATTCTCAGTATTGTTTCACTTTTTGCCTGTTGTCTTTTTTGCCTGGCTCTCTTTGCACAAGTATCATCTCTCCATGTATACTGCCAGTCCTGCCTCTTCCTCCGCAAGATCTTTTCTGCCTCCTCTTAGCCCTAGCACTATTCAGATCATTGTATGGTGTCTGCCCACTTCCCACTTCTCCTTCCTCCCCGTCCCCACTGTCTCCCATTCTCTTCCACTTCATTCCTCTTCCTCTTCATAGGCTCCTCGATGATTTATTTAAAGTATAACATATTAGTAATGCAATCATGTGAACTTTGAGCTTCTAATAATATTACTAAATGCAATTAAAAAATACAAATATTTCCACTTATTTCTGTGTGTCGCTGGGTTCATAGCTTTTACAGTGTATTATGTCCATGGGTTAGAGCTTTTCTTCACATACTGACTGCTAGAAGTGTGCACACTTAGAAAATGGAAGCAGATGTTCTCATACAATCTCTTGATTCCAGCAGCTGAGGTTTTACAAAGACTATCAAATGTTTCTAACTCTCACTATAAATTATGTAACTTGGCACCAATATGCTGATAGTACGCTATCAGTAGTGCAGATCTAACAACTCTGAATTATTCTCACTCTTTAAGGCAGACGTACTGAGGTGTGGGTTCCTTTGCATCATGCATTTAAGAACTGAAAACAGAACAGCATGGTTGTGATGTCTGTATTAAATAATGAGGCAGAACATAGTCCTCTAGAGCAATAGGTTTCCCACTGTGTTGAGTCACTAAGCAAGCTGTCACTGTTGATGATGTACTCGTATTTTTAGAAATCCTTCAATGAAAGTCAAGCTGAACCCTACGATGCCATATTTTACATTGCTTAAGTTGTTGTGGTGCCAGTTTTCATTATTATTGATGTTAAACACTTAAAGAATATTTCTGGGTTATGCAAAAGGTCTTCTCACATTTCAATGATTTATGAAGCAAATAGGCTTGCTAGATGTCTGTGAAGTGCCACTGATGGATTCAGTGAATGCAGCAGTAAGCACCCATTATGGTACCTAGAACACAGTTTCTAACTGGTTTTCATTCCATTAACAAGTTGTGAAAGAGACTTGATGATGCTTTTAGCCAAGAAATATTTTAGAATGTAATGTTTTTTTTTTTGAAGAATAATTCTATCTGAAACTGTGGAAAATGACAAACAGCTTCAGAAAGAAAGAAAATGCATTGTGTTACCGTTCTGTGAACCCTGGCTGCATCATATGGCATTTTGGGATAGTAATAAGGTGTCTGAAGATAAATTGCACCAGTCTGAGAGTCTTCTACCCATACACTCCCTAAAGAGGCCGTCTGCTTCTAGCAGGCTAACTTCAAATATGGAGAGACTTTTACTGTTGTCCCCTGACCCCCCTTTTTTCTTACCCCTATATTGCAGCTTAATTATCATTCCTGATCTAAAAATTAGATGTCTGAGTTTCATCTGTATTTGATGGAAAGAGGCATACATTTCCAGAGGGGAATTAATCCCAAGTGTATTAGAGATAGCCAAGAAAGATTTTTTTCATGTTTAAAGCTATGAAAGGGAAGAGATACTACAAAATCCTAATCAGGGTTGGACCCTGCTTTTCTTGCTGTCTTTGATGCTTGTTATGGTAATTAAAAGTAAGTCACTTCTTACATTGTCTTTCACTCAAATGCAGATATGTTACTTGTTAAGACTGTTACAAGTATTTCAGCCCAATTAGGTACTTAAATATTCAGTTGCAAACCTAGTGTTACTGAAACTTGTTCTGGGTTTCTTAATCAAGCTCTGGTTTGCACATACAGTTCAGTCATGTTAGGTCTTGCAGACCACAAGTGATCCATAATTTTTGTCAATAACCGGTCCCAGAAGTGTGAAACACCATTGGAGTATGAGGTACACAAAGTCCTACTGCCAATAGACTTGTACTGTCTATTCTCATTTTCATTTCAGTACATACAGATGTGAATGTTATATATATTTATGTATGTCCATTTATGCACTACAGTGGGTCCTTGTTTATAATTTCTACCTTAGAAATGCTTTCATACTTCCTGATAGTTTTGTCCTTTTTGTCTTCATGTATAAAAATGTACAAGTTCAGGTGATCATC
>JAOXNG010000012.1:36973488-36984675 GCA_028566535.1 Scolopax minor
GATTCTCGTATTGCCCATATCTTCCTTGAAGCATGCTCTACAGAACTGGGGTCTCACTGATACTGGTGCTGACCTCTAGCTGCAATTTTACCAGGCATCAGGAGAGCAGAAGGATTGCATCAAGCTCCCATATGTAGAAACCTACACGGCATGTAGACATGCCAGTCTACTTCTTGATGTTTTTTCACAGCATAGTATTTTTTCCTTGTTTTTACCTTGTGACGTCCTGCAACCTATGAACCCTTTTCTGAAAAGCTGCTGTCAGCTGTCTCTTCTCCCTCTTCTGGGTGGAGATGATTGTCTTTCTGTGTGTCTTCATCTTAATTTCTTTCATGAAATTTCTCCAGTTGTAAGCACATCTTGAAATTACAGTGCTGACTTTTAATGTGCTTGCAACAGCTGAAAGGTTGGTGTGACCAGGAGGTCACAAAAGTATTCAGGGTCCAAAACATTACTGGAAGTATGAAATCATATTTGGCTTAGACCAGTTCCCTGTGAGGTCCCATTCCTCCACCATGGGAATAAAGCAGCATTGGTTATGATTCTCCTGACTAAGGTTTTTTTGAACAGTTTTATAGCCAATTCACAAAAATTTTTCATGGTGTCTTTACTTAGTTGGCCTATGAGGAAGCCCTGTTAAAGTTTGTCAAATCCTTATTAAAGTCAATATACAGAGCACTGACTACTTTTCCTTGTCCACATGCACTGTTTCCCTTTCACAGAAGGAAATTAGACTGGCCTGACATGATTTATTCTTAATAAATCTATGCTGACGGTTAGTTATTTCCTTTTTACCTTCCAGATAACTTGGTTGGTTATTAATTATGAGGGGTTTTTTTTCAGTTAAATTAACTCACCTGCACTTTCTTGTCTTCTCTTTTCAAGTTGTGAAACTACGTCATTCTGATACGAGTAGTGATACAGGTGATGCCAATATGGGTGGGACTACAGCAGGACCAACAATCCAGCCCTGGAAGATGTTGGCATGGCTGGCTTCAGCCCCTCAGCGAAGACTCAAGACATTACAGCCACACCAGCTGACTCATGTCATGTCAACATACCCCTGTGGTATATAAAGGATCTATATGCCTCAGGAAAGATACTTCAGAAATGTTATTATGATGTGGTTGAAAGGAAAGATCCAGATTTTGAAGATGGGGTTTATTTCAGATTTATTTCTTTTACAGCTTGGGCACAGTGGATAGCAGTGTGTTGGGGAGGGTGCAGGACAGGAACGTGTAGAAATTAAGTAGCAGAGAAGAAGTTCTTTAGGATTCCTTATTCTCCATGTCTTGAAAAATGCCAGCAGTGACTTGATTTAAGGGAAGTAAAATATCAGAATAAAGCATAAAAATTAAAAAAACAAAACAAAATAAAACAAAACTGTAGGCAGTTTGAAAATGTAGCTATCTCAATTAAATTGCATCAAATTAACTGCTAAGCAGTGGGGTAAGTAACTGTGGCAAAACCAGCCTGTAATTACCCTTCATATTTGCCAGTGTTAATGGAAGTGCTAGTGGGATGGGAGAGAACCNNNGAGAGAACCGTATTAAAACCAGTTGTGAGAGATGTGAGCAATGTCTACATATTCCTACCACCATATTTGAACCTTTCTTGGGTAAGTAAATCATTCAGGAGAAGACTGTTCCGATATGTGCTGTCCTTTTGCTTCCATGCTCATGCCCCCATGCTGCTGGGTGTCAGAATACAGTTGGGGCAGGCTTACTCCTACCACCCTTTGTGAGCAGGTTCAAAAGAGAAGCAGAGTAAGTGCAATGTCCTCCCTCCACTGATTCCCATCTCCTTTCTCCCTCTCTCTTCAAATACAACTGACACAGTTGTGGAAGCTTTTAAACTTTTTTGAGCCGACTCTGCTGTAGATTAGCAGTGGCACATTCCATTAATTGTTCATGTGTAACCTGAAAGCAGACAGGAGTTTGGCCATTCCCAGCTGGGATTTCAGTGCTCAGCAAAGAAGCTCTTTGTTGGCTCCTTACTACACTCACCATGTATTTGGACGGCGTCGTGCCTACTCACAAACTGGGCAAGCTGTTTGACTAGGGCAGAGATGCCAGGAGAGGATGAGTAGATTGCATATTACCACAAAGATTGTTGTATTTTCTTCAGGAAAAAAATCTTCTGTTAGCTCTTTTTACCCAGTAGCATCACTCACTGTGGCACCGATGCCTTACAGTAACAATAAGAAACATTTGGAAAAAAGTAAACTGGAAAGAAAAGACTGTAAATCTGTGAACAGGCTGACAAGCTTCTCCTAGAGTGACAGATACAGGAACACTCTTCAGGATTACTTTGGATGTCATCATATGCATGTAATAATAATGTCAGAGAAACAGGCTTCTGTGCATTGATGACAGTCTAGTATCTTATACTACCAAGAAAAAAATCAAAGTTTCCAAAGAGCTGGGACGTAATTCACCTTGGTTCCAAACAAACCTGGCCTACCTAGACATGCTGCCACTGATAAAAATACCAGTTGTGTCTCTGCCTAAAAGTGTCTTTAAAACTGTACATTAGCATGCCTGTAGTGATACTAAAAGGCAGCTATAAATAACTTTTGAAATCTTTCTTTGATGCATCATTATCAGTAGGACATCATCTGCTTGAAACCTCTGTCGTGTATGGGCCCAAGGTAAGATACGATGGTTAATTCTTGCACCAGTCTAGTAATTCCCAGAGATGTTGCACAAGTGATCTTCCATTTCTGCAATCCTGACGTTTTCCTGAATAGCACTTTCAATGATTTAGGTTTGAGAAACATACCTAAGTTATCCAAATACAGGAAGGTGCATGCAGACGCTTTGAAATGAAATAATTTTGCATCCATTATCCCATTTCTATTTTTCTCCTCCTTTGTTGCTCGCTTCTTTAAAGCTAGCTGGAAAGCAATTGAGTGGAGGCTCGCTGACTCTGAAACCCACTCATTGAATTTGGAGAGTATAGAGGGGAAGGATGCAACATGTATAAAAAGTAGGGCGAAAGGGTAGCACTGACACTAGTTTGCAAGCAGAAAAAGTCAGTAAGGTGCAGCAGGAGCATGTGCATTCTCTTGTTCAAAGATGATAATGGAGCCAGTAAAGTCAAACATTTGGGGTGAGAAAAGAGTATTTCCTCTGATTTCTGCCACCAGGTGGGAAAAAGAGCAAAACTGTGAATGTTGCTGTCAACACAAGGTCACCAACAGCCACTGATGCTATTTAGAGTCTGCAGTTATAGTTATGCATGTTCATAGAAAAAGAGAGGGAGGAGCAAAAAGAAAAGATAGAGAATGACAAGGAGATACCAGAAGTAGGAAGGAGACAACAACAGCTATTTAAGATAGGTAACTAACAAGTGCCATGAGGACTAGGGACATGCAAAGTGGGACATTTAAGTGGAGCATAGGGACTGCAAAGCATTTAATCTGACCAATGAAGATGAAGTTGACTGGTCATCAGGTCAGCCCACCTGAAGATATTACTCTGTGTGTATTGTGAAGAACGTGGAGGTGTAGACTCAAGTTGGTTCTGTTGAAGCTTATCAGATAAAGTACAGAGTAAGCTTTAGGCAGCCATGATCATATTGACCTAGTCCACAAATGGTTGACTATGCATAAATGTGGCCCCTGTTGGCCAGTTAATCTCTAAGGCATTCTTTCTGTGTTTTAACATTTAATTACCAGAAAACATGTAGATGTGACTCTTTAAATCCAGCAAACACTTATTGACTCCATCAGTATTCATAATGAGTCTATGGAACCAAATTCAATCCTGGGGCCATTTCATTGACCTCACTAACTTTTTTACAGTTTTGTGGGGTTTTTTTTGATGGAAAATATGTTGATAATCTTCTAATCTTAATACCCAGACCCTGATTCTGCAGCTAATTTACATGCAGTGCTGGCTAACTCAATGGATACTGGACGTCAGGTATGTTCTAAGCAATGTGAAACAAAAAGAAAGATTATACAAGGTTCTCTTTTCTTAGTAAGCAAGATTCTTTTTAATAATCATCCAAACAGAGGTGCTATTCATTTCACGTCTCTGCAGGAAAGTGTTAACATAGTAATGCTTTGTGATCATGTGTTAGTTATTATGTTCATAATGAGTATAATACTGTCTTAGTTGTAATGTTCATTAATACAGCAGAAAAATACAATATGTTAATGTGTATTCCTTCAAGATTAGCTACAGAAAGTGAAAGTGCATTTCTGTGCTAATACAGTAAAAATCTATTAAACCCGTAACCTTTGTGCATGGAAAAGAAATTATTTTAACACATTTGTTCCATTAATGGTTATTTGTTTAAGAGTACTTCTTAGTATCATACATTTTCTAGCTGCACACTCAGAATTTTTTTTTTCCTGTGGACACATCTGTTTCTTTGACAGGTTGTGTTACTATAAGCTATAGGGTTTTTCATATTTTCTTGAGGATTTTCTTACAAACTATACATTTAGAGTGCTTTGAGTATGTACTGGGATTCCATGCCACATCTAATCTTGCTGTTTTACCACAATAGTTCAGTACAGCTCATGGTCTGGATTCACTTTCCCTTCCCAAAAGTTACATTGCCACAACAGAGGGCAGATTATTGTAGCTATTTCTTCTCCTTCTTCCTATTTTTCTTCCAGTTCTATTGCCTATAACAAGGAGCTTCATGCTTCTGCACACCACCACAGAAAAGGTGTTGCTTTGACATAGTATTTTAAAACTGTGCTAATTGGACGAAGACTGTGCAAGTCCATTCATTTCCTTGTTCTTCCTTTGATCCAGCAGACAAGGATTCCCAACACAGGTTTTCTGATGTCCTGGAAGATGCTCTCCAGCTGGGAATCACAACCCACACCAGCCTGCTCTTCATCCAGAGGCTGGGGAGCACATGTAGGAGGAGATGCTTCTGTGCTAAGGGGGCAGAAGAAGGGATCAAGCTGCCTGGGAGGTGAGTGAGCCTGGTTACTGTCTCTTCAGTCTCTTAAAATAACAGAAAAGGAGAAGAAAACTGAAGGTAATGTCTTTCAGGGGTCACATATGGTTCCCACTGATGAAGCTATTTGAGATTTTTCTTGTTCCCTGTCAGTATGAACCATGCAGTCTGTGACGTTTACAGTTATTTGCTCTTGGAAACTGTGTATGTACAAAGTTCGCACACTTTGCCATATCCTGTAGTAAGTGTTCATATCAGTTCTTTCCAAAAGATTGATTCCTAGCTTGCTGCATCACAGTTCATCAAATCCTTAATACAGAGGTGAATGGATGGTAGTCTCTTTTTCATCCAAACAATTGTAAGCCTGCATTTGGCTAGCAGCTACGCTTGTTGGATGAAGCATAACTGTTCGGTATTCGGTTTGTTTGCTATTGCCAGCAAACAATACACTGGCAAGTGTTTGCACTTTCTTTCTCTTGCTTTTTTATTTTTTTTTATTTTTTGTGCTATACAAAAGTAAGCATGAGCAATGTGTATGTGCTAACCCTGTACAGACCTGGCTGTTAAAATTGAAAAGTTGAAAAGGAGAGCAAGTCATTTAAGGTCATGCTATTACCATGTGCTGTGTTCTCTGCACTAATTTGTTAGATTTTGCCTAACGTGGTTTAAACTCACTGAAGAAAATTTGCAGCTGACTCCTTCCCTTTACAACTCCCTGTTTTGTTTTCCCATTTTGATCCATCTGTCTCTCTGGTGACATTAAATGGAAAAGAAACAGGTAGGCATAATTTTCCAGCACAGAAAAGTAGTGAAGAGCCTGAGAATGCATGGGATTTGACTTCTGAGCACATTTCTTATTTCCTTTGTAAGCCTCTGTCTATATTAATGTAATGCTGCACTTTGCAGAATAATATACTCATAAGGGCTTCGTAGTCAGCTTTCCCTCTTCATTCTGAGGACCAACATGTTAGTTTTTCAACAGCTGTAATCAGGAAAATAAGAGCTTTAGAGTTTGCTTCAAACCCTGTATCTCTAGGCAATCTGCTGCTAGAAAGCTACTCACAGAGTTAGCATGAAACTATTCTAATTCTGTATTAATTGCTGTAATTAGTTTTTTTGCGTCATGATCAGATCAAGGAAGCCTAGAGAAAAAAAAAAAAAAAAAGAACCCTCTTTATCCACAACTCTTCTAAAACGAGGCTCAGTATTGCCAGCAAAGGCAAAGGCAATGCAAGTCAGACCTTCCCAGCAGGGCAAAAACCCTTGGCTTCACAGATGTCAGGGGCAGTCATTGCAGTCAAGCTGGAGTCATTCCCAGCATGCTCTCTTGCATGGCCTTCTCATGTTTGTCAAGATGGGATTTGTTCAGTTTCCTTGTTTTGCTTAGATCCTTCAATTTTGGTGGTTCTTCTAGTCTTTGCTACTTACAGGTAGACACTTGATTTCCTTACATGATACCATATACACACAAGATTTCTGTGAAGAATGATCCCCCTCGGGTTTCTCCTGACCCATTTTATGTGTGGCAAACCGACTGTTCGCAAAGCATCTGGTTGCGATCTGGGGGAAGTTCCCAGTTTGAATCTTAGGCTTCTATCGTTCCCTGTAATGCAGGATGAGCATTCATTTATACTGCTCTTTCCTTTTACACAGCTGTTGTTTGCTATTTCCCTGTTATTAAATACTTGCACAAGGAAAGAAATATAAAAATGCTGATACTTGCCATTAACTATTTTTGATGCAACAACTAAGTCTGCCAACTGCATGAAGTGAATGCATTTTGTTAAGCACATCAAAAATACATTTGTAAGAAAAAGCTCATGGGGTCAGATAAGAAGGACACAGAGTACAGTATTAGCAAAGTACCTTGGTTTTCTATCCATAAAATTAATTTTTCTTTCTTCAGTCCTTTGTGTGCTTGAATTATTTAGACTGTAAACTTTTTATGATAGGAACTGCCTCTTCATTACAATGTATTTATACAATGGCCATCCGTCAGCCAGCCATCAGGAGAGAATTCTTCCCCACCCACTCATTCCTCTTGTATCTTGCCACTTCCGTAGTTTATATTCTCACCTAACAGCAGAGTCTTCTACATGGCAGCCTTTCTACATCCTGTTCCTTCCCATTCTTTCTCTCTCCTCCTACATGACCTTCTCCAGATGGTACATCTACAGGCAAAGGAACAGATTTAGAAATGGCTGGTTTTCTTTGAATGAGAATTAAGCTGCATTAGCTTCTCGCCAATGCTTTAATTTGGGAGCAGGCTAATCTGCTAGACCTGGGCAAGAAACCATGTTTCTATTCAACGAGAGCTTTGGAAATGTAAACATTTTCTTGATTTGGATGGAATGTTGACATCTCAGGAATGTTCACAAAGCCTAAATCCAAAGAGCTGAGAGCAGTGCAGGGCAGGCTGGACTTGAACTTAGTCAATGAAAATGTACTTTTAACAGTGTCTGAATGCTTCTGCCCTTCCTAGGTTCACTTTTTTTTTTTTTTTAATAAAGTGAAAAACATTCCAACTTTGCCCCTCAGATTTATCTACTTTTTTATAAAGTGAAACCGATTCATTGTAAGTAGCTTGAAGAAGGAAGATGAAGTTGACTGAGCATCCATATTTTGGCTGAGCGGGTCCAAACCTTCTTGTGCTTTTATATACTATTTATTAACACTATCCCTGTATGTTCGGGAGAGTTGAGGTGGAACACGAATGAAGGAAATGCAATGGTGTGCTACTTACCATTTTACTCACTTTATTTCATAAAATCTCAGATTTCCCCTGTTATTTCAGGAAGAAAGGGAAGGTTGGACACTATAGTTCCATGAAGGTTTATTTTCTCATAATAGTACAGTTTTTCTAGGTGCATTAAAGAGTTAATATTATTGACAGTACAGATGACAGAGCGGAAAATTTGGCTTGAAGTGTTGTTTCAGAATATCTGGAAGGAGTGCTATTCTCAAGAAGTCTCAATTTTTCCTCTTCTCAGGAAAGTGACCATCTCTCACCACAAGTGCCACTTCCCTCTAGCCCACCTCATCAGGAAAGTACCAACAGCAAGTGTTATTTACCGTCGTTCCTAATTATATTTTGAGGGTTTCTTTCTACACATCTATACGTGTTATGAACCTCTATGGAAATTTGCTTGAGAAAGAACTATGGGATTGGGCTGTAGAGTTATTAACTATTAATAAGCAATGAATTTCAGATCACCCAAATTATAGAAATACTATTCCCAGCCATGTGACCGTCACCTCTCTCTTGCTCTGCTTTTTTGGAAGCTGAGGAGTATGATCTTTTGCACATTAATTTGTGATGATACCATCAGTCATTCTTTGAGCAGTGAACTTTATTACTTAAATCTCCACATTAGTGTCTGTTGGTTTCTCCATATCAAAAGATCTGTAATGTGGTAGGAAACCATTGAATTTATTGTACTGCCTACTACAATATATGTAGCAGCTATAGCTCCTCAGAACATGTTTCACAGCTCGCTCATGTATGGAGGCATTATGAAATTCAAACATGTTTTTATCTGAAATTCTCCAAGCTCTTCCCTTAAAAAAAATTATAAGCAATGATGCAAATAAGTTTTCAAGATTGTTTTATGAATACATGTGCTATAGTCTGTCTTTTTAAAGAGTAGAAAATCACATAAATGACAGTTCCAGAAACTGTAGATTTATGAATTTTTTTTAACTTTCCGATTATGTTGGCAATGACTAAAAAAAAATAACATTTTGTAATTTTGAGGAGAGAATAATGTACTTTTTTATTAAAATAGAAATGACACACTGCTGCATATCTAACTTGATTTAGTGTTTTTATTAGTTATAGAACTGTTTTAATACCTCACTAACTATTGCTTTCTCCCTTAAGGTTTTCATTGTTCTCATACCCTAGAAACAAATTGATAATTCTGAAAAAAATAAAGTATTTCTTGGTTGTTTGCTAACAGCAGAATAGCAATCAGTCACCACAGGGTTACTACAATGGGCATCATTATATCTGGATCCTTATCAATTTCACTATATGGGTAAGTATTATTGCTGCATACCGGAACTCCTTTGGTGTTATTGCTTAATTTTAATTGTGATTGTAAAATGTGAAAAATGTGGATCTTTAAACCACAATTAAACACCTGCTATACTTGTTGTGCATTGGCATTTAAAGATATATTGAGTATTTAAAATCTGCTGATTCAGATATTACATTGAGGGGGGAAATAAAAAAAACACAGGGATTGGTTTGAAAACAAATGTTTGCTTAAGGAAACAGTTGCCGGGAAATTTAATTTAGCCAAAAAAGTGATGCAACATCTGAACCTTAAAACATTTTGAAGAATAAATTTTGACGTCGTGCTGTTTCTCATGCAGCTTCAGAGAGGCTGCCAGTCCCTTGCAGCTTCCAAGAATCCCACTGTCCTGTGTGTGTCCCTCTGACATCCTGCTAATGGAAAATCCTGCACTGGAAAACACCTGCCCAGCATTAACAAGATGTAAATGGCAGAAACAGCAGAATGTCAAGTTGCAGAGACACAAAGAAATGCAGGTTTTTCAGAAAGAGCCTCTGCTGACTGCTCCCAAATTCTTAATTTCGTTCAAGAGTGAAAACATTTCTAAATTGCTTCTGGTTCTGTGGTGAGAAGCCCAGCAAAACACATGAACACATGATTTTCTTTAAGTGGGTGAGTAATCTGAATGAGTTAGAGCTCGGCACATGTTGATGTGCTTTGCTGGACTTGGATCTGTTGGTGGTGTAAGGAGGTTTAAATCTAGCAGACATAAAGGGACGCAGCAGTTCAGTGTAATTAAATCTGCCAGCAGCCTGTGCTGCACAGCCTGGCTCATGCACCTTTCTGCATCCCCTCTCTTCCCCTTCCATAACTACAGCTTGGAAAAATTGTTTGGTCTGAAAAAACAACAGATTTATCCTTTCAGTAAAGACTGTTTTTTGAATATTTGAGGGAAAGTTTAATTGTTTACAGGCATTGAAAAATCAACAGTATTTTAAGTGTTAATTTTTTTGTACTGCTGTTTCATGTTTATTTAGCCACTTTAAACTCAGGAAAAAAAATCATGGTATCAAGCCTTCCGTCTAAGCACATATGGAGGAAAGAGTTTTCTGTGCCCTCAGCTAGTTCTTCCCCATTCCAGTAGGTTGCTTGGGGGATCTTTTGCTTCATGATTTATGATCTAGTCAGGTAAGGACCTAGAACCAAATACCTCCTCCCATCCAAACCATCAGTTCTGGGAGACAAATTGTTCCTCTGTTTAGGAGAGGTAACACGCAATATTTTTCTTTTGTTGTAAAAGAAAGCTTGGTGTTTCTTAGTGGTTTCCCAAGTAGGCAACGTTGCTTTTCAGGGGTACATTGACTTAAGTTTATATTTCTTGCAATCCAGACTCCTAGGAGGATTCCCTTGCTTCCTGCCTGTGTACTTCTATTGAGTTTGAATAGAACTTTGAAACTGATTCAACATGATCTGCTGTCAGCCTCCTGCTGCACACTGGGTGATCAAAATACCTCTCTTCCCCTTCCTGGGAGAGCAGGGTTCCCAGGGGCACTTCCCGTTCCTTATCTTTTCCTGCTTGCTAGTTTTAGACCAGTGATATCTGACTAATAGGTGTGGAAAAGCCAACAATGTTTTGATAACTAATGTATGTAATAAATCAGCAAGTTCTGTGTTTCAGTTTATTGCCCAAAATACTACCTACATTTGGATATACTGTACCCTCATAACTCCTTTGTGCAGAGACCAAACAGCTCCTTACCACAAATAAATCATTTAAGTATCTTCTGTTTGTCTTATAGCATGTCCTGGCTACCAGTACACTTTCCTGTCAATCTTCAGTAATGGCTTGTGTCAGGTGGAACCTCCTGGGAAAGAAATGGGTTTATCTTAAAAAGTTTATGAGAGCATCTCCTATATCTCCAATGTGTGTCAGAGAAAGGAATTATTAAATATAGAATAAATAACAGCCAACTGTATTACTGGGCTTTAATTCCATTGAGGGGTTCCATTTCTTAAAAGTAGGTTCAGTGCTCATGAAAGCTGTCAGGCTGTGGCCGTTGGAAACCAAAGGGGTCTTTTAACCCACAGATTAGGTGTGGGATTGGCAAGAAGCGTGTGAGCTCTCCCACGCTGTCCTGACCTACAGCACCTGGATTTGTGCTTTAGCCAGTCCACACAAAAAGAACATCAGGGCGGGTTCAGGGCCTGCAATGGAGTTTAGTGTGACCAATGCAAAACTAGTCTGAGA
>JAOXNG010000012.1:36992231-37006559 GCA_028566535.1 Scolopax minor
TATTGGTAATGTTTGTGTGATGTCCCTTGTCCATCCAGCCCCCTTTTTGTGTCACAGTTGACAACAGCTCCTAACAGAACACACACTTCCAGCCAAAGACAGTTTACAAGCCTCTTACCAAGTAAGAGTAGAATTAAAGAGCAGCAGCTGAAGCCGTTTGAGACGTCAACCACGCGTATGTTCTCACTCCAGGTATTTTTAGAGACAGCACTCACAGCCTGTCCACCCCGATCCTTATGCTCAGTGTATGAATACACGAGATGGATTAAACATTGCTACCTTATTTTCCCCTCAATCACAGAATTTGGGGATTAAAAAGCCTTTGAGGGAGAGGGGCAAGAGCATGGAAAAATTTACACATAGAGATGATGCAACCTAAAGATACTGATAAAGAAATTCTTTTACATATTTGATTAATTGTCCATATTCACACAAGGAAGCCTTCAGGCCACACAATATTATTTTGCATTTAGCATCACCTAATAATACCAAACTAATATTAAAGAGCAGTCAACAGCAAACACGTGGCACCTACAGGCATCCAAGTTAATTTTTCTCTCTCATTAGTTTCTGAATTTCCCACTAGCATTCTGCAACTCTGAAATTTTTTACTCCTGTTGCTTGTCTCAAATCCCAAACCACTGGTGATTACATTGTGTGCTGATAACCTATTGCCCTGAGTGATGGGTAATTGCCAAAATTAATGTAAATGTGATTCCTTAGCTTACCATTAACTCAGTATGTTAATCATTGAACAACTGACAATTTCTAATGTTGTAAATATGACCAAAGGCTTGTTTTTCCTCAGGACAACTTAGGACTCAAGGGAACCTCTGCCTGAGGAGTCAGAAGTGAGCAATGACTTCAGGATAAGCTCTGGAAATAGTAAATACATCTGGAAAAAAGAAACAGCTGCTCACTGTGTCATTTTTGCAAGGCAGAAAACTGTCAGCCTACACAATGAAGTAAAACTTTCCTGACAGTAACTATACTGTACATGTTAAGTCAAGTGGAAGACAGTTTCTTAGCACTATTTAAACTCTACAGTTCTAAAAAGAAAGCTAAAAAAGGATTTTCTCAATACCAAAGACCTTGCCAATCTCAAATATATCCAGTTTTGCTCCCCAAGATAAGGATTTTCAGAAACCGCAAACAAGTTTCCCTGAGGAAAAAAAAAAATAAAATCATCATCTTGCTGATTTTCATTTTGTGCTAGCAACCCATCAATATGAAACTAACTGGAGAAATGCCTAATAAAGATCCAGGACTACACTTAAGATAACTACTCTGGAAACATACTGAAACCAAATGAAAATTACATCTTTGGAACAAACAGGTTAAGTTTTGTTTTCCTTAAATATCTGACAGATCTAGGGAGTAAGTTTCTTTACACTTGCTTGACTCCATTCACCCTATCTTACACATTAGGCTACTCACAATACTCTCATACCTCCTTTTCACTAAAGACTTGTACTAGTCCCACACATTCAGATTTATTAATAAAGTACCAGAAAATCATGAGACCAGCTGAAATCTTCTTGACATGTTTGAAATAAAATTCAGATGTTTTGCTTGCCTTTAGGTTTTGGCAAAATCTTCCAATACAGCAGAGCTCAGTGGAGGGAGCGCGGGGACAGCTTGCGGTAGGCACCGTTAGGATTTTTAGTGCGGGCGCGGGCGTGCGGTGGCCATAAAAGCAAAGCACAGAGGAGTTCTGTGTTGAAATGAAAATGCAACGGTGCCTGGGTCCTAGGTAGGCTGTGGCCAAAGGGTGCTGAGCCTTGGGTGGGCACCACGCGCTGCGGCAGCTCCGAAGGCACCAGGAGCGAGCCGACCGGCGCCTGCAAGGAGGCACGACAGCGCCACGCAACGCGAGCGCAAGATGGCTGCTGTAACCATCTGCAGGACATCAAAGTCTGCTGCCTGATGGCAAGTGGGCTGCCAAAGCTTCTAAAGGCTTTGGCGCCTGCATGTAAATCGGATGCAAACTGTCCATCTGCTGCATGGCACAAGTGACAGCTGATTCTTTTTGCAGTCCGTAAGATGAACTAGACCTAAGCCAATCCGTCCCTGTTCCTAATCACACAAGGTTTGTCCTACCAGTTTCATTAGCCAGACACACGAGATACAGTATGTGGTTTTTCATTTTGTTCGGTACGTGACACTATAAAAAACAATGCTGGGGATGGGCTGTGAAACCAAAGGGGACACACTGCTGCTACTGCAGAGAAAGCATATTGGCAATGTTCAAAGCATATTGGGGCATAACAGTAGTCTAAAAACCCCAATATGGATTAGGACAGCTGACCAGATGTCTTGACTGACATTTTTTAACACGATTCAAGGGTGTCCCTACAGTACATAAATGCAAACTATACATCTGTGTACTTTTTTTTTTTCCACTGGAAATACCATACATGGATGCTCTGATTGTAGCTGACAACTCCAGTGTGAGGAGAGAGCCGTGCAATGCCATGGCTCTGGCCTTCTCCTCTGAGAAGCTTTCTGGGAAAAGTTTGACTTGGGTTCCTGCGCAAACAGCCAAGAGAGAGACGTGGTCTTCAGCAGAAAGTTACCTACCTCCTTTCATCATCAGATGGGTAGTGGGAACTCACTGGGATGCTGTGTTGAAAGTGGGGGATGAGATGTGATATACTGTTATAATAAGGGAATGTTGTTCTTTTCTAGACTGATCTCAAATTTAGAAAGCAGGATTACTATCAAAACGTAATCACTCAGCTGCGCAATTGTTTGTGAGAGGGAAGGATCTGGAATGGATGGGGAAGGGAAAGCGCTGCAGGTATATCAAGGAGCAAGGGATAGAGAGGGTGAAAGAACAAATAAGTTTCTCACTTCTCACAACTTAGTTTTTAGAGCAGGAGTCAAAAATGAAATGCAGACACCCTTCCCTCGCCACCCTCCTCCTCAAATTAATATGAGAAACAAGAATGTTCAGTGTGAACCAGTGCACTGAGTCTGGTCTGCCCGGTGTGTTTGTGTAAGCCCAGCCAGCCTCGCTCCCCTCAGTTTACAAGAAACATTTCACGTGCATAATTCCACCCATCCATAAAGTTGTGTCAGTACTTTTTCTCCTTCCATCTCTTGGACCTTGCTGGTACAGGATTAGGAGCCCTGCAGGTAGGAAGCAAGATTGCATACCTGCCTGTCTAGCAGCAGCTTGAGGCATGGCAAACACCATTCTCAGCAACAAGAGTTTATTCCAAAATACTATTCTTCTCCCCTTTCCCAGCCTCAAAAGTACAGGAAAGTTGAAATCTTGCCTTCTTCAAATTTTGGGGAGCTTATAAGGGGAGTGTTTTGGGGAGTGTTATAAGCTAATCACAGTCTCTGCCTCTGGCCTCACTGGGCTTCAGTGTGGAATTTTTCTTGCTAGTGTGTTAGAGGGGGCAGATTTACAGTGTTTGCAAGGACATAACCAAATAAACTAGTTGGTTTCAGCATGTACTCTCTGGTTTCCTGGTAAATGTAAAGTGTGTCTAAATTTATGTTTGCTTTGATCCAATTGTTTTCTTCATAAACCTTTCCTTCTCCCAGCAACCAGCTCCAAACTGCACACAGAAACAAAAGATGCCCTTATAAAGGAAAAGGCCCTGTAGTATCAGCGAGGCTGCAGATAAAGTTCTGCCCAGCATCTGCATGTATGCTTTCTGTGGTGCCGGCTGCTTGGCTGCACACTTCATGGAAACACAATTCTTATTTAACACTTTTGATAACATTAAGCTTGTGCCTGCTGGTGATAAAACTTACTGGCGCTTAAGTTCGGCTTTTATGTACACGTTCAGATTTGTAGCATACCCTTAAAAAAGGCATTCTCTCGTGACTTCCAATTCCTTTGTGCCTATACAGCTATTGTATATTTAATCCAAATCTAGCTCTGGTGACTTAGATGAGTATTTGAGTCTAAGGGGACAAAGTTTCTCTGTGGGACTGTTGAATAACAAAAATATTTCTCCTGTGGTTCCTAGGGCTGGAGGCTCCCCAGCTCAACCCCGACTGCTTCTTGCTGCTGCAGAGGATCTCACAGTGGCAGCAAATGCTCAGAGTGCCATCCCTCCAGCTCCATTCCCTCCCCGCAGATGTCCCTTGTGTAGCCCTGGAAAGCTCTCCAATGAGCCGGACATTGGTCCTGCTCATGGCTGGTGTCCTCCCAGGCTGTCCTCCCTCCGGACAGAGGAGCTGCAAGCATCCCCAGCTGTGCACAGCCCACTGCTGCCCAGGATGGTGGCACTGCCCTGTGAAAAGGATTTTCCTCATGTGCAGGTGAGAGCTTGGATGGACGTGTGTGCCAGGACAAATGGTCTGTGCCTGCTCCATCTCGTTCAGGCATCATCCAATGGCTGCTATATCGGTCACCTACATTAGGAAGGTGGAAAGAATGAGAAATGAGGTTTATGGGGTTTTAGAGGAGGCAGTGCAAGCCTATGAAAAGATAGCTGTCTACGTTCCTGTGAACGGCGATCAAGAAAAAACTCTATTCTTGAACACAGAAAATCACTCTTGGTCTGTGTGGTGATAAGCACCTACGTACCTAAAAATTAAATACTTGTTAGCACTGGCAAGCTACTGATAATGTGCTAACATGACTTTTATGCTTACATTGTTAACTATAAAACTGGTGATTCGAACTAGAAAGTGCTAATAGCATACATTGAACTGTGGAGGTAAATCACAATTCATTTGTCTTTCCCAAAATGACCTTCCTCTTTGCCAACTGATGGAAAATCACAGCCGTGAAAATGTCCACGATGGAACTAATGGGTACTTTCCTTCTTTTTGGCCCTTTGCATGTTGTGTGCCTTTCAGAGAGGATCCAAGATTGCGGTATTTTACTGCTGAGATTGTAGGTCCTACCATAAACCTGCACTAAACAGACGCGCATATAAATTGCTATCATGCTATTGCATCAATAGATCAGCTTACAGTCCCTTTTAGATTCCCTTTGTCTTGCTATTTTCATTCTATTCAGGAACTGAGCATCAAGATGGATATTTAAAATACAGCTTTCTTTTACTGATCTACAAATATACCTCTGACCTCTACACATAGGGTATTAAATCCCACTGATTCATCTTCCCAGACTTATTATTATTTCCATGAGAAAGACTATTCCTGCAAACAGGATAGGGATTTTGACCCAAACAAAATCTCTGACTTGGGAAAGTGCATGTCACCAATGGTTATTGGAATAAGCATTTGTTCATGCTAGGCTCTAGCTTGGCAGCTCTGCAAAAATAAAACACATCATAATATCTACTTCAAAGCAATTCTCAGAACCTCTGAAAAGTACAGTTCCCCACATCCCTGAAAATACAAATTAACTCTACATCTCAACATTGAATTCAGAAATATAAATAACCTATTTGCTAAGGATGCTCCATTAGTCCCCCATACCGGAATCCTTACTTAGAGCATGAAGAAGGGAAAAATAACTCACTTACCTCTACCAGTGAATAATGTAAAATGAGGGCACGGATACTGAATAAGCAGGTGGTGTTACCACACTGTGACCCAAGGGCCAGAGGGTCTTGGTGACAATGGTGAGAGGCAGAGATACATGCTGGTGGTTGACTGCAGTCCTCATGGAAGACTTCCCTTGAACTCATGCCAACCATCCTTCAGCAGAGGGGCCACTTAGCATTTTTCTCCCTTTTATTACAATGAGGCTTAATGCACAAATGGGGGAAAAGGCTCTTAACGATGTAAAGGCAGCATTTTCCCTTTTCTTTGATCTCAGTTCAGATCTATTCTTTCATTCTTTTAGCCGCCAAATGGAAGAACTCGTTCTTCGATGTTTTATACTCTGCTATGACAGAGAAGGTACTTTCAGCTTTTCACAGTCCAGTAGTTATGAGTGGTGCAATAAATACATAGGGGAAAGGTCAAAGAACTTAGGGGTAATATATATATGTCTTGAAATGTATATATTTGTTCAAGCTTGCTCATTTGCAGTATCTTAAACAAAATCACCTATCTGTCTCTCTGCCCATCCATCTTGTCCATCCAACGTCAAGGTTATTTATGTATGTGCAAGCTTTCTAAATTCTGCGGAATATCTCTCTGCCATCCCAGCTAAGGGCCAAATCCTATTGTCTTCACTCAGTTTCACTCAGACAACCTCCCCCCTGTATGGTACCTTTGCAACCCGACAGAGATGCAGTGCAGTCTGCATGCTGGCCCTAAGCTAGAACATATTATTGCTCAGGCTGATTTGGATCCGTTCTTTGCACTGCGGCAGTTCTGTGCGATCCTTGCCTGGCATGAGCTTCTCATCTCATACCAGCTCCTTTCGGGTTAGTTTTTGTGCAGTGTTAACACAGCACATAGGGGTTTGGGTTTTTTTCCCTTTCTTGTGGAAACAAAGTGGCTCCTGACAAGATCAGGGAAAACATTTGGGACACTGCTCGTTGACATTTTACCTGAGGAAAAAGAAGATTACGGCATACTCAAAGTAAATCACACAGCAAAGGGAATGTCCTCATTTTAGACTGCAGAGCAGAGAGCCCGTGTGCTGCAATTGCTAAGGTAATGGTTGCTGCCGCTCAACTGTTTCCTCGAAATGCAGTCACTCTGCCTCTTTATTTTTGGGCACTTTTGCATGCATAATGATATCCATCCATTTAAAGGCAAATGTCCTCTTAGCTTTAATGGGCTTCTGTTCATGGAATACTGGCAGATACTGTCTTTACTTTTTTTTCTTTCTTTTTGTAAATTGGAGCTAGCCATTGACTTGGCATGACTCTACTGGAAGCACAGGGTACCTGCACCCTCCAAGCAGCTGCTCAGCATCTTCCAGAACAGGGCTGCTGTGTTTACATTGTGAAAAAAAAAAAAATTTTATAATGTAAGTATTTTTACAATGGATTTATCACATAAATAAGGAATGGAAGAGACCTTGCTGGTCTGTTGATTTACGTCCCTGTAATAGATTATTCTATAGAGTACATTTTCTAGATCCACAGACAGTCCAATTTTAAATGTCAGAAGTGATGGGGTTTGCATGACTTCTTACAGGCAAATTCATAGACTGTATGGCCTCAGTCACTTTCCAAATATTTACACGTTCTCTTCTTCCTCACTTATTTTTTATTTAAGTCAGCATCATGCATACAGCCATTTTGTTTTTGGCTTTTGTTTTCAATCTATTGTCTCCCTACCTAAGAATATTTTCAGGTGTTTCCAAGAAGATATATCTGTAATTTTAAAAGGACTGAATCCTTTCCAGGTGTCCATTTTACTTACATAGCAATTTATGTGGGGAAAAAATATGTTACAGAAAAAGCACAATTCTGAGAAACAAAGTTTCATGTAACAGTCAGATTTAATAACTTTCTTTTCTTTTTCTAAATTAAAATACGAGATTTTGCTTTTCTCTTCACTCACTATGAATATATCTGCTCTCTATACCTCACAATTAAACATCCTATGTGAATTTTCCTCCTTTTTCAGATCATTAATAATGTTTACTGAGTTAGATTCCAAACAGACTTTTAGAGTACATGATAATTGTAATACTTTATGTTAGGGTGCATCTTCAAAGATGGATTTAATGAGTCACAGAGCCTACCTGTAAAATTCTGTTTGGAATGAGTTGAAAGGGGAATCACATTTTTTTAAAACAAAAATATTTTTTTTTGCAGAAGCTGTGAGTAAAAAAAAGGCAATATTTCTTAAATCTAGCTATCTCCAAGCTTTGCTTTTTTGCATTAATTTTTTATTTAAAAGTTTTTCATTCCACTTGGCTTGTGAACCTTGTAATAAAGTGCTTCTATGATCAAAGGAAACTATTTTTATGGCATTACCTCATTGTCTTTTATTAAAATAAAGAACAGCTTTAAATTCTACATGCATTTGGTCAAAATGATAGGAGCCCTACCCATACTTTCAGTATTTTTCCAAAGGCACAAAGGATGGTCTAAACTTTGGGTGACAGTCATTTAGGGGGCATGGGACCCCATGTGGAACAAAACAATGCCATTCTTTTGTGGAGTGTCAGAAACTCTCTATAGCATTTTCAGAAATCCCACCTCCTAGGCAATAGCAATATTTTTATATGATGTAATTCCAAATAAGGGCCTTGCCTTTCATTATATTCATTGCAGTGGAGTTTAGGGTGCTCAGGAAATGAAGGCCAGGGCCCTAGGTAATAGTCTATTCAGGTCAGGAAGGCTAATTAATATGCAGGCACTAGCTATGTTTCCAGTGTTGTGTTAGAAGACTTGGTTTATTTGGTCAATGACAAGTGCAATCTGATGGAAAAGATTCAGTCTTCAGAATGGCAATATTTACTTGCTCCTACTCCTGTTAGAGGGTGAGGACCTTGTCCTGTATACATTTTAGGATAATGCAAATTTTTACAAGAGCTACAGCTGAAAGAGAAAGAATCCATATTATGTACTGGTCTAAACAAAGATGAAGAGAGATAAGATTTGAAATTCATTCCATCATTCCTTTACAGATTTCCCATTGGACTTTGAATAAGTCATGTAACCCTTACAAGCCGTGCTCTACTGTGAAAGGTGTGTCACAGTAACCTCTATTTCAGATACGGGTGTGCTTAACAGCCACCAGGGGATTCAATGAAAAAAAAACCTGTAGTAACATATATCTTAAAGACTTTGTTTCTTATTCCTGTTGGAAACAAACAAACAAAAAAGTCACACAAGCTTTATTGGGCTCTGAAGACAATACCGAGTATAACGTACTATGACAAACCAAATCTTAGATGATGTAATAAGATACTGGCAGGGATCTTTATGATTAATATAGTTTTTAATTATAGTTTAATGTATTGGAGACCAGTTCATCAAGAGATCTCCCAAGCTTGGCTCTTCCTGAGCACAGCAAATGATCTGAACCTGAGTAGTAGCTGGGCTAGTAGTCGCTGATGTTCAGTGTGGAACACATGGGTCATGGGTCTGGCATAGTTAAGTCTAGTCTCTGGTTTGCACTTCTATTAACATCACAGAGCTCATAACTACTGAGCACAGCAGCAGTTACAGACCCCACTATTTCAGTGAATAATAGGTGCAGCTCTGGCTCAAAGTTTTTTTGACAGATACCACAAAATTACAAAAGGAACCTAGAAAACACTTCTGATACATGAATGGAGAATCCATCTTACTCACAGAGTTAAACGTACCAAAAGCAGCATTGGTACATTTGATATTGTACCAATATCAAATTGGTACAATATCATTGTATTGGGTATTGTATTCAGGGCAATACCCAAAGATGTATCTGTGTCTGTAATAATCTATTTCTGGAAGCTACATCACTGCAAACCATTTGCATGTTAGACTCATAAAGTGGATTTAAAATATGTTATTCTCATTAATGATATATAAGTAACATGAGTCAAGACATTGCTTGTCACTGTATTAGAAGAGAAGAGGAGTCACTGGCTGATCTGAGGGATGGCATCTTCAGAATGTGTATAAGAAAGTATTTAGTGAAATGCAAAAAATATCAGTCAGTTCTGACCAATACAGACGTTGTTTTACAGATACTTAGATTTTCAGAATGAAAATGAAGCCTAATATTTAAATGAACCAAACATTTTACTTTATCTTATCATTCAGTAGCTCTAAAACACAGCAACAAAGAAACAGCCTAGATAATACAGCTAACAGGTCGATCGAGGGCTTCCTAGCATCAGTGGAAACACTTCTATTGACCTCACCGGCATTTGAATGTGAATTTGAATTTCCATTTTTGCAGTTTAAAACCTCAAACTGATTCCTCATCCACGTGTTACACCAGAGACAGAAAAATTGTAGTGTCTGTAGATATGAAAATTAGTATTTTCTTAGAAAACTAATACATAGCACATACATGTTGTGTCATTCGCTTAAAATTCTTATAGGAATAAACATTCATGCTTCCTCTAATTTCTATACTGTTTGCTTTTTTTCATCTAGAGGTAATAACGGGGCAATAAATATGTTTCAATTCAGTGCATGTATAAAACAGATTGTTATAAAAATGTCTTTATGTTTATTTACACTTAAAGTAAAAAGTACATTTTCCTTTACAAGCTTTTGATATATTTGTGGCTGCATTTCTGTTACTTAATATGAATAATTTCTGGCCAGTGGATAGGCATATATTTATTTACCATAAAAACTGACGTATTAATTATTTCATTCAGTAGACAAGTATCATCATAAAGACTAGGCTTATACAACATAGACGGCATCACAGCAAAAATCATAAATACTGTAGTTCTGTTTAGCTTGACAATGGCAGGTAATAGACTATCATTTCTGTTCCCTTAGCTACAGTATCCTTTTCTATCCATCATTCTTTATTGTTATTATCACACTTATTTCAGCATTCTTATATCAGCAGCATTTAGTGACATTGCGAAAACATGGTTCAGAAAGGCTGAACTTTTAATTGTGATGAGAAATAAGTTAGCTTAATTATTCTGTGTAAGTAGAAAAGATGTGGTTTGTTCTTCTTCCTAAGTCCTTCCTTCCTAATCGCAATTCAACACCCTTTTTAAGCATTGCTATGTATGAACTTCATGCTGCTAGACAAATAAATTCTTTGGAAAAATGCACATTTTTATTTGGAAATAATGCCATCTCTTTGTTAGATTTGCAGCAATCCTATTTTGCCTCTACTGTTTTTAAGTCGAAAATGAAAAATTATATAGAAGATGTTTGTGCATCATATTGTGCTGAATGGTATGTAGGTCAGCATGCTGCACCATAGCAGATAAGGCACAGTGAACAAGTGTTCTATGTACTTACAAGCAAATATCAGTCATAATAGAAGTAGACAGATCTACAAGAGCGTTTTGGCTTAGGAAATGTTTCTTGTCATTAGCATTTAAAAAAAGCTATGAGATTCAGGCCTATCAGCACCGATTCACAGCAAAGCCTGGCTTGCACAGGTTGTTATCTGTTCAGTACAGAGGTGCAGCTGGTTAGCAAATGGATTTGCAGATTTTTTTATTTTTTTTTTTTAGCAGGGATGAGTAAAAAGGCAAAGAATCAGGTACTTACAACCCATTCAGAATGTAACAATTTTGTTTGTGTTATAAACCAAACCTTCTGTTTTTTGCAAACTGCATTATTTTTAGAAACAGAACCAAGAAAAAACGGCTGATTTAAAAAAAAATATATCTTTATTCATATTCCAGTTTCCCTAAGGGCTCCAATATCCATGAAGTAATACCAGCAAAGGGAGCAATGAAGACTGCAGACTTCCATGATTCAGTTTACGATGCTGCTTTATTGTGTTAGCAGTCAAGTCAAAAGGCAATATCTAATATTTTTAATTTTTTATTTCTTTCTCTATGTGTTCTCAGAAATGTGAAGGGAAAAATATATGACTGATACCCTAATGGTATGGCTGAAGGTTAGGGTAATTTTTATTTCATGTGGAAGTGGAATCATTCCTCATGGAGATCATAATCAGGGCTGATATTAAAGGTAGCTCAGTCATACCTGAACCGTAGGGTGCTGCTCACACACCTATTGCAAGGTGGTAAGAGTGGGTTCCTTTTTAAGGAAAGATGCTGTGTGTGAGTGAATGGGACTGATTATCAGGTATGGGAATGCTCTTCATCTTTTATGGCAGAGAAAAAGGCTGTAAAGTGAATGGAAATGGTCCCCTGAGAAAGCTTCCCTGGCAGATCTGGGACTGGTGAAAGGGCTGTGCGGGTGTGTGTCCCCCTGCCAGCCCTGTGGGTAGAGGGACTTACCAAGAGGACCATCACTTCTGCCTGAGCTTCCACCCAAACTCCCTGGGGCCCAAAACATAAGGTCAGAGTGGAGGCCTCTGTGTTGAAAGGAATCTGGGATGATTGCTGATCTGCCTCCAGCGCTTGTTAGCTGAAGACCAGCTCCATAGTGCATGAACATAAGGAAAATGGATGTTCTTAGACAAAATGCATGCTTACAGTCAGCATCTTTTGATCATGGATCTTAACCTATGCTGCTGGACTTACCTGGAAACAGGTTTCAGACAAAGCTCATGGTTTATTTTCAACAGCATCAGTATTCACTGAAAGGAAAAGGGGACTGGTCGCATACCTGAAAATATGAGGACTGAAACAGTCTTTCA
Organism: Scolopax minor; assembly: GCA_028566535.1. Lineage (NCBI taxonomy): Eukaryota > Metazoa > Chordata > Aves > Charadriiformes > Scolopacidae > Scolopax > Scolopax minor. The sequence goes on from JAOXNG010000012.1 coordinate 37,004,325, forward strand.
GTCAATGTGCATGTGAGCTCCATCAGATACCTGCAGCTGAAACATGACAGCTTACCACACTGAGCCCGTCACCACAGGCAGCAACCAACCAACCAACCGACCAAAAGAAATGACAACACAAGAGCTCAAATATCTCAGAGAGTAAACACAAACAGAGCAAGCAAGGCACTCGGCCTCCTCAGTGTGTTTTTATGAAGTGATCAAATTGCTCCAAATTTTAGAGCAGTGTTAAAAGTGTTTCTCCTGCGTATGAGCCAAACATTAATATTTTATGAATTCCAGTCTTGGAAGGTGTCCAAACAGGAAGGTACTGGAAAGGCGTGCATTTAGGAGAACACTGCTGAGTCCCTGCAAGCAGAGAACCAAAACTTAGAATGAAAGGAATAAATACTAGTGAACAAGTATGAATGAAAGGATTTGATTGAATATGTAGGGATTATACAAGTGCTGAAACTATGAGGTGAAATATATAGTAAATATTTATATTGCTGACATGGAAAAGGGAGAGAAGAAAAATTATGTCTGGACAAGTGAAAATAGAAAGGAATCATAAGTAAAGTACCACTGAAAGTAGTGCACCTAAATATTTAGGCTTTGATTTTTCACAAAGTGCTAAACTAGAGAAATAAATGCATCAGGTGAACATAATTCATAACAGAGTATGTTGGTTGCATTTCTGCTTTTTAGGATACTTCTGCCTTATTTAATTTATTTTAGATATGAGTCCAGTGGCTCACTAAGTGTGACTCTCCTGACAATATTTTATGGTAAGAGTGGAAACAAGTGAAGAACCTCTCCAAATTAAGTTACTTCTTGTGTCTATTAGTCTTCTGTAAAATTAACTCAAATTTGGCAAGTCAAAATTATTCTCTGCATTTCCTGGTCTAAATTCAGCTCACTGAATTTAATGGACATTCTGTAACAGAAGTAATACTTGTCTCTGGAGCTATAAAGAGAAACATCTGTGACATTTTCATAGCTCAGTATCTTACATTGAGTATCTTACTGTTGACTTTAATAGCAGGTCTCTACAAGTGTATACTTTGTCATTGACTGGTGTAGAAAAGAATGTATAAAAAAATAAGAGACATTTATAAGCTATAGCATTGATAAAGTTCTAATGCTTGTTCATGGAAGATGAGCGAGATCCTCTGGCTCTTGCATGTGTTCAGTAACAATATACGATCTGGTGGACGGAAGGAAGTACTGTGACTTATTTGCTAGAAGTGGTCTTTGAGTATATACAGATTATATGTTCAGGATCTTTTTGTGGTAAAGGCATAGGAGGAGAAAAGAAAAGAATGGGAGCTATTAGCTACATATAAGTTTTGTCTTGCTGCACAATGTACTCTGTGTTCACTAGCAAGAATCTGTAATACAAATGAAATATATTAACTATTTGAATAGAGTTGTTATTCAACATTTTGCACAATTTTAAATGTGAAAAGCAACCCACTGTTTACAGCAGAGCTGGAGAGGAATTTTTTGGCAGAATTGGTTTTTATATTTTTCTTCACAAATGCCACTTTGTCCAAATTGAAACCATTTGTGGACAGAACTGGTTCTGATTAATTTCCAATTAAAAGTTTCAAATTTTTGACATTTCAAAACAGAAAATAACTATTTAATCATAAAAGTAGTTTTGAAATTTAGAGACAACTTGAAGTAAAATATAACTAAAATGATAAATGTTTAAAATTGAAGTCAAACTTTTTAAGATTAGCAAAAGTGGCATCCTTTGATGCATTTCACCTAAAAGTGAAAGTTTGAGGAATATTTTTTTGTTTTAAAAATGTGTTGTCAGTGGTCATTGGGGAAAAAAATAAAATATTTTCATTGTCAAATAACTACCTCAAATCGAGATCTAGTCTTAATCTTGACAGATGTAGTATTTGTCTCCAGATACTGTCGGGAACAATCCCCAGAGAGCAGAAACTAATGTCAAAGCTGCTTCTTCATCCCTGGAGACTTTTCAGGGGAGTTTAGGATCTCCCTCCTTCTTATATATGAGTGGGTGGCAAAAATACACGCTGTATGTGCTCTGTATTGCAAAACTTTGCAGTTCACGCTCACATCTTTAAGGAAGCATGGTGGTACACTGTATAGCAACCAACAGGCAATGTCAGTGTCATGGTTTGGGCAGTGTTTTCTGCTTTGGTCAATACTGTTTGGCAAGTTTAGCTGTGTTTAGAAGTGAAGGGTAGGATTTTGCTCTCAGTCAGCTGCATGACCTTG
>JAOXNG010000012.1:37009017-37019999 GCA_028566535.1 Scolopax minor
AGACACCCCCCTCCTCTGGTTCAATGTCTTCCCAGGGAGGGCTGCCCGTGTCCCCCCAGCTCATTAGCTAGACACTTGCTGCCCTAAATAAGCCCAGTTCAGGTCAGGGGAATTGTTGGGGAGCAGGACCTGCTCACTTCAGATCTAAATAGCACAGATCTGACAGCACAGTGTTAGTAATTCAGTCATGCTTCTTACTGAGGCTCACTTATCGCTCATAAAGGGTTAATGAATGATTAATAGATATTTTAATGCATTTTAATTAATTGCTGAAGAGGTCAATAGGTTGTTTAGAAACATGGCTTGAAGCCATGTATGACATCTTCTATTGTGTTCATAACTGGCTGTTATGCATACAGTCTAAACATGCTTTATATCCTCTATTAATAATGTATTAACCCATTGTAAGGCATTTAGAGACAGTATCCCAGGATGGTCTGGACCAGTAATTCTTCTTCTGATCTTGCAGTTTTTACTCTCGTGAACGGTGCATTGACTTAAAGAGCACTGGTCCTGCTGCCCCTGCAATCTGTGATCCTGTTGTCACCTGCAGCGCAAGCAGGGCCAGTGCCTGTAAGATTGTGTCTGAAAAGGCCACGCCTGTGAACAACAGGCAGAATCTGGAAAGCTTTTAGGAGCTGAAGTAGCTGGATCAATCACGAGAAAAACACTTTAAATAACTGAATTAGAAGGTCCTTCCTGTAGACAATCCCATTTTTTTTATATATATATTTTAAAATTTTAAAAAAAATTTAATATATCTTATTTGTGAGTGAATGGGTAGATCACGAAACTATGTTCCTGAAGAATTAACACAGCAGAGCAAGAGGATAGAGGTCCTGTCTATGACAGCAAGTATCTTACCTTACTCCACGCAGGTGCTCTGAAAACAGTAAGATGCCACAGCTGTAAATTCAAGCCCCAACCTGCCTCCCAGCTTTTGCTGTGTCTGGTGGGATACGCTGCCTTGATACTTAACATCACGAAGGCTGGCCAGCATGTTAAACAGCCAAGCCAACTTCCCTCTCCTGTGTATTATCTGCCTGCTTCTGCCCACAGGCATAGATGATGGATGTACTTGACCCCACCAGGGGTGTTGGCCACGTTACGCCAGCGAGGCCGGTAGACTTAGGGGGCAGCTCACATACACAAATGGGATTGAAGGCCACAGACTTGATGAACTTATTCCTTTTCCTACTGCAAATGAGGAGCCAGGACATCTGGTGGTAATGATCTAAATGCACTTTTATCCCATTGCAACACAAACGTGAATTCCCAAGTCACCTAAATCCACATCATGTAATTATGAAAGCAGCTATTAGTGGCGAGGAAGATAAGTAGCAGAGGGTAGTCCCATATGTTTAAAATCATTCTCTGGTACAGATAATGGCATTCAAAACTGGGTACAAACAAGCAGTGGAGGCTGAACTGCTTCAAGGCAGCCCCAAGGTGGCTGCTAGGTGACAAGAACTGGGAAAGACAGTGAAAAGAACACCTGAGTAAATATTCTGGGGAGCATTGGGGAACTGACAAGCACCTTGTGATGTTCAAGTGTTTTTTTCCATGGAAAGTTAACAGTTTAACCACCAGGTTTGGTGTCTTTTTTCTTTTTTAATATATATGATCTGATTTATGGCAAAGGAAGATAGAGCACATTAAGAAACTTCAGACTGGAAAGGAGAAGGTGCTGTGACAACCTGAGAACCAACACCGGCAGGAGCTCAGGCAAGCAGCCTGTGTGAGGATGTCCCAGGGCACAGAGCTCATGGGCAAGGACAGATGTGACAGATAAGACTACCCCCCCACCATGCAATGTGGTGCTGTGCTGGGAAACCTGGATAAACTTACGTAGGTACTGCCAGCCATATAACAGTATGTAAGTAGCTATGCAGCAGCGAGTAGGCAGGTGAGTTTGTCCAAATCTTTGGGTATCTCTGCCCAGCACATGTTCTTTCTATCTCCATAACTCTTTTTCCTCGTGCATAAGATGGAGGCAAATATACCAGCCAATGTCAATGGGCTTCTAGAAGAAATAATGAAATATTGACCACATTTTGGCAAATTTGCAAGAGGTTTAACTGCAGTGAACTAAAACTCAGCATGAATTTTTTAGTTCAATGCTCTGGAAACTAAACAGGCTAGAAAAGAGAAAGCAAGGTCAAAAGAAGACCAAAAGTGGTAATAAATACTATAAGTTGATATGAAAAGTTGTTTGTTCCCCTAACCTCCAAATCACAAATGGAATGCAGTTAAAAAAAAAAAAAAAAAAAAAGCAGATCAAATATTTATGTTGCCTGCAGTCATACTGGGGGTCTTTCCAAGAATGGTTCTTCCTGATTTATGGTCAGTCAGGATTCAAATGGGGCTGCAGTGAAGGCCTGAAGCCTGCCATCTCTGGTTTGTATTAGCCCACACGCCCGCAAGACGCTGTTTGGGCTCTGGCTGATTTTTAATCCACTGTAAGCATCACAGATGAGCAATTTGAGGTGTTTGTCTCTCCTGTGGTGTATTTAGTTTTGACATCCAGAAAATTTAGCAGGTGATTTAAGCAGGGAGACTTCCAGGACAATAGAAACCCTGCTAGTGTGCGCCTGAAGGGGTAAACTGTCTTTTCTTGTAGTTTGTTAATGTAAAGTTGTTATATCTGTTGACAATAAGCCTCAATTTTTAATATATATTCTCCTACTTTTCTTCTCCTGGACTTAAAGAATACCAGCTGACCAGAACTTATCTGCTTCTAGATCAAATTTGTCACTGCATCTGCCTACTACTGGGTGGAGAAAGGGAAAGGCTTCCTATATTGTGATCAGGCTTTCACCATGCTGACACAACACTCCTCTGAAGCCTGGTTTTTGAAGGTCATTTCTTTCCTCTAGAGTCCCCTCTACCTTATCTATGAATTGGTGTAGCTCCAGGTCCCTGGATGCATGTGTGCATATGTCAAGAAAGGCAGGAGAAGCTGGCTAAAAGCATTATGAAGTTGTGTTCATAGATGTTGCGCCAGAATTTTGCTAAAGGAAAGTATCTGTAGTGAGAAAAGAGAGAAATGGACTGCTTAGCAGTCTATTTGCTGGTGAGCAACAGGTACAAGAAGGATGGGCGCTAAGCCAGCCTGAGGGTAATGGACAACATGAGAGCTCATATGCTTTTTGTAAATTGTATCTCTTATTGAGACTTCTGGGAAAAGAATACTGAGGTAGATGAACCATTGACTTGGCCCAGCAAGGCATTTCTTCTCATGCTACTGAACACCAACATGGTGGGAATGGAGATGATACAGCACTGTCCAAGCTTCTTCTTTTTCCTCTCATACTGCTCATGCTTCAAGTGTCTTGTACCCCGTCATATTTCATACAGCTAGAAGTGCAGAAGTGCAGGAGGGATGCAGCACACTGCAGCTGTGTGACTGATGCCTCAGGGGTGCAGCCGGTAGCACGCGCTCTCCGCATCGGGAGAGATTGTCACACCATCTATCAAAGCCTGCCACGAGCATTGTGTCGACTACCCATCACATCTAGGCCTACTACATATTCAGCTCATCTCCAGTTTTCCCACTACAAGTTGCTTTCAAAAACATTTCTGTTTGGAGCTGGAACACTGAGAAAGGACAGTGTCCATGCTATTCTTTTTGACCAGAGGCAAAGAAAAAGTGGCTTTTCGACAATTTGTCAAATTCCGTTTGGACCAGAGAACTTTACTGTGTTTATTGTGCCAAGCTACAATGCCAGCTTTCAGTAAGATATCACAAGATAATTTAAGCAGAAATTGCGTACTCAGAATATTATTGAACAATGTCTTTTCCAGTCTTTTAAGAATTAAGTTCTTCTGTAAACCTCAGAAACACAATGGCATATCTCATGAGCCCTTCCCAGTGAACAAGAACCCTATTAATTTATTTTCAAGTTAGTACCAATTTTAATATTATTAAAACTAGTTCTCTTTGTTTATAGAATACATTTTTGCTATCATGAGGAAATAGAAAATTTTCAGCATCCCAAAATTATCAATTTGTTTTAATAAGCTTCATCACAAGAACCTGTTTTTAATTTCTAAGGTGTAATTTTCTTTCACTTAGAATATGAAGTAACTCATAAAATTTTGAAAAAAAAAGTTAATTTTCTAGATTCTACTTCAACGTCTGACGGCAAGCACAAATTCTGGCAGCAGTATGCACAGGTTGGTGAGCAGAAGCATTTCCCACTTTGAAACTCACACTGCATAAAACCCTATCAACTAAGTAGTCATAAGCCTCTTGTGTAGCCTGGACTGCTAAGGTTTTTGATTCACAGCTTCTAACCTAGTGATGACCTTTAAATCTATTCTTAATGTGTTTCATGCCTGTATCCTGTGCAAATGATCAGAATCAGAGAACAGGCACAGTTGTGCTGGATATGCTGGTCGTGGGGAGCTGATGTTCATTTTAAAGAAGATTGTAACCCAATGGCTAGAAGTGCCCTCCTGCTCTGAAAAATAGGGTGATGCTGCAACATGGTTTCAGGATGTTCTGTGAAGTGCATTGCACTGTGGTTGGGGACAGAATAAAGAGATGACTTTCATTTTACCCACTAAATGCTCTGCACTTATTTTATAGCTGATATAAGTAACCATAGGCAGATGCTCATCACATTTTACATCAATAAATCCATTCTGAAAGGCAGAAAAGATATATTAGTCATCAAGTCAGCATTTATTTTGAAAATCCAAGGCAAACTTTGTAATTTTTTGAAATTATATTTGGTCAACAAATGACAGATGTATGTTGGTGTTATACTTACCTGTTTTCTTTAATCACATCATTTTATAAAACACATAATTTTGGTCTCTTATCCCTGAAGGATTTAATCAATAGTGTTTGGACTGTATTGATAGTATGTAGTCAAGTTTTTTGGTACAAACCCCTTTAAGAATAAGTTGGCAGAAAAAAAATTATTTAAAACCTCATTAAAAGGAGCAGCTAAGGTTTGGCACAAACAAATCTCAGTGTGGGAATTAATTCTTTTTCACCAAATTAAAAAGTATCGGTTTGTTTGTTTTAAAATTCTATCAGTGCAGCAAAAACCCCTCATACCCCCTCCCCCAAAATGTAGCTGATCTGCTGGTTTTGATGCTTTTTTTTTTGTACTTGAGGAACTCCTATACAGCTTCTATTTAGGATGAAATTTGGCAAGTGATTAGACCATAATATGTCTAAATGCTTTGTGTATTTTGGAGAAAAAAAAAAGAAAAAAAGAGCTGAGATAATAAAGCTCCAAAAGTTGCTGCTGTGTATATACTGCAAGAGCTTTTCAAAGAAGTTTCATAAGATTTTTAATTAGGTGGCTAAGACTATACATGGTAGACTGGAACTGTTTGGTCTGTGGGGTAAATAATGTGCATTTTAAAAACATTTATAAATACATATTCCCCCACTTGACAGTGCTATTCCAGTCCACTGAGTAAATAATGCATATTTTTTAAAATTCATAAATACATATAATATGTAAAAAAGCTGCCCAGATACTGTATGTGTGGGACCTAGAAACTTGGATGATGCTGAAACAGACACGGTCCCAAAGGATAATGATACATACTCTATAAGCTCCCATGAAAGTTTTCTTTCAAAATAAAGAAAACAAGGAAATTCTATAGACCAAATTACACTCAAATAAGATGCAGGCTGTGACACAAACCTCCAGAACTCTGCAGAGTCAAAGTAAAGTTTGCCTTTTGTCCTCAGATCATGCTGCTGAGGCTTTTACTCCATTCTGTTCTTTTCCTTCTCACTACCTTAAGAACAGCATGATTTAAGAAAAGAAGGTCAACATTCATGTTTCATTTCTTGGGCCCTGTGAGTTCGATTATTCAGATAGAAATGTTTTATTTATATTCATTATTTTTATGTATTTTTTAAAATTTATTTCCTATTAAAAGCAATATAGGAGCAAACTCAAGCAGCCAGAAAATCCTGGCTTGATGTAGCAAATGCAGAATCATGTGTTTCTAAGAAGTATAGACGAGTAGGTCAGGGTTTTCACTTTCATAGTGCTTTATACAAAAAAATGCTGAAGCACACACTTAACTTTAAGTGTGTGCTTATACTCACCCCTATTCAGCAAAAAAACTTAAGCACATCCTCTAATCTACTTTAAGTAGAGCATATGTTTATATGTTTTTCTGAGTCAGTGCCTAAAGTTACACCCATAAAGGAGCCTTAACTGAATCTCTATCATCAACATTAAATGTTATTAAGGTATGTAGACCTGCTGGGAGTTGTGCTATGTGGCGGTCAACAAACCTGCTCCCTCCTTCTTTGCGTGTTTATTCACAGGTATGCAATAAAGTGTGCCCACTGGGAACAAATTCTGCCCAACCTGAATGGCAGCACTTCATATCACCCTGAATTTTATATGGTGCAGAAGAAAATGAGGCTCCAAAGAGAGATGGATAGCAAAATTGTCCATAAAATTATAGGGAAGAAAGCTGAGAGGAAATGTTATGAATCCTAGCACTGGTTTTGTTCCCCCCCTGCTGCTTCTGTACAGAGATCACCTTCATGTGATCTGATTCCTTAGTGAAATTATTCCTGTGTGTATCTTTACATTATTTTCTTAGCTTCTAACTACTATATTTCTGCACAATTTTGTATCTGCTAGCCCCAGCATTTACAGCCTACGAAAACCTCATAAATCTACTTCATTTTTCTAATAAGACATGAAAGTCCTTAATTGGCCTTAATGAAATGCACTTAAAGGGCAATAAACGTGTTTAAGCCCCTCTTTCAGGGTGAGCTACAGTACTCTCACTCTGCTCTGTTTTAGCCTTTGTGGTAATTAATCACTTATTCATATGTGGCACATCAGTAACAAGATCAAGCAACTACTGCACAATTGCATGATAATAAGCTGCTCATATATGTGTCAAGATTTAGCAATCCTTTTTAAAGCCTAATTTAAACTCATTTTACAACTAAGCAGGCTGCTTCTCTGAAGTATTTCTACCCAGTATCTTTTTTACATATTTCTGCTGAAATGCCATCTTTTTATTTTGTTTATAGAGCTCCATTTGCCTTAAATCTACTCATGGCACCAGAGTGAATTACAACAATGTAAGAGCCTTACCATTGTTTTTTCAAAGGCTTTATCTTTGATCCAAGACCACAGTCACCCTCACACTGAAGGAAGGCCCACAGAATTAGCATTCATTAGGGTAACTTTTAAAATAAGTAATGAATTACAGTGAAGGGTTTTTTTTCCAGGCTGCTGAGGCTGTCCTCCCTGTGAATCTCTTGTTGCTTGCCTCCATCATTGGGCAAAAAAACAATCTAGGTGAGGGGACTCCAAACTTTTTCCTAGGAGTCAGGCTTTTGATTCCTGGCAGTGAATCTACTCCTAAATTCTGAGCTCTGATTTGTGTTTGTTGTAATTTCCAGAATTTCCTTCTTCAGATGTAGAGCACTGTATAGACAAGAAACTGAGTTCAAGTAATGTTGACAAAAGCTGATGCCTTCTAATGATCCACCGGCCAAAGATGAAAAACAACAGTGTAGAAAATATCTGTGAGAAAGATACTCACTTTTACCAGCTGGATGTTAAAACCCTCATACTCATACTAAGTGACCTGAGCATTTATGTTTGGTTTTCAAACAAACAAGGGATCAGGTCTGTGCTTACTATATATGAAAAAATAGCAGTGAAAAATGGGAAAAGCACGGGTATGTTGTTCTCTATGGATTATCTCAGGTGGAACAGGTGTTAAAAACTTTATTTACAGTTTCAGCTTTGGAGGTTGGGGTCTTATTTTGTAGGAACTTATTTTACAACAGCAGTCAATAAACCCTAAAAAATCATATTCAGATTTCTAAGGGGTATTTCGTGTCTTGTAGGTGTTCCCAGTTATTCAAACGTGTCAATTGTCATATTTGATCTACAAGAAGTGGTTTGTGTTTTTTATTATGAGTGAGGGTGCTTACAGAGACCACTGCATGGGCTCTTTAAAATCAGGTCTTAATCCATCCCCCTACAATAACCTGGATATGGCAAAAATGTAGATAGTCATCTGTGCATGTACTTGTGGGAATGTGTGTGTTGGCTGTGATAGGGTTGTCAGTAAATCTAGAGACATGCCCTATATTCTGGCAGCTCAAGATCGGCACCCATGTATATTTTTTATTTTGGACTCAATGTTAGTCTTAGGGAGACAGAGGAAGGAAGAATACAAGCCCTTTTCCTAGTCATGCTCCCCACGCAAAGAAAATGGACCCATACCATCTTCTGTATTTAGGAGCTTGTGGGAGATGCTCTGGTCAAGGAAACTATTTCCAAAGGGGATGGCACTGTACTTTGAGAGTCTGTCACAGGCCAAGTGGAACAGGTCTTTTTTGTTATAAAATCAGTTCATGTTATGTGTTGCTGATCACTTAAAACTCAGAAGCAGACCTCAGCAGGTTTCTGTCAGTCTCGAAATACCCCTACACCTAGAGTTAAGCAATTTGAGGAAAGAGCCAGAGTGGAAGAATGGAACAATTAAAACCCCATTAAAGTTTAAACTCTTTTCAAAAGTGGAGGATGACTAGGGAAGGTTTAAACACTTCTTCAATCTGTAGCTGCGAGCAATTGGGACCAGCAGGAAAGAAGGCAGTCAGGAGACAGCCTTATTCCAGCAGTCGCTCATTCTGTAGTAGTTGATGCAGTGAGTACATTGCTAGCTCAGGCAGAGGAATGAAATGGTACCGCAGAAATATGAGGCTTTCTGCACTGCAATTAAAAATGTAACAGAAAAGCATTTGTTTAACAGAGAATATGAAGAAGGAGGTGGAAGCAGTGAAGAATTTTGGACTTGACTAAATCTGAAGACTCCATTTCGATTCTCAGGGCACTCAGTCTCTGATAAGAAACCAGATTGTGCCTGCAATCTGGGACAAGACACTTTGAGAGATGTTATGGGAAATCCTAAAATTAACCCTTGACAAAACTATTCAGACTTGTCAAGCACGGGAAGCCCCCGATTAGGAGAAATTTATCAGAGGTGATTGGTGCTGTGAGGAGCTGAACATGGTGCAGAATGTAAAATGCTACTTTAGAAAGCAATTGGGATGAGGACAGGGAGGAGAAAGATGCTAGAAATATTCCCAGTACCCACTTTAAGGAATAATTCTCAACAATAGATGTGAGGGTTTTTTAAACAATAAAGAAGATGATTCCTAAGGTGCTTCAGAAATGGGTATTAGAAGGAATATACAAATGTTGTTTAGAGATTGGAAATACCTCCGAGGATGACTTAGAACATTTTACACAAGTCTCATGTCCTTGCTAGGGTATACCATGGAAACCCAAAGTATAAATGGGTTAAAATATGAATTGTGCTACCAAACACTCATCAGTTGCAACTGCTTGTTCAAGGAGCCCTTAAAACAGCTTCTGATGGAAGCCAGCAAGGTATAGCAGGGAGTCAGTCAGTTCGGGCCATCTCTCATCCTCTCTCTTTTAACATCCACGGCTAGTCAGAGTTGGAGACAGGATATTGGGAAAGACGGACCTTTGATATGACCTTGTATAATGGCCTTATAGTAAACTGACAAAGCTTTAAAAGCTTCCTCCTATGCCAAAAATACAGTTCAACTCAAAAGGAAAAAAAATACTGGTGGCACAGGGAAAATTTGCATTAATTTGTTTATATTGGCTGGAAAAATCCCTGTACTTGTCCTCAACTATTATTTTTATTCTTATTATTTCTCTGGGATATTCTACTAGAGAGAGAAAGGCGGCTGCATGTGAAAGGTATACACTTCAAATGCAGTTCATAGATGCCTGATGTTGGGTATAGGGTACTTGACCGGAATTTACACTGCTCAAGCTTCGAAATAAGGTTGTAGATGCATAACTACTGATCCCATTATCCAGCAGATTGGTAGAAAACCACAACTAAAATACTAAAGAGTCTCAATTCAGGCTGTAGTCAATCTCATGTCTATTTAGCACTCTTAAATTACAGAGCAGCACTAACCAATCAAGCATGGGTTATCAACTGCTACCACTTTGTTCAGCTGCAAACTGAAAACCAAGATACCTACATTGTTAGAAAGTAATGTCAGAATCCCCAAGGACTTGCGGAAATAAAAAGGGACAGATAAAGCAAAACAGGATTACTTGGAACTTGGGAATTTCCACCATGTCATGAAAATGATGCTACGTGTAGCTACAACACAAGAATAGAGGCAGAACTAGCAGTGGTGTCACAAAAAGAAGCCTCAGGGTTGCAGATCTTACATGCTTTTTTAGTTTTTCATCCCTGAGGAATATACAGTAGGGATGAATTGATCGCTAATGGGCTTAGTGCTGTCTGTCAGCAATGCTGCTGATGCAGTTACCTGCACATTACCCACGGATCTGCAGAACAGCATAGAGCCACTGGTGCATCTTCTCTTACAATCTTCAGGAATGTCAAGTTCTGCACTATGTTGATTATCCACTGTTATTGTCACATCTAGTGGGAAAAGGAAGATCTGTGTTTTTTAAGAGGTTTGAGGCAGATGAAATGCTTGGTCCTCTTTGCGGCTGCCTTAAGAGTAGGCAACATGCAGCAGGTTCGCTGTATGTTTGTTTCTGAGTAAGCACCTTGCTAATTTTCAGTAAGGTGAGCAACTGTACAAAGTCCTGCCATGAGAAAGCTGGTACAATATGGTTGTACCAAGTCACATGGATGCAGAGCAAGAACTTCATGCAGTTCACCAGGTAGTGGACTGAATTGAATGGAAGGAAAAGCTCTATGTGGGAAAATGGGCATTGGATGGATTCTTGTAAACGAGGAGATTTCTGCTCAGGATCAGAGCCAGACTTTTAAACGAGATGGCTGATGACTCTTTAAAGCCATGCAAAAGTGTGAATTTATTTGTTTTCTGAAGATCCACCATCTACTTAGACTGGCTCAGCATGGCTGCTGTTAAGATGATCTTCCATCTATCTATCTTTTCCCCTCAAATAACTTTGAATTTTCTGGTGAACATC
>JAOXNG010000012.1:37041158-37057983 GCA_028566535.1 Scolopax minor
CTATCCCACACTTCCTTAATTTTCTAATGAGGATGTTATGGGAGACAGTGTCAAAAGCCTTGCTGAAGTCAAGGTAGGTGACATCTGCTGCTCTCCCTTCATCTAACCAACCAGTTACAACATCATAGAAGGCTATCAAATTCGTGAAGCATGATTTACCCTTGGTAAATCTGTGTTGACCAATAGTGTAAAGGAAGAAAAGGAAGGCACGCTGATGAATTGTCAGCAGCAAGGACTTGGAAGAAGATCATCTTTCTGTTTACAAATGTCCATGTTAGAATGACAGAGTGCCGATATCCAAAGGAGGCCAGGTGAGGTAATCTTAATGAAGACATTGTGAGGCTGGCAATGTCCGTTTTGTTCCCACCACTTTGTTAAACTCAAAGAGTTTCTAAAATTTGTAGCCACAGGCTGAATTCGGTTTAGTATTTAAAGATTTTATAAGGCTATTCTTCAGGAAAACAACCAAGACAGAAACCAGATATGAAAAAAAGAACAGAATTTTGAAATTACAGCAAATGATAGACTCTGCTTTTCAGAATATGTTCCCAGTGTTTTGTTCCTCCTTTACTCCTTTGCTAATAATCAACCAAGGCTATCCATAAGTACCAGCGGATGCAGAGAAAGAGAACATAATTGTACATCAGTGACTACTGCAAAGCAAACATGAAAGAGGGGACATGTCATGGGGGACATTTGCCATTAACCCAAATATAAGGAGCATATGTTCCTTCTGGTAGCCAAGACCAGGATTATAATCACAGTGTCAAGAGTACAGACCACAACATCTTTTTCGCTGATGTTGGTCTGATGATACTTTAATTTGGTGTTCAGTCTCTGAACACTAACTATAGACCCTGCCCTGATGCCACCTAAGTGTGCAGCGTGTGTCACGCTTTTCTACCCACCACCAGCTTTCCACATACTTTGAAAATGGCAGGACTCACTCCATCAAGGCTTGTTGTTAATTTTTCATCGTCAATTAAAGGAACCACACACTTGCCATATTAAAGTTTAAAATTGTGTTTATTGAGACATATGGGTATTTACTATGTGCAAATGTTATGTTTACTTTGTGATGTTTTCATATGTGCATATTTGTGTTAGTGATAATATTATTATGGTAATTTCTACATAAATGTGTATAGTATGTTTTTTGAGTGTCTCTGGAAGTAATTATTAGTTGTCTTGTTGCTAATCACTTTGGGAACATAAAATATTAAATTGTGTGCTTAATGGCTCACATGCTGATTTCACATACCTTTTTTTGGCAAAGTTTGAGGCAATTTGAAGTCTGGATTGGGACAACCTAGGCAAAGCTGTCTGTAACTTCTGACAAGCCACATTTGGTTTGGTTTACTGAGAACATTTATGAAAAGACATCTGAGGAGTGTCATTCTCAAAGTCTTGGAGAAAAATATTTTGCAGGCTGGCAGGAGGGAACATTGCAGTTTCTAGAAGAGAGGACAGAGGTTGACATACAAATATAAGGAGACGATCAGAAAACAAAAACAACTGGGAATCTTTATATTCACAGATACTTTTATTCTTAATGTGCCATTCAATTAAGCATTGTCTGAGAAGGTATTGCATTGCTTTCTTATTTTTTCACCTTAAAAAGCTGTTTTCTTGAAATTATATTAGGGAAATATTTGGCCATCAAAATAATCCACTTATTACATCTCATGACCTTGATCTGACTTGCTGTGAGATGGCAAAGTTAGAAGACCAATCACTATCCCTGAAGTGAACAAGAATTTTGATTCTCACTTAAGCAAGGCTCTGATTTGATATCAGGAAGCCATAAAGACAAAGAGGTATTTAGACTTCCCATCACCTTATATAAGCTGATTCCCAGGCTTTTTCCCAAAGATAGTGTTATAAACTGGTCAATACTTCACATGTGTGCAAGTCTTAGCAACAACTGTTTTCAACCGAGGACATAGGAGATTAAAAAAAAGAGGAAAGTCACATTAACTACTGGTGTCATTGTTGTTATGCTAGCTGAATTACTTTAGGATGAATTGGCCTCACTGTTGAGAAGGAAATTCTGTAATATGTTTGTGTACTTGTCAGTGCAGTGGAATACACCCAAACACTGTTTTGCAATGACCCACTTCATCAGAGCATTCTCATCACAATAGCAGCTGGTAGACTTTATGTCAGATGATTTATAAGGCAAGTACCCTACTTTAATGATTGTGATTATCATGATTTATCAGATGCTTTTTAGCATCCTGAAAAAGAAAAAAACTTTTTGAAATTAGGGGCATATCACCTTAAACACTATACAAATGATTTGTCTTCTTGAATGTCACTCAAGTCTTAGTCATATAAGTAGGGCTTGGAATCTCTGTAAAAAAAAGAGGATTAGTGTGAAAATGACATCAGAAAGGAAGAGAATGAAAAATCTATTTATTATGTTACAAATTCTTTTTGTTTTGAACATGATACAGATCTTATAATGGCAAGTCTTACATTTCTATGAATTTAGCAGATGGAAGAAGGATGTATGAAGAACTCCAAGTCAACTGAAAGAATAATTTACATGCAATCTTTGCCTCTGAAAACACGAGGATTCCCTGGCAATAAGTCAAGAATATTTAAAAAACCCACTCTGGATGGTACAAAGTTGTATTTTTTGCAGTTATCAGGGAGGGGGATTTTCTCAGTATGTTGTCACTGTTGCAAAGAAGGGGATACAGTACGGTTTATGGGCTTAAATGCATCATTTTTTATCATGAGCATTGAGTCTTGTAAATGGGTGAGTCCTTTAAAGCACAGCAGGCTGTGTCACAGCACTGTGGGGCTATAAAGACAGGCCAGTAGCTCCAAATGTTTCAAACAGTTTCAAAATTTATTAGGGCTGAATGCTCCTGAGAACCTCATATTTTCGTACTTTCACTCTTGCTTAGGTGTTTAATGGCTGTCTGGAGACAGATAACCTTGTGGTTATCTGGTTAGCTCTTAACACCTAATTATCACTTCACTGAAGGCTTTGGGCTGAGTGATTGAGAATCAGTATGTTTAAGAGACTCCAAACAAAGTATTTTATTATTTTTTTTAAAGAAACTAAGTGAATTATTCCCCTAATAGGAATCTCCTCCGTAGACAAGAGAGGAAAACTAAGGAAAGGCCCAGTGCTTTGTGGGAAAAGTCTGGGATAAAAAAAATCTGCTCTGACTTTTCCTATACATTTTATAGCCTTTAGTCATCCAATATAACATTGTAAGGAAGAGTATGGACTACATAAGAAGACTCCTCCTTGGCAA
Organism: Scolopax minor; assembly: GCA_028566535.1. Lineage (NCBI taxonomy): Eukaryota > Metazoa > Chordata > Aves > Charadriiformes > Scolopacidae > Scolopax > Scolopax minor. Next base: position 37,044,431 of record JAOXNG010000012.1, read on the forward strand.
TAAGCAGTACTAGTTAAAGAAATAAGCAAGACACTTTCTTTTATAGCACTTCAAAGGAATAGATAAGTGTAAATACACCTTATTTTTCAGGGTAGGAAGTGGACTGTCTGTGCTCTAATTTCTGGTCATTCGCACCTTTACATTTGGTTCTCAAGTGAGCAGATCCAAGAAAAGTCACCTGCTCCTGGGAAGGAGGTCCTTTAGGGAACACTGGCAAATATCTTGGTGTAAAATCTGACCTTGGAGGATCATATCCTCTTCTCTTTGCCCTCACAACCTGCCTCCTCTTAGCACATTTCAAAAGTCTTTGCAAAACTTACAGTGGACACAAAATAGTCCGTTGCTTTCATGTGGTTTGTAGTTCTTGACTATGTATAGCATTCACATAAAGCCTGCTGTGGCTCTAAAGCCATTGCTGGTGTTGAAGAAGAAGAGAAAGGAAAAGTGTAGGATGCAGGGCAATCATTGGAGGAGGTCCCTGGTTAAATCTTGTGACTGGTGAGCAAGATAGATCAGGATCTGCCGTTAAGAAGCCTCAGGCTGCTAGCTGTATGGTGGCATTTGGCTCTTACAAAGACTGAAATATTTCTGTGTCCTTTACCTCTCCTGTATTTACCCAGACTGGTGCATGTAGCTTTTTGCATCTTCTAGTTACTATCACTACTTTGTTCAAAAGGGAGAAACCCACAGAGGTGCTAAGAAACAAACTAAACAAACTAGGCAACATGAGACAGTCATGAATGTGTATTCCATATAACTACTATACCCTTTCATCTCATTCACTGACTTGCTCAATCACTCATTCTTTTTATCAAGTGGCACATCATTACCTTAAAGATTTTAAGTCATGTCTTCCAGGCTTCTCTTGTCCCTGGAGACTTCCAGTCACAATGCCATATCTTCATGAGGACCTTGCTGATCCTCCATGTGGCTAAATCTATAACTTCTCTAATGAATGTTTTATTTATGGATGTGCGCTCAGCTGGTGAGGGGGAACACTTGTGTACAATAGTGTGTGTGCGCTGCCATGGAAAAGTAAACAAAGCTGATAATTTTTCTAGAACTATGCAGGGAATGTCAAGGGCACAAATTTCAACATGTTTCATGAAATTCATGTAGGGACAGGCATTCTGAATCAGATCGTACTGTTTCCTCTAGTGCCTTATCTGTTGTCTGTGGGTGAAAGAAACTCTAGTAAATATAAAATAATCAGCTCAAATAGAAAAAATGTTTTCCTACTGCCAATTTTTAGAAGTTGTTTTTTGTAATTCCTATAATTATATATAGAAATGAAAAGTCTTCTTACTTTAGGAAATATGTTATTCTACATCAAATTTTCACTAAAATATCTTGTAACAATGAGTTCCACAGAGTAACATTGCATTTCTCTTGCATTTCTGTGTTGCAATAACTGAAAGTACAAAATCAGTAACATGACCACTGTTACTGATCTCATTCCAGAACTATAAAAATATAAATACAGAGGTCTGTTGAATTTCCTAATGCTTGACTCTGATGTCCCCAAGAAGAGTTTGTTTATTTTTGTGTATTTGCCATTTTCAATGTCTGAGAAAAGGACAGACAGGTCTCATACCCATAGGTTTGTTTTGGGGAAGAGGCATCCTTGGTACTTATAGCCCCACTCAGAACCTCCCTCCTGATTTAGTTCTGGTTTTAATTTGTTGGAAGAGGAGAAATGAAGGGGAAATGTACCACAATGGTTTCTACGTGGCAAACATACAACTGCTAGTGGCATCTCCTGCTCCAAGAGGATGATGGCTCTCCACAGACACAAATAATCTGAGCAACAGGAGCAGATGACCAGGGACTGCGGTACTCGCAATGCAGCAATGCATTCTGTGCAATTCTGAAGATGACTAGAAAAGATGGAAAACACAAGTACAGGCTTAGTTTGAGAACATCCCAAGTTCTTTATGAAATAAGGAAGAGGTCTAGGGAAAAAGCAGAAGGAGCATTCAGTAAAAGAGTATTTACTTTGATTCTAACTTATAGGAGGAAGTGTATAACTGGTGTGCAAAAGGCTCTAGCATGTTTTGGTATAGCAAAGGTTACGAACACACACCTTAAAAAGAAATGCTAAGATTTTAATTAAATTTATGTATGGTTTTCTCCTGCAACTAAATATTTATTTTGCAAGGAAATTCCATTTACTTTAAATGGAAATGTCCTTCAGTGTTTCTGCCTTTCCTGCAAGTTTTGCTGAGAAGTGGTCCTTTGAAGGACTATATGGTTCTGTTGGCTCCAAATATCCGTTTTTTACTGTCTAGTATCACAAATTGAATAATCACGGATGGGAACAAAACTTAGTCTGATTGTTTTCTTGCTCTGGTCAGAACCATGTGCTTGGTGATATATGCTACCTGCCTGTACCTAAAGGGAAAAAGTTCCCCATGAGTGGGGACTCATACGCTTTTCACCACCTGCTGGAATTCAGCAACGGAATTGAGAGGCAGGGTCACTTTTCACACCTTATTCATGAAGCCTCCTCCTGAAATGCCTCTTATAGAAAAATGTCCTGGACTCTCAGGAATGAAGTACTGGAACAGAATTTGTAAGTAGGAAGTACAAAACTTATATGGAAGAAAAATTCCAAGAGGCTAAACTGCTGGCTCGATGCCAGTTATTCAGCAAAATGATTAATGCAAAGAACACATGCTAAGTTGGAGCCAGACAATACACAGTTTTCTGGGCAAATCACAGTAAACTTGTGTTCTGAGAACTTTGTGATAGTCTAATTCTTACCATGGTAAAGTAAAAAGTTTTGAAGGAACTGGAAATATCTTAATCTCACAGTGGTATATTTAAAGCTGGTGAACAGCTGATATTCTTCCATGTATTTATTAGCATTCCCAGAAAGTTAAATGAGCAAATAGCAAAAGCTGAGCTTATTTTGAACTTGGCAGGGGTCTAGATTTCTATCTTCTAATGTGACAATGAAATGATAGATGATTTTGTGGAAGCAAAAAAATTGAAAACGTACCTGTTATTGTATTAGCCATAGTTAACAGAAGAACTGAAAGGAGTAATATGAAATTTACTCTTTACTTCAACTATTAAAGCATAGATAATTATTTATATGTTCAGAGAGAAGTATCTGGAGCTTAGTGAACAGTCCAATGTATTAAGGAGCTGCAAGAGCAGACAAGAGGTTATTTTCCCTTGTGATTTTTTTTTTTAATTTGTGAAAGTAAATTCTGTAAATTTAAAGCCTCAGCAGACTTCTTGTTGTTTTCTAAAGCAGCTATTGTTCTGACAGTTTCTTCATTTTCCCTTTATTCTTTTTCTTTCAGTAGACCTATGCACCAGAAACTGAAATGAAATGAGAGTTTTGTCAAATCTACATCAAAATAAAGTTCCAAAGCAGTATTTAACAGGAAATGGAAAGAAAGCAATCTACTTTGCCACACTAGCTTGATGCTTAGTTGTCATATTTCTCACATTTATGACTTCTCCCTTTGATCACTCTAATAACAATTCCTTAGACTATTAAAACTGGTAGCCAGAAACATGTTAGTGGAAAAGTCTACTTTTCACCATTTATACTCTCTGTTTAATTTCTATGATCTGCTCACTTTGGACCCTGAGAAGAGGCTAATCCTACCATTTTCTAACCCCAGTGCTATGCCAGTGTAAACTTGTTGAGACTCATTTGTGAAGAGGCTAGCAATGTGTGATTGAGAGGTTTTGACAAAACCTTCTTTTGGCCAAGTGCCTTTGGTGAGGTGGGGTAGGTGTAGATCATTGGATTTTTCTGGGGAAAATGTAGGGAGCAGGTAAGACTGGTGCAACACAGACGTATTTGCCCCTTGTTTTATTTCTGGTTTTGCTTTCTACTTCTCTTTCAGAACAAAAACCCTCCTGTATATTAAGTTCCCCTAAAGTGATGTGCTTAAATTAGTTTTCAATAAAAACTAAAACTACAAACCAAACCAAAACTAAAATTCCTTTTAAGGAATTTTATCCAATGGTAAACGTTAAAGCAAACCAACAAAGGTGAGAATATTACCTCCTACCCCACAAGTGTCTGAATTATCTGATCAGTGTCACAAATATAACAGGGATCATGGGAATTACTTGGAAATGTTTATCTTTCCACCTCTCTGTCAACACCCTTGGAGTTATTTGCACTGGGTACTTTATGTAGTGCTCTTTTTTGGCTGCTGTTTGACACCATTCACAAAGCAATCTGTGTTTTAAAACAGAGATTGTTAAATTCTCTGAGTTGCTAATACCTTTAAAGCAAGCTCCGCTCATTTCCTTTGTTTGCTTTTTATGGAATCAATGGGCTGAAGTTCAGGGCTTATAAAGATGGGGGACTGGCAATGGTAGCTAAAGCCAGCTACTCTGTGAGCCATTAGCGAGTAAGCTCCTCTGTGCAGCATTGCCAATGCAATACAGCCTAACTGGCAGCTCCTTTGTATTTGTTCCTAGACTGCTCCTCAGCAGAGGATGCCAATGTGCTTGTTTTTATGACATGGGCAAGTGAAAAGCAAGATGAAGCCACCATGGTTATTTCCATTAGGGATGTAAGACAAGGTCTGAACTCAGGTATTCAGGGTCGAATGCTGGTGCGGTGACCTGCTAGGAAAGGGAAGCTGTTGCAGAAGACCTTTTCCGCACTAGAGCTGATATTTTTTTTCCATTTTCTAAAAGTTTACCATTTCAGAATCATTGATACCAGGTCCTGAGGGCATGCTTTGGCTACTGTAGCTGACTAGATGAAGTATGGTTCCCTTATTAACTTGTCAAAGTACGATGCAGCTGCATCATTTGCTCACCCATTTGCTTAACTTAAATAAAGGTTGGTGGTTAGGCTTCTGTTGCATTGTGCTCTCCTGCTAATTATCAGTGTATTTGTTTTAGAGACAATTAGCCACCTGGTTCATTCTCCCATTGAAGTCAGGTCATCATGAGTTACATCTGCTTTCAGGACTCTTCAAGTCCAAGACATAATAAAAAGATGATGGCTATGATTATAAAAAGCATGCAGGGTTGGGCGTAAGTTGTATAGCATATTGAATTCCCGAGGAGGATTGGGTTACAAAGCTCTTGCAGGGGCTTCCTTCAGCATGTCACAGAAAATGGATGTGAATAAAAAACAGATTTGCGATGCCAGAAGTCCTTTAGTCCATGAATGGTGGAGTGTTTGCAAAGGTATATTGATAAAGACTAGGCAAAATGAGACATGATACTTCCCTTTGGCACTGCAGTGATACAACAAAAAAGTGACAAGTAAGCACGTCTCTGTGCACGTTGCATTTGCATAAAAATAAAAGTTGTTCAGACCTGTGGGTGTTTCTTTTTTAAAAATGTGCTATATAATGTGGCATAAGATTATGTCTGATGCACATTTACTTTTATAATCCCATATGTTCCGGTAAAACTCTGTATTTTGAAGTAAGATTTTATTACAGTAGAACCTCATTAATTCTCACTAATGACTAGGACACCCTTTGCAAATTACTGAATTTTGTATACAATCAAATGTTATTAAATGCATTGTGTTGCTAGATGTTCTTCTACATCCTGGGGAGGATAAGCTACAGAGAACCCTGCCGTTCCTGCCTCAGTTATATTCACTCTGGGGAGGCGGGCACAGAGTCATTGTGATGGGTTTGGCTCCAGGTGCTTGATGAAGATGTTCAGGTGGGGCTAGCTCTGGAGAGGGTGGAGTCCTGTATGAAAGGAGAAAACAGATGGGGACAGATGAGTAGCATAATTTACTGTTTCATCCTGTCTGGCTTGGGGTCACAGAGGAATAACAGTCTGATTTTTCTGGAGGTCATAGGTATCACTAGCCTGATATAATGGCTCCTAGATGTCAATAGGGCTTCATAGACTTAAATAGCGGCAAGAGCTAATCTTCCAGTAAAGAGCATGCCATAGCTCTTCCTGAGAAGACGTAAACAGAGGCAATAACATTTAGATTTACTGAGGTACACTACAGATGTGTGCATCCAGCAAAGTGAGACTTAGAGGGTTTAGAGGAATTTTTTGCATGTGTAAATGCACTCGTGGTGATATCTAGTGGATGAGTGCTCATTGGTTGGTATGAAATGGTGGACTACTGGCTCATATGACTTTCACTTGCCGTATTATGAAGTAAGAATAGCAACTCAACAATTAAGATGATAGAATCTAGATCCTCATTATAAGCTTGTTTTTTCAACCTGATCTGATTAACTATGCCTCAAAGAAATCAGTCCTCCTGACTCATTCCCTGTCATTGCCAGGATAGAGATTTTTTTTCAGACATACTATAATTGAAAGCAAACCCCCTTAATTCTGTTTACAATGGCTGGACATGAAGAGGCTAAAAGGATGAATCTGGCGAGCTAGGGTGCTCAGATGAGTGCATGCAGAGGGGTGAAAAATTGATTTTGTAGATGGGGAAATGGGCAAAACTAGTGGGAATGCCTAGGGAAGGGAATGCAATGTTTGGTAGACCAGGTGAACCCCTAAGCAAGCAATACAGAGGTGATGGGAGGGGTGGAAGTCACTCAGAGATACAAAGAAGACTGGAGCAAGGAGAAGGATGGGCAGCAATGTCACATCACACCTATTGAGAGAATGGAAAGGCAGAGGGAGATGGGAGGCATGAAGGTGGATAGCTATGAAAAGGGAAGACAGACATGGATGTGGGCATATGTGAGAGGGGTGCATGGTGTGACCAGATTAGGGGAGAGGAATGAAGAGCACTGGCGTAGGCAGGAGAGAAATAGAAGTGAGAGGAAGAGCAGGAAGATGATATGGCAATGGGGAACTGGAGCATTCTCCTAACTGTTCATTCACAGGGTTTTTAGCACTTGTCACACTTTGAAGATATCTATTTTGTAGCCAAAGTGTAATTTATAGTAGGGGAGGGAAGATTGTTAGTTGGTTTCCATTCAAACACTACTTTCAGCCTAACTCTTTCCAGCCAATCGTTCTGTTAACAGAGCTCAGACATCAAAGTATCCGCCTGTGCAAATCTATTACATCCATAAAAAGCCAAGTGTTTGGAAACATGAGAATTGCAAAGAAAATGAAAAAGCCCATTGTTGTCTGACATCTGAATCTTCTGTCCTGAGCAGAAGGACAGAACTGGCTACAGCTGCTCCCTAACATTTTCAGGGAGTAAAGACACCTATAGCTCTGTGTGCTTGGACCTGATAGCCCATCCTTTCCTTACTTTTTTTTCCTCATTGTGTTTGATTTTTTTTTATCCACTTACACAGAACTTGCATGGGAATCCTCTTTCTGGTACTGAGTGTTGAATATGAACAAACCACACATACAGTCACACGGCTGCTTTTCAAGCCTGAAATGCCTTTTTCAGGCCACGGAGAAATTACTGTCTATGTGATGGCTTCCATACAAGTCAGTAGGAGAAGAGTGAATGGGAGACCCTGTGGGAGCAGGATGGCAGTGTGTAGGAGCTAGATGAAAGGCACTGGATTGCCCTAATTTCCTGGCATGTAAGAAAGTAATTCACTTTGATAGCACATCACCACTGGTGGCTTTCCAACAGACGGAAAAGACTTGCTAGTTGAGGAAGTAAGTAATGTTACATGAAACATACATAATTTGCACAGAGAGAAAATGTAAGACCACTAAGGTTACTGTTTTGCTAACAATGATTCATGACAATGACACTTTGGAGAGTGTGGGTCTCGGGTAGAAGCTGCGAATAAAATGTATTTCTGCTGCAGGGATCTGTTCTTATATCTGCTTTCTTGCAGACTTTTAGGAAGCTGTTGCAAACTTAATCCTGTTTAGCAATTATGATTTATTTCAATTGGCTCCACTCTTCATACTGTTTAAACTTAGATTTAAAGAATAATATCCACCTTGTTGCTTAACATAAACCCTGTTAAAATAACACACATTTAAAATGGCATTTTTGGCATTAAGGAACAATCAAAGGGGAAGACAAAAGCTTACTGTACCATTAATATATATATATATTTCTCAGGGAAAAAAAGTGAGATCTTTTAATGAAGACATCAAAGAATACATCTTTCTTAGCTGAAAAGAATGTCTCCTGACAAAAGCCAATTAAGGAGTGAATACATTTTGTTTATTTAGACTTGAAATATGTATATTCTTGTAAAATGAAAAAAAAAAAAGTCAACCATCCAACCCAGTGTTCTTTTAAGGCTATGAAGTAGCTAAGGAAACATAAAGATGTATGACGCATGGAAGCTTGATACTGCATGAAAGAAAGATAAAGACTGTGATTTTGCTGTTACCTAAGGCACGATATTGAAATATGTGTTCTGGAAGGGCTTTATCTCAGCTTGCCTAAAGATTCTGGAACAAATTCTGCTCCTACGTCCTTACCTCTGTAAATCTGGATTTACTAAATGATAGGTGGTAGCATTATTCCAAGTGTGTGCACTTCTAACTGAAATTGGGACTTTGCCTTACATTACAAACAAACTAATAGTAGCTTTCCCATGAGATCCCTTGTTTTGAGCATTTCTTGTGCTGTACTTTAGGCTGTCCTCCTACACTCTATCAACTCAGTTTTGTAAAATCAGGGTGAGAAGTCTTTCAGTCTGGGACAGCAAGTATCCTCTGTTGGAGGCCCTGAAGGGCAATACTCCTCTGATAATTTTCCTCTTTTAAGGCTGGATGTAAGTGTATTTGGACTTACTTCTCTGGTGGTTGTATAGCAGATGAGTCCCAGTGATGGAGCAGGGCCTGGGATGGGCTCTGAAGCAGTTCCTGCTGCTCTTTATCTGCTGCCTTGGGACTGGTGGGGGGTTATTCAGTTAGGTGCTCCCCTGTGCTAGCCTGAGATTCCTTGCCTGTGTTTGGAATAAACGTAACCAAGTATCTTAAAGAAATTGGAAAACATTACATATATTTTTAAAATGTTTGTCTGTCTACTGCATGGAATGGCTAGACAGCTAGAAGACAGTAGTCAGGAGACAAAAAAGGACATCCACAAAACAGACTGAATTGTAAAATATATGTAATAACTACATTAATCGACTCTTGAAGACCAAGTATGACTATGGAAACAGACACGGGAGTACAAAATATTCTGTCCTGCACAAGATGTCAGCCAGATGGAAACAGCAGAACTTGTGCTGTCAAACTGGATTGTCCTTCAAGTCCTGCGTCTTGTTTCGATTCCTGTGCAGTCAGGTTCACCTGGGGAAGCAGGAATAGAGGGTTTTCCCTTCACAGAGTTCTTCACAGGTGCTCCCACCACCTGCTTCAGATTTTATGTTTAAGACAGTGCTTGTTGTCAACAGTTATTCTTCAAAAATCAACATGTGCATGAGAGATTTAATGTCTCAGTTAAACTATTTAAGTCCTGCCATTACTCCCATGTGTTAATATTTGCACAATCAGGGCCATAGATTCTAATTTTCTTTGAGCAAAGACAGTCTTGTACTATGGCTAGGATATGGGTTGTTTTAAGTTTGATAACATAACAGTACAAAATAATCAGAAGAAGGTAGTAAGAGTTGGTTAAAATATGGAAGGAATCAGGGGAGTTCTGCTACATTCTAAGCCAACTATATCTTTCTGCAAGAAAGAAGAAGAAAAAGATTTTAGAAATAATTTAGAAATAAAGCATAACCAACCATATTGTGCAAACCATAATTGAGAAAAATTCTTATTATCTTGGAGCCCTATATATATGGCAGTTGCAATTACAAGGCCTGCTTGGTGATACTGGAAATAGCACTTTAAAAAGGTTATTCTGGGAGAGTGTAACTGATTCAGGAAGTCTTATACCACGGAATGATAACTGTCTTTAAATTGTATATTTTATAACTGCATTTTTTTCTCTAATGTGAACATATTCTTCCTCTGTCACTTAATTTTCTGCTTTCCAGACTTTAAATAAAGTCTTAAACTTTCTAGGATACATTTTAGTTTGGAGTTCTGGAGAAAACAATGGGTTATCTTCCTTAGGAGGTGCAACAAACTTTTAATTTATAACATGACAGTGAAAAATAGGTTGTGTCAACATAAGAATATTCTTTCCTGTGACAAGATGACACTGTGGCTCATCAAACTGCTGTGGATATTGATCCCACATTTGGATTATACTGAAAATACCAAGTACCTCTTTTATTAGGCTGGAACAGGCTAATCAGGACTTACAAAAAAAAATTAATTTGTCTGCGTTGTTAGAGGAAATGAGCGTATGTAGGGAAAAGCTAGGGTCCCATCCTGAAGAAGTCTCACAATAAATAGAGTTTTATTGTGTACCACAGAGGGAAGTTGAAGAATGTTTTCTTTTATCATTCAGAGTCATACTGGAAAATGGATGCTAAAAACTTCAAAGTCAAGTGCTTATTGATGTTTTTGCTTATAAAAATAGTAAAGGCACTTAACAGCCTTTGTACATTCTTTAGCATGAGTGGGTAGCTGTGTTAGTCAGCAGGACAAACTAAACAATAAAGTTACTGATACATTTTTATAGACAAATCAAAACAAATACTCGGGCTTTCAGAATCACTCAGGATGCCTCTTTACAATAGAAGGAGCTACAGAAGCCCGAGTTGTTCCAAATGTTGTGTCTACAGAATATTACTTATAACAGCGGTGTAGCCAGAGTCCTATTGTGCAACAGTAGATGAAGCTGAAACACCTCTCAATTAATTGAGCATTTATTAAACACTATGATTTACAAGAGAAAATGTAGTTCATGGGGGGATTCATACCTAAATTTTTATACTTCAGCAAGAGCCTGCAAGCATTTCAGTATGGTGCATCATTTTATACCAGAAAATAAATGTGCAGGCCTGAGCAAAACATGGCTTCACAAGTATGCTGCCTTTTCTGATTTGAGGATCTATTCAAGGAGTCAGAACTCTACCTCTGTTACTGCATCTGTTCACAGGAGGAAGTTGGGTAATCACTGAAGAGTGATTTAGGGAGCCTGGATAATGCTCTAAGGAGGTACCTGGAGCCAGTCAGAAAGAAACATAGGTGTGGAGATGCTGCTGGACTTTAAACTGAGGATTACTGTCCTCAGCTCTATGCCCCCCGGGCAGCTTGTGGACCCCTAAGTCTCCATTTCCTATCTCAAAAGGAGGGCCAAGATGATACTCTGGTCTGCCTGACCAACCAGCCTGCATTTTCACCTTTACAAATGGGAGAAAAAAGATAGTTTGCTTATGGAGAATGAACCACAATTGCCTACAGTTGCATTCTAGGGTGAAGAGGGAAAGGGTGCAGCCCCTGGAAACTTGGAAGAATCAGTTTACATCAGAGTGACACAAAAGGACTAATGAGCCCAAAGTGATATAATACCATAGCCGTTATTTATGATTTTGAATGTATCATTGTTAAGTCCAATTTAATAAATTTTAATAGGAATTGTATTTCAGACTAGAGTCTTCAGGGCAGACATCATTACGCCTCTTTAATTCTCCTAACCTATACATTTTTACTGCATGGATAAATATGCTTTGAAACTAATACAGTGTCATTGAATCCAATACATCTGTAGTGGAACCAATCCATGCATACTCAAGTCACTAAATATTTATGGAAATGAATAGATTTCCTTTCAAGGCATAATATTTTCACTTACACCAGTAGCTTTTCATTGAAACCAGTGCTTTGTTTTACAAAACCAGCATATTTCAGATGAGGCTCATATACATCTTGCTTGATTTTTTTTTCTTTTTTCTTTCCTTTCTTATAATTAAACAGAGTATTGGATGTCTAATGAAACCAACACATTTTCATAGGGACTACTTAGAGCAAGTTTAAGCCAATGAATACACTTCTTTTCAGTCTAATTTAATAAATTGAACACTGTGCACTAGAACATGTTTTTACATGCTCAGTACTAGGACCCTGTATTTTCCCATAAGTTGAATTTGAGGCCTTAAGGTTTTCTGTTCTTTTGGAGGATTTTGCTGTTCTGTGGTAGCCAGGCAGGCAACAGGGAGGCTAAGGCGGGGCCAGGCTGAAAGGATGAGTGGTGGGTGAACATGCAGAGTATCTGAACATCTTCAGAGGAAAAGAGAATAGCCGATGACCAATGTGCTGCAGTGATGCTTGACCAGTTTCTCAGCCTCCTGGAAATCTGATAACTGATGTAGTTTAGGAAAGCCTCTAGTTTGATGTGGATGTCATGAAGTTGTCTATCACACTGCAGTCCATCCAGCATTCATCTGTTCAAACTTGCAGGGTTCAGGTGCCGGCTGTGGCCATTTCCATTACACATTGTGTGAGCAGGGGAATTTTGGGGCAAATCTGGAATAACTCAACTTTCATTGGGTTATTCCAGAATTAAGCAGCGTAACTGATCAGTTTGACTCAAGAAGTTGCCACACACTGTAAAGAACTGTACTGTAAAGTGACAGTGATTTGTTTAATACCATGCAAAACAGATATTTGGATAGAAAATAGCCACTGTTTTTGTTGTAGATGTTTCATTGTTTTGGCAAAGATCAGATGCAATTTTTATAGCTCTCAATGGTGTTAGTAGGTTTCTGAGCCTACTTAGAATGGAAAACCTAGGAGAGGAAGGAGAAAGCTGTACAGGACTGTATGCTCTTTAGAAGATGAACTGTCAATGGAGCTGTGGAAATGAGGTCTCCAACTTTCTAAGAAGCAAAAACTTTGGCATTTTGTGAACAATAGAGGTGTTCACAGCAGTTTCTTCCAAACTGTATGGCACTTTTCAGCTAGGATTGTGTGCAGTTTATGTCAAAACATTTCAGTGAAGAAATACAAATACAGACTAATGTTTGACTTCTTTTGTTGTGTTGAACTGGAGCCAGAGAAAGTATTTATATATAAATCCACTTGTGAAATGCATAACCCTCTCAATGTGACTTATATGTCTGAGGCTTACAGAGAATTCAAGCTGATTGACAGAAAATACTGCTCTTATGGTGTCAGAATGTATTATTGTGCTTATATAGAAACACAAAAAATCCCTTTTTTCACCAATGTACGTGTTCATTGTCATTATGTTCTGGTATACTAGAGATGTTCAGGTACTGAAATACCCAATTTGCTAGGACCTAAAGCTACCATGAAAATATATTAGGCAACCAGATGGATAATTCATCTTGTTGGTTTAAAAAAGTGTGCATTAAACATTCAGTATTTGAAGCCTGATCTAAAAAAATGATTCTGTGGGGTCAAAACTGCCATACAGTGAAGGAAAGAAAAATAAGAACTGAGACAATTAAATAAAGCTTTCCATGTTTATGCTACAGTTAGTTAGTTAGTTACTCTTCCTTTTTTCCTTTCTCCGGAGGGAAGAGCCACAGGTGAGGACGGAAGGGACAGCAATGATCTCAGCCTCCTCTCAGCTCCCCTCGTGATCTCAGACAAGGAGGAGACATGGAGATGAATCCGCAGAGGCAAATAGGTAAGACAGCACACCTTCCCTGGGCACCTTCCCTGGGCACCTTCCCTGGCAGTGCTGCCCCCAAGGTGCTCACATCCCTCCCCTCTCTGCCGCTTGTCCGTCTGCTCCTCCTGCCAAGTGCTGAGTCTCGGGAAAAACAGCCGCCTCGGGTTTCAGCGTGGCCTCCTTGGCAGCTCTCCTGGCTACA
>JAOXNG010000012.1:37107924-37123880 GCA_028566535.1 Scolopax minor
CGCCCCACCATTTTTTCAGTATGAATTGGAAAATAAAAACTGCCTCATTTTAATCCAAGATAAAATTTATCTTATTTTGTGTATTTTTTGATCCATTAAAAATCTCATTCGCTACATTTCAAAACAAAATGTTCCAAAACAGACTGTCAAAATATTGCTTATTAAAACAGTGTATTTTAAGAGCCTTAACTTCGTCATCTATTTCTGAGTCTTTCTGAGGCTGAAACTATTCACTGAGTTTAAACTAATTATGTGGGTAGCTGTGGTCAGCCTCAAACTGCATATTTTGTGGCTAAATTATTCTCAGGGGGAAAATACCCCACCCTAATTATAATGTCTGGTTTCTTCTTTAGCATCACCTTTTGACAGAAGTAGAGAAATACTGGGATTTTGATTCTACTTATTCCTATCAGTTCAACAGGGCATATCTAGCATTCCTCTCCTTTTCCTTTAAGAAATAAGTATTTTTCTCTAACCAGTATGTTCTTAAGCTAATGGTTTGGGAATAACCTTCTCACCTAATGACTGGTGTGTCTTCTCTATGTATTCATTTTTCTCCTCCCTGATAACCTTCATAGAAATCTGGTGTTCCTCTGCATTTCAGGAATGTATAGGAATGTTCCCTCAACTTCTTTTCTCTGGCTTGCTACAAGCTGTAATATGCAGGTTTCTCTCCTTGCATTTTCTTATTTTCCTTTGTAGACTGCTCTTGTTAGTTTTAATTACAGCAGTGGAGGACAGTATGCTAAAGAGCTCCCCAAGGAGGTGACACTAATGGTCACATGTCCCCCCTGAGTGACAGCATCCGTTCTGGTTGCAGTACTACAAAGACATGGGGGCAATTCTTGTATGGATTGGTAAACGGACTTTATGTGAGAAGATAAATTAGCAGGCATCTGCGTTTCCTATTTGAATAGGCTATGTGTGACTCAGTAAGCCTTTTGTTCAGTGGGCTAAAAAATGGCATACAACTCCTCATCAGCATTGAAATTTTAAAGCATATTAAATTACTATGGCATATTTTTGAGGAGTGTAAAGAAAAAAAACCACAGTGGATTTAGCACTGTGCCTTTCCAACCATCAACCCCAACACTGAAACAAAAAATGAAGAAAATAATAGCAGAAAAAAGCCAAATGGTTTGTATAGAGAAAGAAGCTAAGACACATGTGAAATACTATTTTCAATAGTGATTTTATTACTGGCAGTGCACACTATGTGTGCACACATACACTACCGATTCCTGTTGCTGTTTTTGTGACTTATATAAACCATGCTGAGATTTACATCACAGGATGTAACTTTTGGAGGTGTTTTTAAGCCAAGCTTTGCCAAAATTCAGCACGTGATTTTTAGTTTGCACCCTCTGTTGCATTTACCAGTGTTTTTGTGAAGTAGGAACACTGGGCACACTGAATACTGTGCACTGTCAACATACATTAGTTGTGCCTTGTGGCACTATTCAATCAGATGAATAAATGGAACAGTATGTCAATGCACAGTATGATTGCAATTCAGAATCATGTGCAAAAGTTAGTATTGCAACATCTGCATAGACACTGTCATAACATCAAGGAAAAAAGTAATAATGCCATTCTTGCTTCATGGAATCAAATGCATGATCTAACATGGAAGGTATTTTGAAAAATATTTTTAATTTTTTGAAAAATAATTATAATTAACAAAACAAAGGGAAGTTAAATTGGAATGCAATATTTCCATAGTGCATGCTAAGTCTTTGAATGAGACTTAGTCTTTATTTACTTAGTCTAGAAAAAATAGATTACAACATTCACCTCTCTGATAAAGCCATCAGTATGCTTTTTGGACACTATCAAATACTACTATCAAATACTGCTACTTCTATTACTGTTGTTAATAGCAATTATTATTGCAGAAGGAATTACGGCATATTTATGACACCAGGTGACATCGGGGGAAGAGTTATTTTTCTTATGAGGGTCTCTAAAGAACCATGTTCTGTGCCTAAGGAAAAAACAGAGCATCTATATCAAGATCTATTAAGAATAAAGATTGGAATTTTCCATGTTGTCCAAGGCTGCTATACTCTTGCTTTCTTACAGTGCCAGCCAAAAGCAGGGAGGGAGGAGGGTACGAGAGGAACAATAGATCAACAGTTCTCTCCGTGTTTAAAAATTCACAGCACCTCTGCTACACCAGAATATTATGTGACAATAATGTTAGGCCTCTGATTTATACCAACAGATGCAGGGAAATTCCAAATTAAGGCTGTCATTCTCCCCTCGCTGCAGATCCTCTGTTGGTACAACTTTATGTAGCACCTCTGAGTTCGGTGGAGAGATGCCAGTTTACATCAGCTGAGGATCTGGCCCACTGCGCTGCGGAGGCCTCAGCTCTGTTTAAATCAGATCCACGGTTACTGGTAACACAGTTGCTCCATACTTAATATATATTTACAACACGCAGGTGTAAAACACACACAGAAAGGTCATAAATTTGGAAGCTCACTATTTAAAAGCCTCCTGGTTATGAATGGATTTTTAAAATGTTCCCTTTGTTTTCTCTTCAAAAGATGTAGACTGGTGAAAAAAATATGCAAACACTATGCCTTTAAAATACCAAATGCAACTGAGTTTTAATAACCTATCAGGATCTTAGTCCATCATAACATTTAATCTGCATTACATCTCACTTCCTAATCGCTACTTTCATTCCAATTGTGAGCATAGAGGGTGGGGGAGAGATGAGAATTTGAGATAAGTGCCAGTAAAACAAGTTTGCTCTACAGCTGGCAAGCGCTGCGCACACGTTAACGGTGCCTTATGGCAGTATTCAATCAAATGATTCTATAAACTAAAAATAATCACCCTAATACTAATACCTATTATTCTTCATTGTTACTGGTCGCTATGGTGCTGCATCTGACTATGAAGAATTCACCGCCATTATTGCCCTCAGTGTCTCTCTCTCTCTGAAATGTGATCTAATTGCAGAATCCACACCTGTTCGACAGTTCAATAGAAGGCTGCTTTTGATGGAAGCAGACTTTCAAGCACACACACACGCTCGTACACAGGCAGACACACGCACACAGGCACACACTCGCACACAAACACGTGCATGCACAGACACACACACACCAATTCACGGAAGACTTCAGCTGGAGGAAAAATAGAGTGTGAGTTGATCAGAAAATAATATTGTGAGGAGTAAAAAGAAAAAAAAAAAAAAAGCTTGTGTTTTGTGGTCATTGGAAGATTGCTGATGGGTGCATAAATAAAGCATGCTGGAACATCTGTTCTTTGTTGTGCATTCAGCTTTTTAATGTCTTCAAAGAGCAGCACTGACGCATCACTGACTACCACTCCCCATTCAAGCAACATTTTACCAGAAAATAATAAACCTTCCTGGTGGGGTGCAAGGAGCCAAGGCATTTGGGCAATGCCATTAATTTGGAAATATCTCTTTTTCTGGGATTTTTAAATATCTCTCCCTTTGAACGTTGTTCAAATTTTGGGATCCAGCCTGGAGTCCCTATCAGCCTGAGCAGTAAATCAGACTGAATATTCCACTCAAGCCTTTTCTTTCTGTACCAAAAAAAAAAAAAAGAAGAAAAGGAAATGAGAAGGCTGTTGTCAAGTTGAAGTTTATACACATTTTCCCTCTCCTCTTAATTCTATTAATGTTAAAAATTCTGTCCAGAGGGATTCTTTTTTCCTTAAGTTACAATATTTATTTATACTGGTAAAATTCAGCGGCAGTGAAGACCCCTGACAGTTTAACAATATTGGCTGGTTATTTTGATACACTGTGCTAGGCAGCAAAAGATTAAAACCAGAGCATCCTAGACTGAGAGAAACCAGCTTGAATCCTAAAATAAAATTTTAGCAGCATGGATTTCTCTTGCCATAGGCTATGAGGCTACTATGAATTTCAGATGCATCTCCAGAGCTGTCAATGAGGTGGAAAGATGGGATTGGCATTACAAAGATTTGTTGCAATGTGATTCAATGTAATTGCAATTGAAGGTATAGCAACATTAAATTGCAGCTGAGAAAGAGCGGTTTATGCATGTACAGTATAGGAACAGGCATTTGCCCTACTACTCTAAGACCACGACAAATTTTTTTCTGTACTACTTTCTTCTGCTCTGCTCTTTCTTTCTAGGTCACAGCTGAAAGATATTGGAATACCAATTAGATGCTGGTGGGTTACATTTATAATGAGCCTGATGATGGTCTTGTGACAGAATGCTTCAGAAAATACAAACACCTTTTAGGACACTTTGGTAATTAGACACTATAATGTCTCTGTTCTGTGCTAAGAGGTCTTTGGCCTCCTGGTTGTCCATTTTGTCTGCTCTGACAACTAACTGTTGTTGCATGGTCCAGAGCGGGGAGTAGGGGGCAGTGGCTCAGGCCTACCATTGACATCAGTGGGTACAACTAACTCCTCTTGCTTTGGTAGCAACATCATCAAATTTCAAGAAGCTTCTTAGCAACCAAGCTTGCCTTCTTAGACCAACTGGAACCTGATCTTATAGCTGGGGCTCACTCCTGTTGCTCTTGTGGAAAACCACTATTTTTTAACTGGAAAAAGCATAAGATATATACCTTCTTCCTCAACATATTATAAAACCTATGGCATGACTATGTTACTACTACATCAAAAGGTTTGTTGCTATTGATTTTAATAAGAGCAGGAACAGTATTACCAAGATCACTACACTTCTCCTAATTCTTTGGGATCCTCAAAAGCAATCAATCATTAGATAAGAATAGGGGCACTATATTTATCACAAGAATTGAAAAGCTCAAATGAACACATTTGAGGCTCACTGAAATGAAGGTAGACTCTTCATATGAATGGGATCTTTGTCTGTGCAGCTCCCCAGTGTTTGACATTTAAGCAATAAATTTCACTCTTGTAGTATTCCTGATGAAAGGAAAATAAACCTATTCTGAGCTTGTGACTGCACAGAGGAGTTGGAATAGCTTTCAGATGGAGTATTTCACAGAAATCAGACTGGAACCCAAGATTTTGAATGACACCCATTTAGTGTCCTTCCTGCTCATGGGTAGGGCTGGCTTCTGCTCAGAGATGGCTCTACCAGCATACTCATACCTGGTCAACAGAGTGGTGAAGGGAGGAGTATCTTTGGCTTCTGTGGTTTTGTTATGATTCTGCTCTTTAACCCAAGAATTGTTTTCAAGGGGCACAGAAAAGGAACAACACATTTTTCTCGTGCAAGGAAACCTTCTTACTGACAAGGGAAGCAGGGCAGGTTGACTCTAATAATGCAATATTTAAATGTGTTTGTTCCTCTGCTTAGAGATTATTTTGCACAGTTCCATTATGCTGTACTTACATAGTAATTGCTCATTGACCATTTAATTACACAAGGCTGTCACCTTTACTCATACTCGGTACATGGCTTCCAAATAGTCACTTTGGTATTAAGGTGGTGGGGGCCAGTTCACCTGGTAGCAGAAGTCAATATGAATACAGGGAGCAGAACCTGGCCTGCAATAATTACCATGTAGCGACATAGTGTTTACATAGTAATTACCTTATTATTTTTATGGAAAAACACATGATTATTTTTGTCCTTCAGCCCAGAGTGCAGGCCACACAGTAATTACTTTTGGGCATAAGTATAATTGTACAAACACACTTTTTATCTCTCTGCCTCCTTCTGCATGCACACAGTTAGATGTGTTCACTGCACAGTTACTCTAGGTATTTATCACTGCATCTTATTTAAGTCCTGAATCAAATAGTTGCTTCCTGGTACACTGGCCTCAAAAATTAAGAGGTCATAGTGAAGAAAATATTAAGTTGTTTCTTGTTTTGTTTTTGTTTTTTTCCCAGAAAGAAATCACAATGTCTACCTAGATTTACTTTTCTTAGCTCATGATTCTTCATCAGTACATGCCTTTATCTCAGGCCTGTGGGGCAATGGGTCAAATCCTTTTGCCTCTGGGAATGTCTGTTAAAATAATATTTTAAAGCTAAAATGGACTGAGAGATATACACTGTGTGTCCTTGACAGATGGGGCCAGGCACTTGCTATAGTCTGAAAAGAATATATTGACTCACTAGCTCATCTTCTTTTCATAGTGAGAAGTACTCCATTGATGACATTTCAAGATGTTTAAGATGTGGGTAGCATTGCTTGAAAAGGCAGAGCTGGAGGGAGGGGAGAAAAAGAGATAATATCAGAGAATCGATGTGCAATGTACAACAAAGGCCAGTCTCAATCCTGTACTGACACTGTAGGTGGATTTTTACAGCACTTGTGACTGTTACTAATTGGGACCAAATCTGAATGTTCTGCAACAGGGCTCAAAAATAACTTAGACCAGACATGAGGAGTTATTTTCATGTACTTCTTGGACATCGGTTTCTAGACATGGCCATGATTGGTGCAGAAAGAGACAATTGTCTGAGCCTTGGATAAGAAGGGGGCAAAACATCAGTTAGTGTAAATTTATTTATCATTAACAGGTTTGTGTCAGTTGACAACTGAAGGGGATCAGACCCAGAATAGATTCATAAGAGTATGATCAGCTGGGATACAATAAATATCTTTAAGAAGAAACACATTATTTGAATAACATTCAGCAAGAATTCAGGTGAGAAGAGCCTCTAATACAGGAGAGACATGAACTCCATATTTAAAAGATGTATATTTTTTTGACTGTTCAATCTACTTTTAATGTCATCCATGAGTATCTCTTAAATCTGCTTGTCTTCCCTGTATGCACTGATCATTGAAGAAAAAAATGGAAGATAATACAGCCCAATGTCACCTAATAATCTAACCTCCATTTTTTAAAGGAAATTGTCAGATATCCTATTTGGTACTTGGCTATTTATGTTAATACGTTACCTGAAATGTAAGTAGATTTGGGTGTCTATTGCACTGAAGACATGACAAAGATTTATAAAGCTTCATCACAATGAGTAGAACTCTCTGAGAATATTGACAGTGACTAATGCTGCCTACGTCTCAATGGCAGCACTCTATACCTTACCCATTTTCTACAGAGAACAATCATATTACTACCGATTAGTTCTTTCTATCCATAAATGAAAACCCCCCATGCTTATTGATTCACTTACTTGAGTCGTTTATGATACACTTGAGTACATATATTCTACTTAAAAAAGCTTGGGATATTTTCTCTTGGTCAGTGATGGGGTTGGAGAATGGAGTTTGCAATCCTGAAACATTTTACATCTCTAATAAAACCTGCATACAGTTTTGTGGCTTATAGAAAGTATTTTTGGCCTTTAATCTCTGTGTCACTCAGCACACATAGATCTGGCCATGAGAAAACCAAAGGAAGACATCTTCTTTTAGCCAACTGCATGTTCTCTGCCAAAAATATGTAATTTGTTGTGACAGATCCTTTTTTGTGGATGAACAGATAAGGAGAAGGAAAAGAAGGATATGAGCACAATGGAAGAAAGAAATATAAGAGAGAAAATAGACAAAGGAAAAGAAAAATGTCACACATGGTTAGAAGGTAAGGAAAAGAATATGGCTTCAGAAAATATCTTTTATTGGATGGTGGTGTACGAAGCCCTCTTTAAAGCATGTGATGTGCCCTCTAAAAATATTAAATATCTCGCTGTCTCCATGAGTCACATGAATTATTTTTCTTACCTTGACACGCTTTCCATGACTACCTGCAGTTATCTGAGAACTACAGTGGGATTTTCTAATCTGTTATAAAACTCTGGTGGACTGGGTCTATTTTCTAAAGAGTAACTGGGAACTTCAGTAACCAAATACCTGTAGTGGGGCAGCAGTTTAGAGGAAGAATATGGTTTCAGCTTACGGACTGCAAAAAGTACTTAATAGGATAGAGCTGACAAGCTATTGCCAAAAGCTATCTTCTTGTTCATTCTGGCTCAGCATGGAATTCCCTAGTCTCTGGATGCTCTGGAACCAAGATGAGAATGTGTTAAGAGGTCAAACCAACAACAAATGACAGTTTTCAATCATCAGGAGGACTCTATAAACAAGTGAAGTTTGGGGGCCCTTTCACAGCTAAAAGATAGCCAGCAGCTATGTTGTGACCTTTCAAATTGTTTCCCTTGGGATGGCTGATGGGCCTAACACAGGTCCCAAGGGAATAAACCTCCCCACCAACCTTTGTCTAGTTCCACTTAAGAGAGAAAGCTGGACTTGAAACAGAGTGTCAGAAGTAAAGGTCAATGCTTTTATTTACATGAGCTTCATATGCTGGAGTTGTCCCCTCTGCTTTCTCTTTCTTTCCCTAGAGATCTCTGCTTAAATCATTCCATCCCTTGAACTACTTCTTAGTGACAATTTTTCTTCATCCACAAGTCTTGTCTTTTAAGACATATTCAGGCAGTAACATGCTAAATAAGTGCAGGTTTTGTCCCATAATTTGGGTGCTTTTCCTCTGCTATCTGAGGTTTTCCCAGGTTTCACTACATACCACATAATAAAGTATGTATTTGCTGCTAGGAACCAGAGCAAAATCAGCATTTGGAGGAAAGTAAAATTGAATTCTGTATTTTACAGGGAAGAGTTGCAAATAGCTCTGTGTTTCAGAGTATTGTGAAATACCCAGGAGAAAAGGTATTTATTACAAGAGCACCTATTACACTTGAAAAACTCACTGTTCCTCCTAGAACAGTCTCTACTTTCAACCATACCTGTTTTTTTTCTCTCTAGTTGGTACACAGGGAAACTTATTTGAAAAAGTTGGGGTTTCATCCAGTGACTCCTTATATCAGTGGGAATCTTTCTACTGACTTCAATGGGATCTGTGTGCAGCTCCTGAATTGCTATCATTTTCCAACTAGTGAAGACACTTGAGCATCTGGTGCTGTTCTAGCAAGCTTCTTACGCAGCTTTGGTGAGAATTTTGAAGCTGACATAGAAGGATTTTTCCAGGGCTCACAAGCTCTTTGTATCTTCTTTTCTTTTTAGAAACACTCCTGACACGCTTGTGATACTGTTTGAATATGAAAAAATAGAAGGCAAGGCTAAACTGAGCATTGTAAAACATTCTGGGCAAGCGTTTGCTTGAGTTTAAAAATGGACTTGCTTCTCTGTGCTTATACAAATTTTTAGCACTTTGGAAGAACTGAGATATGTGATTGCTCTTGGAATGTGGAGTTCAACCCCCACTCCCTTTCTCCCCTCCTCCCCCAACTCTGCAGGCGATACAGGTCTGGGTTATGAAGAAATAGCCATGCTGAAGGCAACACTGGCATAGGCCTCCTGGGGTGACTTCCTCCTGAGTTTGGGTAGGTTGTTTCTCTATCCCTCTCCCTCTCTATTCCTACTGGAATGACTGGTTTCTTTCGTGTGGGCTGAGGAACATGGATGATAATTTTACCATGTAGCCCAATGGTGTCTTAAGTAAAGTCGGGATGCCCAGGGAAAATACAGACATCTAATGCAAGTCTTATTCTTTTAATCTGTACTTTCCCTTGGGAAACATCTCCATTTTTTTTTCCATCCTATGAAACAAACTTTATTTTTTTTTACTATGATGGTACTGATGATTGAGAAACAGGAAAACCATCATGTAGTCTGTGTGATCAGTAATAGTGAAAGGGCAAAACCAGAACT
The DNA here is from genome assembly GCA_028566535.1 of Scolopax minor. Lineage (NCBI taxonomy): Eukaryota > Metazoa > Chordata > Aves > Charadriiformes > Scolopacidae > Scolopax > Scolopax minor. The sequence goes on from JAOXNG010000012.1 coordinate 37,117,524, forward strand.
TGTGTATCCAGTGTTAAATATTCACACTAAACTACCTGTGCTCTCACTATACAGGAAAAAACCTACTCAAATTCTGTGGAGTGAGAATCACATTTAGGAAAAAGCAGTCTGCTCACGTATGTGTCATTAGTAGAAAGACTGGCAAATAAATTATCTACTGTGAATTACGCACTAATACAAGTGATGTGTGTCTGTGCGAATTCATTTACACGTTGAGGTGTATGTATGCATATGAACATAAGTGTATCTCCTCTCTCTTTACCTCTCTTTCATACAGTAAGAGTAACAACTGCCTCATTACTTCTCGGACACCAAGAGTCTGTATAGGACTGGCTATACTTGCTTTTTTCCTCTTGTTTTACTAATTTCAGTAAAAAGGCTCTCTCCTTGATACCCACTTCCAAAACGCCCACTCACTTACCTCAGAACAAATCCAGCCTTGCTTGTACATGTGTGCGTGTTGAACAAACCCTCATAAAATGCCTATCACATCATTATTTTGTTTAAACATTTTTATTTCTCCAGAGAATTTAAAATACACAAACATGTGATTCCATGAGGAAATGATCCAAAAGAGATTATAAATACAGCTATAAATGTCAAAGTTCTCAAAACATTTCACTGGCTCTATCTTCAGAAGAGACTGTTTACAGAGAAAACCCACGTCAGTGTGTTTTATTATTGTTATTGTGTGTTAAATGTTACAAATGCAATCTGTTTGCCTTACACGTAAACCATAGTCTCCAAATATCTTTAAGAATCACCTCTAATAGTTGTACTTGGAGACAGGAGTATAATTTAGTAGGATATTAAGCAATCTCTCCACAGCAGGAAAGGTTTTTGGGTTTCATACAACTCTCGTCAGAGGCACCTATCCTTAATCTTCACAGAAATTAATATTTTACAGTGGATCATCACTCCAGGCTCCATGTTTGTGAGAGGGATTCGAAAACAGGAAGCTCAAAATACAGACCTTTTAAAACTTGAGTTCTTGCAGACTTGGGATAATTTTCAGTTATTAAGAGCCATCAAAGACTTTTTTGCTTTTTCCCCTAAGTAATTTTAAATTTCTTTCTGTATCTGCCTTCAATGTGATTCCTGAGAGACTTCGGCTACAAAAAGTTCATGCTCTTTGATGGAAGAGGAATCTTTGGAAATGAAGGAGTCTGAGTTAGAAGAATGAAACAAACAAGTACCAAGTCTTGAAAAATACAATATGCCTAAATTTGTCAGTGTAAGTTTAAAATCCGCAGCATGGAATGAATTCTAATACAGAGGGCTGGAGTAGCACATATCTGAAATTTATCATGGATATTTAACTTGTTAGGGAAAATGTTAAAACTGGAAGATCTTTTTCTTTGGTCTACTTGAATGTTGATCGCAGCTGTTTGCTGCAATTATGGATAACAAAGTAATATTTAAATTTCAAAATTTCTTTTTAAAGGCTGCATAGGTATTTGGGACATAATTTCCCTGTAGTCACAGGAACCTGTGGGAGACATTTTGTCTGGAGGGTGGTCACAGAACATCCATTTTATGTTTCACAAGCTGCAAAGTCTTTCTGTCTATCCTCTACATTTATTTAAAGGCAACAGTCACAAAATTGGAATGTGCCACAGAGGGAGATCAGGAGAGGACAGAGACATCACCAGTGCACTAGCTAATTGTGAGTGAATCTGTAAAAAGAAAATACCTCTGGAAGAAGCTATATCTTACTGGCAGATAAAGCAAAATACCTCCCAATTCTCTGACAATCTTACACAGGGAAAAAAAAAATCTTTCCTGATCACAGATCAGATTTAAATTCCAAATTATATAATAGCAAATTATGTAAATATCTGCTTGTGTGTCCCTTGTCTTAATTTTATTGTCCTTCACCTTCCTTTACAAGAAGCAGAAGGGGGGTTGAAATACACAATATTTCAACATGCTTTATTTCAGCATTTTCTGGAATGAGAGTTATGCTCCTAGAGCTTTGACAGTCATCAGTAGCAAAAGTTAAAGTTTTGCTCTTAAGCATTCATCCTAACTATGGTCTATCAGGAGCTCAGAGGAGAATAAACTGAGTATGACAACAATCTGACCACAGCCCCCTTTGGATCTGGGCTCCGACAGGAACAGTGCACAAAAGGGAGAATATCTGACTTCTCAGTGGGGCCAGATCATTTGCCCTTCATTTTTAAGTGGTGAAATGTATTTATTGGCTACAGCTCACTGGTCCAATAGTCCAGGATTATAGATTTATCTTCTGAAAGTGGAATGTTTAATTCTAGTTTTGATTTTACCCCAAAACAGTCTCTGTAATTCTGGTTTTATGATTTATTGGCTGCAGTTTTCCCGAGATGAAAGTAGGAGTTCAGCAATCTGTTCTTGGAAATCCAGCATTTTGCAAGGATTCTCTGTCAGCAAACATGTGATAAGCAAAGACATTTTCTTGAGTTTCAGGCCAGTGGCTTATTCACAAGATATTTTCCTCTTTGAAAACAGGTCTTCGCTTTTACTGTGTTGCTCTATTGATCAATCTGTTTTGAGAGAGCTTGAGAGCTCAGAAAAAGGAAGTTTCTTTTTTACCACATTAAATCTACTGAATTTGCCTGAGCCAGGCATGATTATTCTCCAAATGGAAAGGGTTTTATCCTAAGTATCTTGTAAGCTTTTCTGGATGCTCCTGCAACACACAGGGAAAGGAATCAGCTAAGCTACCAGAGACTAACAACTTTGCAGAACAACTCCCTGTGGCAGAGGGAATGAACACATTGCCTCCTGACACGTCTTCACCCACATCAGTGAATATTTTGTGCCTATACTGGGAAGGGAAGCAGGGAAAATTATTGGGTTTTGCCAAGCCTGAAGTGAAGGGAATGTGTGAAATACACAGACTTCAGAGTGATCCCAGTGCTATTTGCTCTGCGTACATGGGCATGTTTATTCCCATAGCACTCTGAATAAGTGCTTACTCTTTAGTGGGGCAGGAAGAGGCCTGGAAAGTTTTGACTTTGTCTATTTTTCTGAAGGAAAAGGATTTTCAAGTCGTTGAGGCCATCCATGGAAAATTGATCCACATATGGAAATTTCCTGTAGAAATGTGGTACATGGCAATCGTGAACAAACATTTTCAGCTCTTTTCAGAATAAATCTTTTCTTGGTTTCAGTTTAAGAATTACTTGATAACTACCCTGTGGCTGAAAACCCAAGAGCTTTGGTCTGTGGCCTCTAGCAGAGGTGCATAACATTGGAATTCTGGTAAAAAGCTCCACTCATAGTGACATTTCAAACTAAATAATTTAGTTTCTCACCATACTGTTCAATAACTCTGATGTTCAGTACTAGCAAAAATCTTGCGAGTCATAGAGAAAAATCAGAAGTCTTTGATGCTCACAGAAGCCAGAGGCACATTACCGAAACCTACTTGATTTTCAGAATAGTAATACAAATTTATCAAGAACCAGATGCTTTTATGAGACTGGCAAGAGTTTTTTTTTGCCTTCTGGACTGGAAACACTAAACCAGTCATAGCACTTCCCACACTGGACAGCAACAGAAAGTTCAGAGACTTTCTGGGAGAAAAAGTTGGGGCAAAAAGCATGCTTTTAATCTTTCCTCCCCATTGCCATTCACTATCTCTGGAATAACTAAAACTAAAACTAAATTTTCTACATTTAAATTTCTGTGTCCCATTTTCCCATATTACGTTTTATCAACAAAAGATTTTTAGAAAAAAAAATTCTCCAGATTCCCAAGGTGGAAGAAGTAGGAGAAAATTCAATGCACTTGAGTACATTTTTTTGCTTCAGCTTGCAATCCTGAACAGATTATTCCATTTGCTGTACTTCAACTTTCACTCTTGTGAAAATCAGAAAGAAGAGCTATTTACTGCAATTATTTCCCTACCCTCCATTCATGTCTAAAACAGTGACAAAAACATAATGGATCACTTTGTTCATTGAATAAACAACCCACAAATGCAACTTTATAAGGTACATTCCCAGGAAACAGATCTATAAACCTGGTAAATGCACCAAGACCCCATCAGGGATGTTTGAACTAAATCTTAATTTGTCATTCATGAACACTTCACATGCCCCTCTAAATGAGTTATGTACTGCATCATCAACAGGAAATATAACAGACTGCACATTGGAGATACCAAAAAGGGCTTGTGGGAGTGTTTTATTGAGCATTGCACAGGTGTTAACAATAGAGTGGGTAACACAGATCAAAGGATTGTGCAGAAGCCACTTGATAAGTTATAAGCTGTTATTTGTCTACCCTGTCTGATAATAAACTGCGTGTCCACTCTGGCTCCTCTGTTCATCCTGTGAGTGATAGCTTAACAGAATAGAGGTGAACAGCAATGGTGTCACCGCTAACTTGACTCCACTGCTTCAATCCCAGATGTTTTTTATGACAACTTAGAGCAAGTTGGAGGCTGACCTAAACTGTGATGGTGACAGCTCTGGCAAAAAACCCAAGCCTGCTCAAAACCAAACTAAATTTCCTACTCTTATCAGGCCTTCTGCATGGCAGGGATGGCACAGTGCCCATGGAATATAGCCCAAGTGGGCAACGTCTCAGCATCATGGTGAGACTGTATATGCAGGTATCTGAAGGACCTCCTTAGCATTGGAAGCCAGCTGAGTAAGGAGAGTGTCACTCAGTTTAGGAGGATTGTTTCCAGGCCTCCAAAGAATGTCCTGTAGAAAAGGCAGACAGTAGAAAGTTTTCAGATACAGACTTTTCTTTGTAACAGGCATTGAATTATAGGAGGAGGGAAATTTGAGGTTACTAGGTGACTGCCATGATGCAGTGGTACCCTAAAGGCTGTACATCCACCTTCTCAGTCTTCCTTCTCTCCTTTTCCATCCACACTGGAGCAGTATTATCTTTCCTAATTGTCAAATGAGGGTGCAAAAGACCAAATGACCGGGGTCACAATGTCTAGATCAATAAGCTTTGCTAGAACTCTAATTTAGTCTGCTCTGGTTCTGTTTCAGTTTGCAGGCTCTCTCTCCAGTTTTCTGTATGCTTGAGTGCTTTGCTTCAGTTTGGTAGTCATGGTGGCAAGTGCTGGGCAGTGAGCTGAAACAATTTTATCTTGACGTGACAAAATAAAAGTGCATTACAAATGGCAGTGACAAGGTTTTAGTATTGGCAATCTTGCAGAAAAAAAGGATGTGAAAAATGTCTGCCCACTGGACCCAGCAGTTGTTACTGCACTGACTGTGCTACAGAGGCACTTGTGTTTTTTGAGACCAAAGAAGCAGATGGAGACAGAAACACTGATTTCCATGTATACATTTTGTTAACATCTTCTCAGCTTAAAGTTCGCTTCACATCCTTGAGCCTTCCAAATAGCACAGTAATGAATATGGAAGAAAAGTGCATGGTTTTGACTCAGCATCAACAGAGTACAACTCAGTACTCTGTGAAAAGAAAAGTGCAGAGAAAGAGCCATCCTCCTAAAGGTTATAATTTTTGTCTGAATAGCAGAGTCTTGTAGCAGGCAAGACACGCTGTCTAGTGTGATAGGCATTCTGCTGACAAATGTTAGAGGTAATTCTTACTCTGAAGACCTTCCAGGCCACTTGGGATTGTTTTGTTTGTTTTATAAATGAGTAATGGAGGCAAAGAATGATTGAGGGACTGTATCCCATTCCAGTGTCCAAGACAGAGGAATCATCCTCTTTCTCACAGGTCCCCCATGTAGGAAGTATTGGCTGATTGCTAACTCCCAGTACCTGAGCTGGAAAGAGACGTGTTTCATTTGGAAAAGCCCAACCTACTAACAGGGCAAAAAAGCAAAAATGTTGCATCCAGGCACTTGCATTTTGAAGTTCTGAAAGTGGATTATATTTTTTTTTCCAGTGTATTAATTTGTTCTTCCAATCATCAGCCCCACAAAGACACAGCTCCCCAAGCACACACCCTGCTAGCAAACCTGCATCTGCAGAAGGTCCCTCCTTACACTATATGCAAATCCTTCTGGAAGCTGGGAATCATTTGACTTATGAGGTTCCTGTCTCTTATACCCAAGCCATTCATCTAATTTACATGTATTCAGCTGCTTGTTTGTTTGCTTAGCATGCTAAGTATCTGTTTTTAGAGAGATTCACCATCTAGATATGCTCTTTACAGGATGTGCTCATGTGTTACACAAAGGCTGTTTCTCTGTTTACCTCCTGCTGATTCCCTGGAGAGGATTGTGATGAGGTCTCCTATGCACCATGTGAAGACTTATTTCCATGCTATATAGAATGTATGATATACATGTGCTTCTTTACGAACCCTTAGATATACGTCTATGAATTCATTTCATCATCGAATGTGGCTATTAATGTCATCAGGCATTTTTTAAGG
>JAOXNG010000012.1:37167766-37178012 GCA_028566535.1 Scolopax minor
GGCTTCAATCCCAAAGAGATGTAAGACTACTCCCAGCACATTAAATTCTTACAAGACTGGAGGCTTTGTATATACAGTTTGAAACTGTGTGTCTTAGCTACATATTTATGTATCTACAACATGTAGAAGAGCAGAAACAAAATTCAGACCCAATCTCCCAATCCTTACTCTTACAAGTCATATTAAGAGATTACAGTGCAACTGCTTACGTGAATAATATTTGCAAGATCAAACACACAACTTTTATCAACAAGGCAAGAAAATCTAAGTAAGTGGCATAGTGGTTGAATGTTTATACTGTGCACAAGCTTTCTCCTTTTATCCCCTTAAGAAGCAATTTTATTAAAAACAATGTACATTTTCAAACAAGTACTGTTTTATTACTTAATATAGATCTTTCTCTCTCTTTTTGCAAAATCAAACAGCAAGTTTCCAGGCTTTCACAATTATTTTAGTACTTGATATCCTAAGGGATTGTCTTATTCAGTTTGCTTTATCTTTAATATACACTCATGTTGTTTCTGGCTGCGAGATAACTCTATCCTTCTCAGCTTTGTAAATATTTTGCTGTATAGGTAATACAAATGATACACTGGGTCTCAGCTGAGGTTGGGAAAGCAGGGGGTAATATTTGCCCTTTAAGAGGGAGCAGTTAAAAGGCTGACCTCAGGTCTTCCATGAGAAGGGATTAGAGAGTCCCCAGCTCGGAGAGACAGCAGTCTGCTCTGCCGGCCCAGGCTATGGAATTCAGCAAAAGGGCCAGCCGCCCTCCCGGTTCGTGATGCCTATGGAGGGGGAGCCATGGGGGCTGCCCTGGAGCAGAGGGAGGCTGTTACCAAGCCCCATGGCGTGGGTCCTGCATCCCCTCCTCTCTCTCCCTGCCACGGTGCCCTTGTGCCAGCTCACCTGCGGAGCAGCACCCAGCCAAGGTCCAGCGGTCAGCAGGCCTGGTAAGAAAGCGCCTCTATGCTCTCCTTTCCCAAGGCTGGTGGGAGAGGGGCTCTGAAGGAAAAACAAACAAACATTGACTCACCCCAGTCTCGACTGGGGTTAAAGCGGGATGAGGGATCCCCTTCCCTTCACTCCTACCCAGGGGCCGGGCGCCGTTGTTGAGGGTTCAAACTTGGCTTTGGAACAACAGCGCCAACAAGGTCCTCCCAGCTTGGCTGGCACGGCGGTTGACGGCCGGCGCCAAGCGCCGCTGCCTTTCGGTCCTGATGCCTGGGAGAGCCAGCGAGGGCTCGCCCTGCCCGGCACGCAGCTGCCTCCGCGTCCACCCACGTTTTTGCCAGAAACCACCCGACCGAAACAAAAACCGTGGGTGGTCGCACGCTCCCCTCTGAACTCCGGCGGCGGATGGCAGCGCGCTCTTATCTCCTACCGGGAGACCTGCGTTTAGCCTGGCCGGGAGGAAAGAAACACTAATTTCCTTTGCTCCGTTTAAAGCTTTATTTACTTAGCGCTCTGTGGGATTGGCCAAGGTAAACTAACCTGAATCTGTTCTGCTGGCACATGGATAATGTGGGAAGGCCTGTCACCATGGTGATGAACTGCATTGCTTTCTTGTTCATAAATGGCATCGCGTTCAGGCTGAGGAAGACTGAGGAACCTTCGGATCATGGAGAGATTCTCCCAGAGGGTCCTGTTCTCTGGTGAGGGATCTTCTTTCCAACGTAACAGCTCACAGAGCCACCCCTTGAAAATAACACCAGCAAAATATTAGTTTTTTTTCCTTACTTCACGAGGGGCAAAATGTGTACTTTAGAGGCGCTGCATTCTCTCCGGCTCTCCTCTTGTTAGGAAAGTGCTTTCACTCAGGCTGGGCTCAAAGCAGACACTGATGCACAGAGAGACAACCGTGCTATTTCAGAGACCCTCACCAACCACGAGGGTTTTGGAAAGCCCCTTCCCCTGGGTCCCACACCACAGAGCTGTTGTTGGTTTGCTTAGAAACAAACCAGCTGACAAAGGTAGAATCCCTTACACACTTCCCTCCACAGGATGGGGCTTTTACTGGCACCAGTATATTCTCTCTGCTGCCTGTTTTCCCTTATGCAAGGCTACACCCACTCAAGAGCACCAACACCGTATTTCAGGAGCCAGTAGATTGTCTGCTGAGCAATTTTTAAAACCCCAGTACTAATACTCGAAACAAGAAAGTACTTCAAATATCTGGCTTGACTGTCGGGCTGCCCAAAGTAAAACATAGCAGTAGAGGAGCTCCCTAATGTCCTTTCAAAAGACAGGAATCCTTTGACTAGGCACAGTCAAGTAATACCTTTTATCTATCTGCTACAAGTAGAGGTACCTCTGCAGGTGAACTTAGTTCAAGTGATAGATGACTATCTCTTTCAGGATTTTTCTCATAGCAGCAAAAAACACTGTCTTAGTTTTATGTACACTACTAGGGCTTGAGGGGGAGCAATATATGCTCAAGCTTTATACCATTTTCACCTCACCTGATATACCTTTATACCATTTTCACATCGCAGGACAGCGAGTTGCCTGAGAGCTCACCTACGGTAATTCAGACATGGTTTTGGGATACATACTACACTGTCAGCTACAGAATTCCTTGCAAGAACTGCAGCTGTGGCTAATTTACTTCTAAAAGAGACATATAAGTTTGTCTTAAAAATTTAACGATTGTTTTCTTACATATTCTTAAAATGGAGGATTTTTTTCTGAACTGTGCACTGGTAGTTTTAAAAGAAGAATGCAAACAGTAGCACAATGTGCATCAGCAGCAATTGTTTTGTATACTAAAATTTAGAAACAAAATATTATATGTATAAAACATACATACTTCCTTTCTTTTAGCTTCAAGGACCTGTTTTCAAAACTAGGTCCATGCAATTTCATTTCTTAATGCTGTAGGAAAGATAATGTGGCATTTCATTGAATCAACAAATAATATAAATGTACAGAAGCTTTTAGATCCTTTTTATATATACTGGTAGTTGAAAAATGGATTATCCAGACTAGTTTACTACTAGATACAATAAATACGCAGATACAATATAGATATGTATTTTCTTGAAGACATTAATATCTTTAGCTAACAGTTAATAAATGCAGCGTAAAAATATTGCCACGACAGGAAGAGGTGAAAGTAAACAAATAATCTTAATGCATTCATATTGTATATGAAACTATTTAGTGAGGTGTGTATAAAAATTTGAAGTATATTCTCTTGGATAGAAGTAGAAAACTGAAAAAAATGACACAGGCAACAATGCCCCCAAGAAACAGAAATAATCAAAATGACAAATGTTAGAGAGATGCTGGTAGTAGAGCTGAGAAAGCAAAATGGGGCCAAAATCTGCCAGGCGCTCACTAGGTGTGCAAGGGAGGGAGGGGAGAGGGACGAGAGCAGCGGATGCCGGGTATTGCTCCAGGGTTTAGGAAGCTGACTGGGAAACATGGCCAAATGCCTTCACAAAGAGCACGTAATGCAGAGCCTGAACCAGCTGGAACCACATGGCACGTTCTTAAAACAATAGTAAGGGTCTGTGGATTCTCTCTCCCCATCGTAAGCCACCCTGAGATGTGTTAGCAGGTTAATGTACCAATTGTCCCTGCCCCTAATAAAATCAACAGTTCTCTGCCCACCTTGCAGTTCTCTGCCCACCTTGCTTCCACGAGGATACGTGCTGGATTATGCTCAACAACAGTATTGGTTTTCTTCAGTGAGTTAAAAGAAATGCAATCAAATCATAGGCAGATTGTTGGGGATGGAGGAGAGAAGATAACGAAGGAAACAAAACTAGATCTTTTAAACTGAAATGCAGTTATAAAATTTTAAATTAAAAAAAAACCCAAAGAAACCAAACCAAAAACCAGCCCATCCCGAAGCATAAAAATTGTCCTTTGGTTCTCTGGAGTCTGCACTGCTTCACATTGAAACTGTTGGTCCTCTTTTTCATGGTGGTGAAACGGACAGCAGAGCTGACTATCAAGGCAGTTTGGTGAAAGTAAAAAAAAAGACAAGATAAAAAAAAGACAAGATAACCTGTCCCCTCCCATGACACCTCTCTAAGGTATACAGGGTGGAAAACAAATTACACCACGCATTTAGAAGCTGCATGGATTTTGTATGGTGACTAAGTGAATCACAGATTTTCTGGAAAAAAGGCAGTAGAAACTTTTTAAATGCCCAGTAATAAAAATAATTCCTGAGCTATCACATTTTATGCTCATTAAAAATATTTCATAACAGTTTTTATTAACTAAGAAATTTGTTCTCCCTTTGCTGTCTTTTATGTTTCATAGAATCATAGAATCTATATTTATCAGACCTTATTTTTACTAATTACTGATGGCTAACATTGTATTTCCTGTATTTGTCTATCGTATTTTGCACTGAAATAATAACTCTAATTCCTTATCTAGAAATGATTTTTTGAATTGTAACCCTAAGCATGTCTCTGCTAGCCTTTCAGGGAAGCAGTGATTTTGAGATACTGAAATCAGATGCTTCTGACACGGTACACAGAATAGACTGCTATTCTACCAAAATGTCTCATTTCCACTGGATTTGCCACATTTTTTAAAGTAGACTTACTCTGATGAAACATACAATGGGCAACATGGAAACAACCAAGTGAATTATTCTAAAATTACAAAGATAGAAATTTTTTTTTGGCCTTCACAGTTTATTTCTGAAAATACTTATGAAAGTTGATCTCACAAATATTCTCAGAAGAGACAGTGAGTGAGCACCAACAGAGGCTGTAGGCATTTACTTTGTTAAGAGGCTAATAACTTTATACCAATATGCTTTCTTTTGGTTCAAAACAAACAAAACTGTATCTTGCTTAGTTTCAGGTTCAGAAATCTGTATACAACACAAAGTTCATTCATAAAAGTCAGCCAAATTAGAAGGCATGAAATGCTTTCATAAATTTTAGGAGAAGTCATATAGAATTTTCTAATGGTGGATTTTAAGTTCTGTAAAATTTTTAAGTTTTGTTTCTATTTGATCTAAAGCAGTAGGAACTGCTGTAGTTAAGGCAGTTGAATTTACAAGTGAACGTAAGAAGGTTGATTTTTTTCCTCTTATTTAAGCCTAGAGCAACTTCTGTCTAGTTCAAACAATTTATTCTGAAGGAGGGCTTGAGCCACTGTTGGGTTTTTTTTTTGTTTTGTTTTGTTTTTCTTTTCAGTCTTGCAGGAAGTGGAAAGGACCACAAAATAATAAGGAAATATTTATATCTCAGATTAGATGACAGCCAGTTTATACAGCACACATAGCACATCGTTAAAAAAAAACAGCCTTAAAATAATTAAGCTGATATATCTATGCAGCAAGGCAAACCCCCCAAAACTCTGCAATGACATTGGGAACAACCTTGATTTTAAAACAGAGTAAATTTGCCAGGCAACATTACACTGAATATAAAGAGAGTACAAAGCAAAATATAAACATTAGCCACATGTAAATATGTTTGGAGAACTTTCAGGATGTTACTACTTTTCAAACTGACAAAGTTTAATTTGACACCTTCTGTTCTAAAACCTTTGTTTCTATTCAAAATCACGCCTTTAGCTGCTATCAATCACTATGCTCTGCCTATTACTTAAAATACTGGCATGGGCCCTGGATAAGCTGAAAATGCCATGCAGATGAATTCTGAGATAATATGTTCAAACCTGTTATATACAACACAAATCCTGTAAAGTTATGTATTGTAAACCTACATTTATTGGGAACTAAAAGTCTTAAATCCATCTGCTACAAAGAAAATACTGTTACGCACTTTCAAGTAACCAAGTACCATCTGCAAAGGTCTTGCTACAGTAAGCAAGAAAACGGTGAAAAAAAAAAAAAAGATGCTAAACCTAAGATATTTAAAATAAATAAGAGTCTTCTGTCTGGTTTTCTGATAGGGATTTGGTAAAGAAGTATAAGACATTAGAGGGAAAAAACCTGTGAAAGCGGAACTGCCAACCTATTGCAGGAAAAGTGCAAAGAGGATAACTGCCAAACGTGAGGCTCTCGAGACCCATGAGCATGCCTATTTTAAAGAAAGCATCTATGCATTTGATCAGTGTATCCAAATGATGGATACACTGTCTGTATCCTGTGTACATTCGGTCTGACCTGTGCTGTGTTTACATAAAATCTTCTCTCTTACTCGTAGAGGTTCTAACAAACTATTCTTGTATTCTGGTATCTTTCTTATTAAAAGAAAAAAAAAGATAATTGAAATCTGCACTTAAGGTGTAAATACCAACCTTAACTAGATCAAAGAGGGTAGCATTACAATCATGAAATATGTTCTTATGTTCTCTGGGCAAAGCTTTCCAAATCAGCAACAAACACATCTACTCTGGGAAAAAAGGGCTTAGAGGTGCAGCAACTGTACTCTTTTGTTTGGTGAATTTGTTATAGTGATAACAATTTGCCAAATGAGGAATATTTCTTAATTCTTACAGAATAACTAACAAAGATGCCAACACTTTTTAGAAGAGCTGTAATTTGAATTTAAGAAGGCAAAATATTTTAGAGTATCAGTGCTAAGATATGAACAGTTTTTCTTTGGTGTGTTATATATAAGATATTTTTTGTATCATTCTCTGGGGCATGTAGTATAATAAAAATATATGGTGTTAAGAGACATCAGTCTAAATAGGGAGGTATTTGATACAAACATTTTATGAGAAAGTGTGAATTGATTTCAGCATCTACTATGAACAAAGACTAAGTACATAATCCATTAAACAGTACTTCTAACTCAAAAAAATTGAGTATTGTAGACTAAACTAAAGTAGGCATTTTGAATGAGCACATTTTCAGCAACTAACTATAAAGCTAGCAATTTATCATTCAGCAAATAATTTTCTACTTTTAAAAGAATCTGTAAGTGTTACTTATGCTAATGAAGACTGTTTTTAATCTGCCCACAAACATGCTAATAGAGGGCAATTTTTTTTTATTTACAATGCTGAAGGCACTCCAGTTTATAGAACACAGATATGAAATTACACTTGGTAAAATGGGCTCTTAATTGTCTGAGCAACCCAAATCCTTCACCTTTAACACAAAAGCTTATAGACAAAAAGAACTCGTGAACTAAACTTTAAATACTGACTTTTTCCCCTTCAAAAGCCATACGACTTCCTTTACAGATCTCATTTTTGTTCCAAGTGGCTGAGTTCATCACAGATATTTCCATTTCTTTTCAACACAGAATCCACATACAGAAGAGTAGAAAAAAAGGCCGACATCACCATGACAGTATACGTACATAGTCTTAGTCTTTAGTATTAAACTTGTAAGCTGCTCATTGCACAGAAAGGTTGCTTTTGGAAAAGTCATAATACTTTGAACGAGATACATAATGGTAGCAAAGGAGTACTGAAAGCATTTTAAATTATTTACTAGGTTAAAAGGGTGAAATGGTACTTTAAATACATCAAATTTCATCATCTGGGCCATTTTTTGGTGGCAAAGTGGTATTGATCTTTCCAAATGCTTAAAATTAACTATTTCCAGAAGGTCATTATTTGATTAAAGGCATTAAAGTTGAGGGCAAGAAATGATGCACTTTGTCTTCTTTCCCATTCAAATAATCATGTAATTTAATCAGAACTATCCCTTCATGTCCTGTAATAAAAATGTTTGTCTTAAGATATTGTTCTTTACCTAACATATTAACCTTTAAATGTTATGAAGTTCTTAAGAATAATCTCTGCTTAGAGAAGATTCTTCCATAATGCAATGAAAGGATCTCCAGCATTTAAATGGATAAGGCCAAATTTCCCCTACACATTGATTGGAAAACACATTAAACCCTTCAACTGAGATTTCTCACACAACAGGATCGAAAATTCAGGGAGTTCTGTATTAGTAAGCTCATGCATATGGCATTGAGAAACAAAATAAATGTCACTTCAGCAGAAACAAATATGACAAATAAGTAACAATGGACGCTGCTTTAATTTATCTGGGAAATGCTGTTTGCATTACATTTCTATTATCTAAAAAAATACAGCAGGGAACACCCACCACAGGGTAAAAACAGAGCATTTACTTCAAAATTCATTTTCAGGCTGAGATTACTTAAATCCAACTTTTTTCTGGGTGAAATACCTGTGGGTTCAGACAGGGGAACAAGCCTAGATGATGACAGGGGTCCTTTTTAGCCTTAAATTCTTCTGGAATTTTCTGACTGCAAGAAAATTTATTCTGACTGCAGGTTTATCTTTCCTAAAATGCATAAATTGTTCTGGTTATCTCCTATGCAAAGCTGAATAGACCTAAATGCTTCACCGAAGAACTGAAATCTATCAAATGAAAGGCCACTGGATGCTTTTATAAAAATTTAAGAAAATTAATAATTTACCAGACGTAGCAGTTTTCGATACTGACCAACATACTTGTTTGTGAAAATCTTTTCAGTTTAGCTTCTATTTGAAAGTAATTTTAAGCACTGACTTCTGTGAAGCACATATTTTTGATTAATTAAAAAAACTACTGTGAATATTCAATATTTTGTGATTTCCCTATTTTTCTCAAAAAAATGTATATTCTTTAATTCAAGAAGAAAAGGCTGGTTTTAAGGCTTGAGTAGAGATACCAGAATATGAATGTCTCTTCTCGAGGCATGGCCTAAACTGATAATAAATGTCCCCAGAATGATGGTTGCCTTAGTATTTTATTTACACTAAACAGCCTTAAGTTTCAGGTTTTGCCTTTGAGCATTCCCCTAAATCAGAAAAAGTTTGAAACCTGAAGCTGTCCTTTATCTCCAGATATTTCTAGTTTATCTATTTTACTGGCTTTCATTACTAGAGCATTGAAAGGGAGAAGCCAGATGTGAATTTTAAGTAAATCTGTATCTGCCATCATAATAGATGAGATTTAGCAAAACAAACAAACTGAAAACCCCGCAACCTCATAGGGCTTTTCAGAAGAAAGGTAAACTTCACTGGCAGGAAAAACTTCCTTTGAACAATACTGAAACAGATTATGCCATTCCCTTAAATTTCTTATCCCACCTATTATTCAGCTGCACCATCTGTCTGGATGTTACCTCCACCTCTTCTCTGGGTTGTGAAAAACAAATGACCAAACAGCTAGCAGCAGTACTGAGAGTATTTCACCACAATTTTTTGGTTACAATTTAGGGGGAAAGGATTCCTAACGTCTCCTCTTCTCTCTTGCTGCAGCACTTAAAAATTAAATACTTATTTCTATTCTTGTAAACATCCAAACAAATAAATAAGAAAAGTTGCTAAAGCAACCTCTAAAATTCAATGACAAGCAGTGAACAAATGACTGGGAGCAACAGAATGACTGGGAGAGCTGTGGCCCCGCTCCCACAGTCCGGTGTGTTGTGTCAGAGCCCTCCTTCCACTGGAGCCCCAGTGAGTGGTGAAGAGTCAATGCTACCAAAAAACTTGTGGGATTTAAGGTCTGAGGCTGGATCAAAACTGATGAGTACGTTCCCTATGTGTGAGCACTTGAGAGGTGCCACCAGCTCACAGAAAGAAAAAAATGTATCTCTAAAACTGACTGAAACGTCAGCTTCATTACTTTTTAGTTGAGTACAGAGGGAATTGAACAATCTAAATGAAGGGGTTCTCCCAAGCCTGGTTTCTCTGCTCTCAGCCTCCTCCACCTTTGCTTTCCCTTGTTCAAATGTATCTTCTTTACAGTATTGTCTAGCAATGATAGATAGGCACAGGACCTAATAAAAAACCTAATATGCATGCCTTTGAAAATCTTATATAAAATGCAACTACATCCATATGTAAAAAGAAGGGGAAAAAGTAATAAATGGAAAAAAAAAAACAGTGGGTGAATCTTTATTCTGCCTTCCTTTACTCCAGATTCCTCCTCTTTCACACACGATTCAACTGATGCTGTAACTGCAAGATACGCATGACAAAAATGGACTTAACAATTAAAAAAAATCTAAACACAAAAAACCAACTGCTAATTATTAAATAAGTCAGTCTTAGCCTGGTACATTACTTTTTATAGTACAGGCATATAAAATGGGTCAGTGGGTTTCACAGAGGGTGACTGGAAATATATGGCCCTTTATCTTTTATTTAAGTAGAGAGAAGTACTGATTTCACTGCAATACCGATGCTTCTCTTGAAAGTAAATACAACCCTAAATCCAACCATGACCCTTAATAGCCCATATTTATTTATTCTTAAACACGCAATCAATTTTTGCATGGCAGCTATATCTGCAGTTTAGTTAGAGAAGAGTCTTTAAGAGAAAGAGCCT
>JAOXNG010000012.1:37264563-37279433 GCA_028566535.1 Scolopax minor
GAGGGCGGGCATCCCCCGGGGTCGCTGCCTGCCCCGCTGCCCCGTCGGGGCCGGGTCCCGCCGCGCATCACCCTCGGTTCCCCCGCCTGGTGTTTCACCTGGCACTGCGGGCTCCTCAGGAACGCCGGGTGAGAATTGCCCTTTTTTCCGTGTAACTTCTCTTCGGGGAGGGACTTGTTCCCTCTTCTTTTGTTTTTAAGACCTTCTTTCCCATCTGCGCTGATGGAGGATTTGGAAGTGGAGTTCCTGGAGAGTGAACCTGGCAATGAGTGCAGATTTCCCTGAAAGCTGAGGCTGTTTCTTTATTCCCTAGGAGACGGAGAGGAGAGGGGACCCTGGATGCCAGCCCGATCTCCGGTTTTTGTTTGTTTTGACTTTGAGGCAGATTTCCTCTTTCAGCTCTGGGAATTGACAGGTACAATCCCTGTAGGCACCTGTGCACTTCTCAGAAACAAGACCAAGACCATGAAGCTGATATGTCAGTTAAGCAGTAATACGCCCTTCTATTAATTGCTATTAGAAAGTGCAACCTTGTAGCACAGTTATTGAATAATCATTAATCCGTGGAGGATACACAAGCCCAAAGGTTAATAATAGGAATAACAATTAATAATATTGACCTTGCCAGTGGGGAGAGTATTTTTGTCACAGTTATTAAAAGGCACTCCTGTGTATACTATGTACCGTGGTGTAAATTTGTACCCAAGTACCAAATTACTGCAGCAATACCAGAAATTAATTTACCCCATTATCTCCATGCTGTCAGGCTTCTGACTTTTTCTGCCTTTAAAATGTATCCTCCACTACTCTCTCATTTTAAACAGAAATGCTACATCTTTAATCAATTCTGACATTTCCACTAGAAAATAACATCTAGCTCTCTTACACAGATAAAAATTTATTTGCCTGTAGTTGTTCCCTTGTAGTGCTTTGGACCTGTTTGTTTCTCAGAGAGGACTTAGCTTTTTATGGTCTTTAGGTACCATGGGGTAATAAAGAGAAAGCCAGTACAAAGGGGGCATTCTCACTTTTATGAGTTCAACTGTCCTCGCACAGCTACGCAGACCGACTGACTGACTGACTGACTGACTGACTGACTGACATCCTTCTAGTGCCAAAGACACGTCTCCTTTATTTCTATCTCACTCTTCTGACTGGCTGGTCAGTGAATCCTACTAATAACAATCATGTTTCATGTCTCAGAAATCTAATAATCGAGTTACTCATTCTTATAAATTGCAGCTAAACTATTTGGGTTAGTCGTGTTATCCCCACTTTAAAGGCAGGGAAACAGAAACAGGAAAAATTAACACATTTGCCTGAGGCCACACACGGATTTAAGAGTAGATCCAAGACTGGGACTGAATTTCAACCAAGTGCCCTCTTAAAGATCCTCAAGTGCACTATGGAAGATGCTTCTTTAAAAAAGAAACGTAACACAAACCTTATTTTTCATATTTTTTTTTTTTATATTAGTCAAAATGCACACACTTGTTTTCAGATCACATTTCCTTTTCTAACGATAAGATTTTTCCAGCTTTTAAAAAAGTGTGGTGGTGCCTTTCAACTACATAGGGCAGTTTTATTTTGGAAACACGAAACATTTAATATGAGATTGTGAGCAGTAATGGGGAGAGAATTGCTCGTTATTAGGTTACAATGTTCGGTGTAGTTACAGGGCAGCAAAATATAATGCCAAGTCCGGCGTTAGTATAGGTAAGGTGCTATAGCTTACCTCGTGTGCATCAGTTTTCACCATAATGCTTCTTCAGTGCTTTCAGTGTCAAAACACTTAGCGTGGGTCTAAACACTGAAAAACACACAGGACGACCATATACTGTGTTTGAGAGTTATGATTTACGTCATTAAGCAGTGAGATTTACCAAGTTGTGTCATTCATGTCACTGAAGCAAGATGTACATTGCCTGCCCTTTAGCTGGGGCATGTCATCAAAGCTGTGTTATGGTATGACTGAGCACAGATGGCATGCCTAAAAAAGCAGGTGTACAACACAACTTTCCTATTACTGACACGTAGATATTTCCTCTTCCTTAATGTCCACCCCCAGATGTTTGCTTGCCCAACCTTCTACAGGAACTACAGAAAGTCCTGCTCGTCCTGCTCATCCCTGATGGCTGGAATTGTACAGTCAAACCATATACCAAATAAGCGTTCACATATATTTTTATGTATTTATGCTGAAAGCTCCATTCTGAGTTTTTTTAGAGTCCTAATTTGAGGGAAGTGGGTGCAGATCTCATTCAAATAATCATTCTCCAATACCATTAGCATTACCTGCCAAAAATGAAAGTGGCATATGAATCACAGTAACACAGCCACTCATAAATTCGTGGATTTAGAGCCTGCCAAGGAACACCAGAAATCCACGATTTCTAAGTCCCATGAGTTTTAGACACTTCGAACAATGCCTAAAAATACATTTATCCAAAGACCATCTAATTAATGACCCATCCTATAAGGACTACAGACATGTCTGATTCAAGTGAAGGACAATATTAACTGAAAATATTTCTGTACAAATCTTTCTCTTTCAAGTGAAGTAGTGAAAGTGGTGAACCTGCTAATTGAAGCTATGTCAGAGGCCCTTCCTGAGATGCCCCTTATTGGAGAGCTACTGTGACATAATCATGTAGAAATACACTTGTGTGTGAGAAGAGCTATCAGATCCTCTGGGAAATGTCACAGATGCTTTGCAGTTCCTTTCAGACATGTAAATACCTTTATGTTTAGACATGAGTAGAGAGGGGTGGGAAGTGAAGTAGAGCGAGGAGTGAAGTGGGGTTAAAAGAATCCACATAGATCCAGGAACCAAATAAATACGTGTGGGTTTTTTTTGTTTGGGTTTTTTTTTTTTTCTCTCTCTGATGTTAGCTGGGGCTTGAAATGAAACATTCATTATTAAGAAGAAACGTGCTGCATGAACGTGTGCATTCTTGAGAGTTATGTTGACCCATGTTTGATAAAGAAGGTCATCTTCTGCCTGAAATTACAAATGATCAGCAGAACTCTCAGTAATGCTCGGATACTTATGTCATTCTCAAGTAATATGTACCTTAACAAGTATGGTTTATTTCCAGCTTGTAGTATATGGCTACTGCTACAGCAGTGCAAAACACTACATGCCACCTAGTGCTTCTTATGATTGCTTGCTTTCTTCATGGTTTGCTTTAAGCTAAGCGTATCAGAAACTGAAAATAACATTTGAGTCTTTTTTCCCTCTTAACATACAAAAGCAGCAGCCTAAGCTTTGTAATCTATATTAGTGAAACTTGTGAAACATAGCAAAAAAACCTTGCTTACTAGCATGGCCTACACATCGCTGTCTCAGCAGCTTGATGAAATGTTAAGACTTGGTTTGAGTAACTACGTTACAACCGGTATTACCCTTATTTGCTGTAGATGAAAATGGCAGTGAAAAAATACAACCATGAATGGCCTTCTATGCCTATTTTGAATGCAAGTGGCCATTATCAGCTGTAACGTAACCTTGTCTGATGTTTCATCTTGCTGGTGGCTCAGTGGAAGACAATCAGATGACTTTTTCTGAATGTGGCTGCTTCTTTCAGTGTATTTCGGCAGTCTTTTGATTATTTCACTCTTTGTTCATTAAACACCAATCTCCTGATCCAGCCTGTGCCGCCTCACTACTTGAATGTCTCTGCTGAAAATTTGTTGACTGAAATGGGCATCATGTAAATAATAATAAATTCATCCATCCGTTTCCAGAGTGGCTAAAGTTTCTTCCACTCATTCATTGAAGCTTCATGTTTCCATGCAATGATGCCATACAGTACCTCAGTCCGTTCAGCTTCTTTCTATGATGGTAACTGCCTTCTGCTCCCCATCTCAGTTACAGGAGATCTTTTGATAACCTAAAAACGTAAACTGCATCCTGTAGATTTCCTCTTAAAACTTCTGCTTTACAGAAGAGAAGATCAACTTGTTGGAGGTGCATCAATGACATTAAACTCACTTCTGTTTTGCCTGACCATCCTCTCCATCTTCTGTCAGTCTAAAATTACAATTTTTGAAAGAATTGAAGGAGCTGTATTAATGTTTGTGTGAACCACCTTTCCTGCACATTGTCTGTTCTTCTTTCTCTTTCCATTTGGTGTCTGGTTCGTCTTAGCTGCTTTTAAAAATTCTGTTGCCTCTAGTAAGGGACTGCCAGATTAAAATAGTGAAGAGAAACCAGGTGACTGTCTACTTTTACGAATATAGGTTGTGTATAATAAATTCAGGTTTTACATCTATGCAAATTAAATCATCATATGATTCTGACTACATGCATTTTTTATCAAATATGGCATATATTTCACAAATTATATTTAACTTATAGTCATGTTGCTAATCTGAATACCTAACTAGGAGTTACAAGGTGTGCCACTAGATCTTAGCAAATAGGCTTATGAAAACAGAAGAAATAAGATAAAATCACCTTTTTTTCTTGTATTCCTGGTAAGTCCAGTGGAAAGGCTTTT
The DNA here is from genome assembly GCA_028566535.1 of Scolopax minor. Lineage (NCBI taxonomy): Eukaryota > Metazoa > Chordata > Aves > Charadriiformes > Scolopacidae > Scolopax > Scolopax minor. The sequence goes on from JAOXNG010000012.1 coordinate 37,269,066, forward strand.
TCTGCTATTTGTGATAATATAAACACCTCACCACTGAGCTGTTTAGAGACGCAAGTACATCTTGTCATTAGAAATGTAGAGATTTTGCAAAGGCCTAAAAAGAACAGATGCCCAGAATAAGCAAGTTTTAAAGCAATGTGTCTTTGGTCTGGAGTTTACCACATCTAGTTAGTAACGCCTTCTGCTAACATTTCTGTCATGGAGTGGAAGACATTAGTCACAATGTCAAAATAAACATTTTACTTCTGCAAAATTATGTTTTCACCTCAGGAATATTGTGAAGTGAAAATAGGATTTACGCACAATTCTTCCTTGGGGGTTTATCTCCAGACAGGGCAGTTTTAGTGTAAAGCCCTAAGCCGTGGAATACAGTTCCCAGCCATGGGTGCACCATATTTTGAATAATCAATCTGTCAGCCGAGCTGTAACAAGGAGTATGCTGTGAAGGTAACAACTCGATGCTGTCAATGTTAACTGTCCTCAGCGATTGCTGCTGTTTCTTTCATAAATAAAAAGACATTTGGTGAGCACAAAGATGTCTATCAATACTTGTGTTTCAGTCAATAAGAGAGTCTGGGTGGTGGGAAAGGTGGGACTCGGGTGGACATGTGAACAAACAGGTGTGATTCAGAAAACCTCTGCTAAGCAGTTGCCTAAACCTCAATGTTTTGTCTGTCATGATTCATGCCTTGGAGTTAGTTCCTTTTGCATTTGGGACTCCTGGCTGTCCAAGTCCTCTGGACCCCAGACCCACAGAATTCCTCTACCCAACTGTCCTGGTCAGCTTGACCATCTGGCCACTCCTGGAGCATGCCCCAGACTCCCTGACACAACTGGCCCCTCGACAAAATGCATCAAGGTCTCACCATTAATTTTGGTACTAACTCCCAGGACCTTTTTTTTTTTTTTTTTTTGAGAGGGGTGTTGTGTGTGTTCCACAACAATTTAACATGGCAAAGACAGAAATAATCCCAAATGTGTGCACTGGCCCTGGGAATAACCTAAACATTAGATTATGATCTAAGGAATCTTGAATTTGTTTGTGCTCAAGGGCACTGTTTCAGTGAAGGGTCGAGACTGCCTTTTCTAAAATAACCATCAGCCTGATGGTCAGAGTCCTCCCCGGGGTGAGAGGAGTTGTGAATTGGGGCCTTTCAGGGCAGGAGAGATGAATCCCATGATTATGTGAGTGCTCTAATCACAGAGTTGTTATATAGAGGGAGATGGGAAGCCAGCTTCTCCTCCAGCTATGTTTTAATAAAACATAAGTTTTGAAGGAAAGATCACAGGAACCTATTTTCATAAAAAGAATCAGGGTGTAGATACTGAGTGGATGGAGGCATCTCTCAGACAGCCCTGGGCAGAGCCTTGTCTTTAGAGGTAGCCCTCAGGTAGAGCCCTGGCTTTAGAGGGAGGCAGGATTTTAGATTTGGGACAAACCTAATTTTTTCCCTAGTTAATTCCAGTCAGCTTATGTTGAGGTCAAGACACACGGTGCTGGCTGTTTTTGAGACTCCATGTACACCACAGGAAAGTTGTGCTTTTAAAACATGATTTTGGATACCTGATAGGAGACCATGAGCTGAAAAGTGTGATGTTGGAGCACTGAAGTTTTTGGAGCACCAGAATCCTTTACAGGCTTAGGCCCTAAGCCTTATAAATCAGTATCTGTTTATTCACAACAGTTGGTTTCATATTAACACCAATATGTCGTATTTGCTGGTAACTGTTCTCTCAGTAGATTTTCTGGTCCATTTTTATTTTGTATCACAAAGGACAGCACAGGAAACTTGGACTGCATATTATTTATAATGAAAATTCTCACTGTGAGTGTTTCCCATTAGAAGCTGTAATGGCTAGCATGGCTAGACACTCATATTGGTTTGAGTCCTGTGGGATAGAAGGCTGGAATTATACTTTCATGGAATTTAACTAAATTAAATTGAAAATACATACTAAAATTTTGACTTTTTTTTTTAAAGGAAAAGTGTAATGATATTCAAAGATGCTTATTTCCCCTTTAAAATTATTTAATTTTACCTACTTACAAACTTCCAAAACCAGGGGACACTGTTACCTCCTAAAAAAGGTAACAACATGACAGTAGTCCGGTGCACAGATTTCCCCGGCCACAGTGTAACTAACTGCTTTTGCCACATATAGGATGTATGGGCACAGTTCAGACAGTCTGTCCCATGTATGTTTCCTTCCTCAAACTTGCTTGATACAACTGAAGAGGAGGTTACAAAGCTGCCCTGGAACTCTTCCACTTGTGATCTGCATCCTGCAATATGGAATATTCTAAGTATCACGGGCTTTCCCTAGCTAACAAGCTGGTTATTCTGGCTATGCATGAAGATACAGATTTGGGTCTTAATTAACATCTGTAGTTTAATCAAACCATTTATGATCCTGAGAAATCTGAACTGTAGACTTTCTGGTTTTTCTGATGACAGACAAATACCATAAACAAAAAGGATCTAAAACAATATTTTAGTACATAAAGTGTTTGCACTAGCTATGGCTGTGGTAGCTTTTGTGGAAAGCTGGGAATTCCAAAGATCATATTTTTCAATGTCTGATGAAGATTTTAAAGATAATAGATATAAGAATAATACATTAGGAACCTCAAAAAAGTTTTTGGTGTTTAAGTTAAAACAGCCTTCTATTTAATTTTACAGGGGCAAACTCTCCTGCAGTGACAATGCTGTAAACCTCCAGCTAGGCCCAGTTTTATTTTAAAAGAAGTTGGCCCAAAAGAGAAAATCTGGAATAAATTGCCCTGAAAGTGGATTGGCCTGTTTAGTCTGGTGACCTAGTGAAACAGTGCAGGACTTTATAATCTTCAGTGCAGACAGGTCTTCATTGTTGAAGGAAGCAGGAAGTCTAAAGAGGGCTGTAATTGCATATTCTTTAATAAGAAATATAATTGTTGCTTTCTCCAAACAGATCTCAGACAGATTTTAATAGTGTGCACACATTGAAAAGCATCTGAAACACACCCTTCTACCCTAATTTGTTCATATACATTGATATATTCTAATGTTTACACCCTCTAAAAAATGTAGTCCACGTAGAGCATTTCTGATGGGCAGGGTTCCTTACTCCTCTTTTCCTTTTAGATTGATATACAGAAATATAATGGAGCAAGGTCCATTAGGTCTGTTTCTTCAGAAACTTCAGAAACTTCAAAGTTTCTGTCTTAAAATTAGGGCTTATCATTGCCATGATTAAAGTGGTCAGTCTTTACTGCAATGTCAGGGCCATGCAGTCTTCCTTATTCATTGAAATAGTTCCAGTTGTGCAGCATGTTTTAAAAAAATCCAAAAAAGCCTGTATCGTATTTTCTTTCAGGAAACTTCAAAACTAGCATTACGTGTATGACTTCCCATGAACCATGGCAACTGAGGCTTGAGAACTATGGACAATTGTTTAGTTTTCAGCAAAATTCCTCAATCTGTAGATCTAAGAAAAATCATGCCATATGTTGGAAATGAGTTCACTAGCGACTGTCCTTCAGCAGTTGTGATAAATTTGTATTCTGCAAAAAGTCTTTTTTTCAGGACTACTGAGATCACAGATAAATATTAAATTATTTTTATGTCCATTGAGTATCATATTTTAAAAGCCTTGAAATCTTCTTTCTGTGAAATGTGAAGTTAGGACAACATTAGCTTTTCACCCCAGGAGATTCACGCCTTCAGTTTATTTGTAGAAAAGCTACACCATGATTAGTGGACTTGTAAGATTCTTCATGATGACCCTACCCTACAATAATCAGGTTAAAAATGTTAAAGATTTCAGGCTTTGCACTCAAAAAGCTCATGGATTTTTTGTTTTATTACATGCACAGACCAAAAAAAAAAAAAAAAAATGCTACATTCTCTTGTAAATTTGACATTGGCTTTAGAATAGAAATACTTATCTTGATAGTAACTGGTGTGAGTTCATCAACTCCTTTTATACCTTCCACTAAGCAGTCACCCCCTGACAAAGGCTTCACCTGCTCAGGTGACCTATGTTGGAAGTATCCCACTTCTAGTCCCTGAGGGATATTCAATATGGTCTATCTGATTAAAGAAGAGTAGGACAGTCTGCAATATCTACTGAAGATATTGATACAACTGGGGTTTAGAAAGAGATTTTATAAAAAAAGGCTTATCCGCAGAAAGAAGAAAAGTACCATTACCGTTTGTCATAGTTCATATTATTTTTCTTTTTAAAAGCCACATGTTGAGGTAAATTTGATCTGTGCAAGCAGGAAAATGAAATCGTGGTTTGCTACTGCTTGGCAATATTCATGCAGTGACTCAAGTCAACAATCCTGAGGTTGAGAAGAACACAAACCAAGGAGGTTGCCCATGCAAATGATACATCCTAGTTGCTTCCTCATGAACTCTTCCATGAAATCTTGCTGCACCCATCTTGATTGCATATGCTAATCCTGGCTTCTTAATTGACTCATAACAGATTTATCTGGATTTCCAACTTCCTCTTCTCTTTAGAATGTTAATTAAAAGAAAAACGATTGCACTTAAGATATTCATGACAATAACAGAGTTTTCTGCTAGAGGTGTTCAGAGCCAAATTTTGCTTTTATTTATATGGGACCATTTAAAATTAATGAGCTTGAGCCTATATGGTGCTAGGGACCTTTTGATACTCACATAGTAAAAAATGTCCTTAGCAGGAATGGAAGACAGTTCATATAATATATTTTCCAAATTTTACTTCATACAGTAAAACTGAGAAAAAGCTCCCAGCTCTTAGAATAAAATATATATAACAAGTCAAAACCCAGTTTGTTTGGATGAAAATGAGCCCAGAAGTGGTCATGTAGACTCGTATATTCTCCCTTTCTTCCCCTAAATCAGTCACTGTCACTATTAGGCTTGCAGAAGTCAGGAAAAGAGGAGCTTCGATATTCTCCATATGGAATATGGAGATTTTGTGGCATGTCCCTAGATTAAACAGGTAATTGCCCTTTGTCATTTCTTATGCTAGATGAGGAACTTGTTTATTTTTACTCAGGATTTAGGAACTCTTTAAATAATAGTTGTTATGTTTTTTGTCATATGAACAAAATGAGATTTAATTAAAGAAGAAGTAGAATGAGAATAGTCTTTCTTCTTCTTTTTTTCTTTTTTTTTTTATAAATTTAATTCCTCTTGTGGACTTGCACAGGGCTTTTTTTGTGTGGTTTTTTTTGGTTTTGGTTTTGTTTCTCTTTAGTAGGGCACTTTGTAGTCATAGTCTTGTTTGGTAACCCACCATATTGTTGTTGGTGGTTTGGGTTTTTTTATATTCAGTAGATTAAATCATACTATCCTATTTGGGATCTTCCCACCATTACAGCTTTTGCCACCCATAACCTTATTTTATGATCAAAGGAGAAATAAAGGGAAAGCAGTAATGTTAATAGGCTTTCCCATGCAGTCTCCCTGGGAATGGTCTTTTTATAAGTGTCTTGAACTTGACCTCTTCAGGAGGCCCAAAGGTCCAACACACATTTTTAAGGTTGCATTTAAATTTTAATATTTTTATTCTGTGAAGCCATTTAAAACCTGGCCCTCAAAACACAAAGCATAAATCTTTCAGGACAGCCATACAGTAAAATTGATGTGTGCGGAAGAGAAGTTCCGGAAAACCCCTAAAGCTCTGTTGCTTTGCTTTTTATGTTGTTTTATAGATACATTCCCTACAACACCACCAAATAATCAAACAAAATCCAATGAATAATATTGTGATTTCATCACTCTGGCATTTGAACTTGCAAATACAATTTAACAATGAATTAGGAGAGGAAAAGTTTTGCATTGCCCCACCCTCATTATAAAAATGTTCTTCAGAGCCAAACATTTGAGGCATTAGAAAGATTTACAGTAATAATATAAGTAGCTATAATGAACTTGGGAACAAGGGAGTCTTGTAGAAGATTCTCAGAATGAGAGAGAGGTTTTGTAAGCAATTCTATCAATTGTCTTCTCCTAGTGAGTCTGTATAATAATTGTAGTGCTAATAGGAAGTATATGATTTGGATATGAGAAGATATGTATCTCTGAGTCCATACAACTTGTTTGTGTGGGTGAATCTCGCTCTCATTAAAGGTACTGGTTTGACTGTCCTGATTGCTGCAGTCTTCTTTCCATGAAAATAAGTCAGCTTTGTCACCAGACATCCCTTAGTTCATCTGAGGGCAATCTTTTATGTCTGCAATGTCTTTTTTTGGGATGGTCAGCAAGGCAGCCAAATGTGACAGGTCAATTTGACAATATACTTGGAAAGGAAAAAAGCACTTGTTAAATGATTGAACATGACCTGTATGTGGATGTCACACTGTTGCCCATTGCTGCAATGTCAGTGTGCACTCCCCAAGCTTGGTAACACACACAATTCCGGTTTAATTTTCCTTTCTTTACTTGTGCAGCTTTCCTAGCTCCAATTCCCGAAGCCAAATCTCTGACCATACCAGAACACAGAGAAAACTGGGGAACAGGGAAAAGCAAGGCATGAGGGAGGTGGGTGTGAATGGCTACTGGCCACCTCTGTCACGTCAGCCCTGACAGCCCCGTGTCCCACCACAGAGGGAGTGGCAGGGATGGGGCATGACCTCTCGTTTCCGACACTTGCCCTGGCTTCCTGTGTGCAAGGCTGAGCTGAGGATGTGGGCACAGAAACAGGGAATCCCGTTGAAATTGCTGGAAAAAAACTCTCATTAACTTAATGAGATTTGGAACATTACAAGGGAACTCCAGCTGGAACCAGATCTGAACCCGCGTGCGAAACATTCCTGAATATACTACCACAAACTTGTTTCAAGGAGAATATGTGCTCAGACATACAAATGGCTAGATTCTGATCTCGGTAACGCCAGCGCGAGTCTCTTGACTCATATAAACTGTGCTCAGAGGACTAGCCCTGAAGACTATAAAATGAAGATGCACACATGCCACAGGAGACTGCGAAAGGAGGGTGGAGCTATGAAGCTTCAGCCACACACCTTGCTGGAACACCTTAAGACAGGTAGACCTGGCAGCAGTTGGCTGAGACGGGACTTTCATCCTGCATAATCACTACTTTCCATAATTAAGTGCAGAGTCTGCCTGGGTTCACACTTCATTGTGCTATAGTCTAGCTATGCTTGGATCCTCAGTTCCCTGAGGAACTTCTTGCCCCGCTCCCTTACAAACACTTTTCCCTTTCATTTCTTTAAGTAGCTGAGCTGCCATGACTGTTGGGCTTCTTGGGGGGAAGAGTACTGACTTCAGTGAATATCTAAAAGATAGATGGGAGAGAGAAGAAACAGATTCTCCCTCCAGCATAATGCAATAAGGCAGCAGGCTGGGCTCAAAATAGGCAGAGGAAGTGCTGAATGACCCAAGTGATGACAGGCTTGGTGGCATTCTCCTGCATGTATAGAAAACACTTGTTTGGTCCATATGTCTCCATACTGTAGTTGAGAAACTACCGTAGTGTTCTCCTGGAGTGATATTCAGACTGCAAGTTTAGTCTGAAGGGGAAAGCCAGTCTGTTTCCATCTAGTTTATAAACTTTTGAAAAATGTCAGTAGAATAAAGATCTCTACATTAACTAATCTGTATTCTTTTCCATCTGTGGAAGTACCAAAAGCTCTCACTTCCGTCAAAGTTAACGTGTGTTTTCCTGGAATGAGAATGGGCCCTTGATAGAGCTTTGACTTGTCACCTATTTAAGAGTGTTTTCATTATTTTCTGATTACTTACACAGTGTTACCAAATTTAACTTTTCTTTATTAAGTAATTTAATACTCAGGGCTCACAGAAAACATGTCATCCATCTCCTTCATTTTAACTGATTCATAGCAAACTATTTCTTAATGTAGATCTTTTTTTTTTTTTTTTGCATTGCACATCTGAACTTGCAGTGAAGAACTAACACAAAACAAATAAAAAAAAAATTTTTTTAAACTTTTGAACAAGTTAAAACACATCCAAAACTCTATTTGCAGTAATTGATACTAATTAAAATGCTGAAGCTGCGTTAACAAGAAATGAAAAGGAGTATGTTGGTTCTTATCTTTTGTAACGTGAATGTTTTTCATGCTCAGCTTTTCATAAATACGGAAATATTATACCTTGTATTATTTCCATGGAAAATGCTGTTGCTGTTTGGCATTTTATGGGGTGTGGTTTATAATTTTATTAACACCATCTGTTGTTTAAAAGATAATATAGAATGTTTAAAAATTACCAAAAATGCTGCTGTACACAGAATCAGGAGCAACATTTGCAGTTTGCTCTTTGCCTGGCAATTTATCCGCACATAAAGCTGATTCATATTGAAGCCAGTTGAATTTAACTCCTTATGGTTCATGTGATGCTTTAAATATCTCCACCGGACTATGCATTAAACACTAGTAGTATCATGAACCCAAACAGTCTTTACTGCCAGATCACCTTAAAACTGCTAAAGGCCAAGGAGGGAAATAAAAGGCCATATTATCAAAGGACTAAGGACCCTGAAGTTCACTTTCAAACAGAATTACATGTCTTTAAAAGGGAAAGGCGGGCCAGCAAGATGAATGAGGAATGGATTTGTTTGCGTGACTTATGTTCCTGCTAGAAACCCTTAGACATCTAAAGGCAAAAAAGAGTTTTTAATTACTGAATAAACCTTTTTTTCCTGAAGCTGAATGGAGACACAGCATCATGGGCAGGTGGTTTTACACATTTCACTCCACCCACAGCCTGAGAGCAGAGCCAGTTAAAATACAAAGGCAGGAGAGGTCATAAATACAGGAGGTAAGGAATGCTTGAGTGAACTTGGAGAAAGATCAGTGATAAAAGAACCAGGAGAGATGCCTGTGGTTGGCTTGCATCTTGTCCAGGTGGACAGCTATTTCAGCTTTGCTTAACAGGCAAACTATCATGGCCTTCTCTGATCTTTGTCTATTACCTAATTGCTTAAAATAAATAACCAGCTGCATTAAGGGAGAAAGAGGAGACAAAACACTATTAGATAAGAGTTTGCCAGTCACGATCTGACTCTTCTAGATTTATGGGGCAGAGACAATTGCTCTCATTTGCTAGAGATGTACAAAAAAAGAATATACTTTCCAGCATGATCCTACAAAATAATATCCATTACACTGTGGCTTCCAGCTACAGATTTCCTATCTGAAGAATATGCTGAGGAGGTCAAGTCCTGTTACCAAGGAACAGAAAAATCATGTCAAGGAAAGTCCCATCAGCCCGTTACAGCCCATCAACACAAATATTTTGGACTGAGAAAAACTGCCCTTCAAACTAACAAGAATCCAGGTGACAGACATTTTCTTTCAGAACTTTATGTTTAAAGAAAAATGGCCTAACATAGCTATTCCAGGGGGAAAAAAGTTCCAGCTATTCTCATACAGTATTTGTATTCTGAGGCAAAAATCCCAAACCCCAAACAAAGAGACAAAAACTCCTGCATGGATGTACACACGTTATCTTGGAATTAGGCTGATTTTTATTCTAGAATAATTATTCCACTTACAATGCAGAGTAATTATTCCTGAATAAAGTCTTTTTTTTATTGCAATGAAGTGTCCATAGGGAGCTATCACAGAGTAGTTATCCCAGAATTGCTATGCTGCTTAACTTCCCCCGTGTAGACAAGCCTTAAGAAATCATATCCAAAAGAAGATCGAGAAGGAAAAAAAAAGGTGTCTGTGCATGTGTTACAGCCTAAAGTGTGAGTGCTAGAAGTTATACATTGTAAAGTAGAAGCTGCAAACCACACATCTATCCCAGGAAGGGACACCGTAATAGCAGCAGAAAAGGCTTTGAAGGAAACATGTAATAAAAATTCAAGCCTTTTCTTTTAATTTAAAAGTTACTTTCAAATATTTCAAATGGAGCTTTTGTCTTTATTCAATGCAGATGTGCTGTTTACTAAACAATGTGATGGTATTCCCTCTCTGGATCTGGCGGGAGCTGTGATTAGCAGCAGCATTCAGTCTGGTGGAATACGGTAGCCCCGGTACAGTGCTGGGTCATAACTCCTTAAATAAGCTGAAATGTTCAGCCTTTGGTGTGTACCTCAACAACAAATTAAACTCAGGGGTGAGAATGAGGAATTTTTAAATTTTCTGAGCTGGTACACCTCCTATTATATTAATACTTTACTGAGATGTATAGTGCACTCTCTCTCTTGCTTCAGGCTGAGTGATGTATAGTTGTAACTGTATTCATTGTATTTAGGTCATGTTTTCATGCTCTTGGAACTTGTCAAAAAGCTCCACACAAACTATGTGTAAGTCACAAGACTCCTGGAGTTAGTGGGCCTGGGCAGGAGTTTGACTATCCTGCTGCTTTACATCACTCTCTAGGCTTCCTTAATGATGGG
>JAOXNG010000012.1:37287122-37297633 GCA_028566535.1 Scolopax minor
TGCCTGAGCCTTCCCAGCGTCTGTTTAATTTCCCCCTCCTTCCTACCCTTCCAACAGGTGAGGTTTGGCCGGTACCCGTAGGGGAAATGTCACACAGGAGAGAGATGGCAGGGGAGGAAGGAAACTTTGGACCCTGGAGTAATTCAGGTAACCCAGGGTGGTGCTGCCAGTGGAAACAAAAGCGAGTGCTTTTGAGTCTCCAAAGCTGTTTGTGTTGTGGAGGATCTGCTCCCAGCCGAGCCCTGACATCCATGCAGGACCTGACAGGCTGCCTTGTGGGTGTCCTAGGCAGCCCAAGAACTACGGCACTAGCCTTTGTTGTCACTCAGATTTGGGGAGCAGGATGTCAAAAAGGCAAAGGAAAGAGGTGGGGCCATAGACCTATTATCCCTCCTTATCAGCCTGTGGAGCAGGGCCAGGACCTGAGGGAATAGCGTGGAGCGTGATTGCTCACCTCCCATGGAGAGAAGGTGCATGCCTTGAGACTGTAACTGGGTGGTTTTACTAGCCTGCCAAAAATTCAGAAATTTCCCTCTTTGTATCAGGATGAATCAAGTGTTCTAAGGTGACTCTGGAAAAGCCAGTAACCTAGAGGTTATTAGGGCAATCACATGGAAGATAGAGACCCATGCTGCAAGTCCTGATGTTGCTTCATTCAGATTGGAGATTTGAACCCGCCAGAGGCTGTGTACAACAGATGTCCCCTTTTCATCATCATAGCATTTTTTCACAGGGGGGATTTTCCTGACCTCTCTGCACAAATCTCTTGTCCACCCTGCGTGAATTGTTTAGGCAGTCAGAGAGAGGCCAAGAATAGGTGAGGGACACCAGCCTGGATTAAGACATCCTGAAGCTGCAGGCTTCAGCTTTAGGCAAAGCTGTGTCATTGCCTTATTTCAGTGAAGTTCCCTCCTGAGGAAGGACAAGTGATAGCAGAGTGAAAAGGGTTGTACATTTCCCCAAGAGTAGACTCAGTCCCATCTTAGTTTTGATGGTGAGGATGTCTATTTGCAAGGGTGAATGGGCAAGGCCACCTGGCTCTGTAAATGCTTTCAGAGGGCTGTAATCATGTTGTTTAACCAATGCAGGTGCCTATATCTTCCTGTGGCCTATACAGAGAAATTAGGCTCTCAGATCAGTTTCCTGAATGTAGGAGTCTAATGCCATTTGAGATACCCTTGTGTCACCTGCCTGGTCTGCAGCTGCTGCAGCAGACACATCTCTCCTGTGTTATGCCTGTCAGCCTTGGGCTAGTTTCTTGGCTACCTTAAATTATTCCAAGCACTTGATGCTTAATTCTGAACAAAGTTATTGAATCCTGGGCTCCTACTTTTAATTACCTTGAATTGCCACTGGTCTAGACGCCTGGAGTAAAGCATGCCTATATAGAATAGAATCATAAAACCATAAAATGGTTTGTGTTGGAAAAGGCCTCTAAAGGTCATCTCGTCCAATTCCCCTGCAATGAGCTGGGACACCTTCAACTACATCAGGTTGCTCAGGGCCCTGTCCAACCTGACTTTGAATGTTTACCAGGATGGGGCATCTCCTACCTCTTTGGGCAACCTGTGCCAGTATTTCACCACCCTTACTGTAAAAAAATGTCTTCCTTATATCTAGTTTAAATCTATTATCTTTTAGTTTAAAGTCATTACCCCTTGTCCTGTCACAACAGGATAAGGGGTGGTATCACAATATAGGTAGCATGACAATCTCCTCACTCCCCAGGGTCTGAGATCAGCCAGGAGCCCAAATCTTGCAGTCCTGGCACCCTTGGGAAGAGCACAAACTTGGTTTGGAATGATCATATAGGGGCTGCCATCAACACTGGGCTCTGCTGGCAGAGGTCAGATGACAGGACTTATACCATGTTTCCATCCAATCTCTTTTCAGTTTCCTGTTTTATTTTCTCATCTCTCCCTGGTGATTGATGACTAGACTCATCTGTCATTCTGGGCTGAAGCTTACATTAGTGCAATTTCTTGGATCACCTTCAGATTTGGCTTCTTCAATAGAAATACGGCATTTGCTTCTTTTCCAATCAACAGACTTAAATGTTTTCCATTTCAGTACTTTACAGATTTGGATGGGGTTGAACTAGCTCTTGGAAAATACTAAATAAAACAGATAAAAGTGTTGAAGTAACAGTCTTAATTTACTAATTTTTCCTTCCCAAGGTGCTAAATATAAAAACAATCCTCAATTATTGTCCAGAATAATTTTCTTTTGAGTGATCTGAGGTTTGAGCTTTTACCCCAGGAACAACTTTACTAAGAAAACCAGATTGTTTTAACTACTGGCTCTCTCAGGTCATCTGCCATATTGATGTGTTTGGGACACATGTAACCTTCATTGCAGCTAAAGAAAACTTTTTCAGCATTTCTCTGGCTCTCCTACAGCACTGCCTTTGGCTACTCTTAGTAGCCAAGCTAAGGGTAAACCTGTGCTGCAGACAGCAGCATCACATGGAGCTGTGCAATAATGCAGAGCTTCGTGGAGGTTAATACACTCTGCCAAATAGACTTTGGCTGAACTAACCAATAGCCACCATCTCCTATTCCATTTTACATGATTTAGTCCAAAACCAACTGTCAGTCACAGTGGGGGCTGTGTTACTAAACTATCAGTGCAGTGTCAAGCAAAAAATGCTTCAGGTGCATGGCAACTTTGCTTTGCTATAATTACATAGATGTAACTAACGAGGGAAAAGGTGTTGTAAGTTTTATTTTTCATCCAGTATTTCACTGTCCCCTTGTCTTTCTCCAAACTGTAATAACAGCCACAAAAGGCCTGACACCCAGATTAAAATTCAACATTAAAAAAAAATAACGTCCACCAGTAAACAAATAAAAATTGACCCTTTGTAAATTGCCCCTTTATTCAATGTTTCTTCCCTGGCATTTCACATTACATTAGCATTTTGTAAAGATTTTTGATAAGTATGGATGTGGGAAAGAAATACTGCCAAGGTATCTACTGCACGGAGTTAAGTAAAACCATGTGTGTATTCATGTCAGAAGGATAAATAGTCTACCTGGCACTGAGGCAAAGAGTTTGCAGAAGATACGACTGCTCTAATCTCAGTTCAAGAAATTTTTGATTTAAATATTATTTTGCTCATGTTAGATTAGGTCTTAGAAGTTATGGCTGAGAACAAGACCCTAATGAATATGCAAATAGTAAAATGACACTCTAAAGAAAAAGTTATTATTAAAGCTCAGTAATAAATTATTTTCAAATGGCAGTAACATTTTCAGAAGTTATATTTCTATTCCAGAAAAGGATGAACCATCATAATCTTAAACAAAGCGTTTTAGTTACTATATTGCATCATAGATACGCTCTTCTCTGCTCTTCTTTTACTCTAAGATCTGTTCGGCTTATAAAATTTCCTGCAATCTAGAAGGGTTCAATAAATCTGGGCTTATTTTTTACCTTGAAAGATCTTTCACTCTTCTTCTAAAACCTCTCTAGAAAGTCTTCTCCCACTGCTAATTTTCTGTAGCCAAAGAAGTCCCAGCTACCACCGTGTGGGAGGAGAGGCTCTAACACGCAAACAGGTTAATACTACACGACGCCATCGACAGCAATGAAGCCCAAAGAAAGAGATGGTTGGAACAGTGGTGGTGAAAGGTTGCCTCAACTCAAGGAGAGAAAGTTGTCCAAGTAATTAAGTGAAATGGAGAAGCAGATAGAAAATGATGCAGAAGCTTCTTCAGCTGCCGGAATCAAAATGAAATTTCCTTGAGTAAGTGTTTTGTAACTGTGCTCTCTAACCCAGGAAACTAGACTGAAAGCAGAAAGTTGCAATATTTAAGTTAAGGGTCAAAACTCCCTCTGAGACTACACTTTCTATCACGGCGTTGATAAGGGCAAACGTTTAATGATTTTTTCTGCTAACATCTGATCACCTTGTCTCTCACAGACAACTCTTTAAGGAAGTGTTTTAGCATAAGTAGCATAATACACATTTTGTGAAAGTAGCAGAATTACAGTGCATGTTATACTAAGAATTTAGCAACCAAAATGCCACTGCCGTTTTATTGAAGGAGTTGTCCCATGACCTTCCATCTCTTCTCTTTCGCATGACATTAAAGCTATCCCTGCCAAGCATTTACACAGGCATTAATTATTAGGTAATCTGCTTATTCTCTTGTTCCCTGCTTTACTTGTATGAAATGCATACTTTTTCATTTCTATTATTTAGCAGGTTTTTCCAACAATCTATTTAAACTAGAGACAGCTTTAACAAGCAGCAATAATATGTTGTGGGATAAATTTATCTTTCAAAACCTTATACTTTGTCTTGCATGTTTTCTTGGTGTTAAGGGCAGCTCTTTCTCTTTCTCTTTTTAAAATAGGCACTCTTACATTTTTAAGTATCCTGCCGATATAGTTGTAAGTTTAGAGTGTCAATTTTTATGTACTCAAAATTCAATTAATTTATTCTCCATGAACTTGAAATCATCTTCATAATGTTTAGTCCCTTCTGGCCATAAAAGAATCTATGAATTGAAAAAGGCATGATGCACCTATTTATAATGCTTAACAGTAGTGTTTTTCTGATAAGACAACACTTTTGTCTTATTTATTTTTAATAAAATGAACATTAAAATTGGTCTCCAAGAGCTCTGCAGGAGGAATACTTCAGTCATAAGACAGTCAGAGGGTTATTTTTATTTGGATCATTTTAGGGATCTGGTTTATCTCACAGCCCAACATCTAGTTGTGTCGGCACGACCAGAGGGAGGCAAACCGTGAAGTGGGGAATGAGAGGGAGGAAATAGAAAGTTTCTTCGCTGCCAACTCCTCTGTATCATTTAATGAGAATTTGCATCCCTCCCTAATATTTTCTGCACCAAACCCCTTCTAGTCCAAACCAAGTGTTCCTTTTCATAAAATGACCAGCTGGATTAACCGGGGAGGGCAGGTAAGAGCCTGGGCTCTACTTTCATTAACCTTTTTGCAGTCAGAACACAGTCTCTACCACAAGCGATATGTGCTTTTTCACAGCTCTCCCCACACATCCACAAGGTCAGATAAAGTTTCTCTCTGGTTGTTGGGAAAGAATCACATGGTAGCCAGCTCATCACACCGTAACTCAATTTTTCTCTATAACTTTTACCCATAAGAACAAGAAGGAAAGAAAAAGCTTTGCTTTTGTATTGCTTTGCAATGTGGTTCTCAGAAAAGCATAGTTTAATCCGAGTCATCAGGTACTGGTCACCAAAACCCTGATGTGGCCTCAGGGTTTCCACCTCTCAAAGGTACTGATTTAAACACTATTTGCCCTTCACAAATCTTTGGAGGAGAAATTTTACAGTAAATCATAAAAAAACTCATAAGAATGGCTTAACCAACAACATGTATGGAAATCGTGATGAGCATCACAGAAGAATCCACCTGTGAAAAATATCTACTTATGCATCCTGATTTTTGCACATAGTGGGCAAAACCAGCTGGCTGTTATGCTGCCTTTTTTAATTGGTATTTTCTTGTTATTTCTTTTAAACTGCATACATGACTTTGGGTACCTAAACTACTTTTACTACCACTGCTTATTGGGAATCACAGGAGAGAAAGAACTTTTCAGAAAGGAACAGCACAAAATTTATTCCCTGTAGATGAAATAAAAAACTTGTTGGCATTTAGAGATCTTGTAGGATGGCTTTAAATGAAGCTGCAAAAGATTGGAAAAACTTTAATTTTATCAGTTGCTGACGACACTTGAAACTTCTTGCAGCAAACAGGGATTCACAGGAAGATGATGCTTTCTGTGTTTCTCCATGAAAGGAATATGCAAATGCACAGAGTTCATTACTTTTAAAAGTCAGACTATCAGCTAATTTTGACAACTAAGTAGCTCCTCTCAAATATGCAAACATTCAAGTGTTTGCTTAACTTTCTGCAAGCATTTCTGAGCCTACAGTATTTCAGCTTCTTTAAATCACCAGAGAGCCTAGAAATATTTTTTGGAAGAACCAAGAACTTCCTTGTGTTGTACCACTACCACATTTTCCATTTAAAACCAAATAACAATCTGACTGAACTATGAATATTTCTTTACTATTTGTATTTCCCCCATTTTGTTTGATTCCTTCCTTGAGTAAATGGAAATGAATGTTGGTTGCAGTGGTATTGCTGGACACTGAGATGCTGAGAAATGCTGGTTGACATCACCTAATCATTTTCCAAACCTAGTCGTTGTGATTCACCATGAAAATTATTCAAATAGAGTTTTCCCAGGCTAACTTTCACAAGGTAGCAACATTATCCCAATAGCAACAAAACCAGCTAGAGCTGTTCTGGTTCCTATTGCTACAGTATACACATATCATGTATATAGATACACGGTCTGACATTTCCAGCATAATGCAATATAAGTGGCTCAACCAGATTCATGTTCTCCTGTGGCAGGTGAAGTACATTGAGATAAAAGATGTGCATTTATGACAAGCTGACAATACAGGGATGTGGACATGGGGCATATAATGAAAGAATATTATTCACTTCCTACAATCCCAAAAGACAGTGGAAAAGACGTGTAAGGAACCTTAGTCCCACAATGCACAGAGCAGGCCTTTGGGAATGCGAGTTTAACACCAACAAAAGCGTGTACAGCCCGGGGTAATAGAGGAGGCAGGTAGAGGTGAGCATATAGACGCAGTCTGGTCAAGGAAAAACCTGACTGTGACTGAGCCATTATCAAGAGTGCATCACTTCTCTTCCTTATAAAACTAACAAGGTCTTCTCTGACACATGCTGTCGCAAGCAGCTTCTTGATTTCTTGCAGATAAGATTACGCCATGTGTGTTTTCTAGTGGTTATAGTTCTTCAGCGACCATGATTGAAATTTGATCCTGAACACACACGTGTAGAAATGTGTTTTTAATCATTTCACACCCTGCATCTGAAAAAGTTTAATATGCTATATTAAGGTTATGGTACTAATGACCATTCCTGTTTTTCATTGCCTTCTTTTATTCTGGCATATCTGAAACTACAGCCTGATCCACTGTCTACTGAGGTCAGTATGGGTCTTCCCTTGGCATCAGAGGGCTTTGGATCAGTTGTGCCAGTCCCTCAAGACAAAGACCTGATCCTTTGAATTTATCATAGCACAATTTAAATTGGTAGCATTCAGCAAACTAGATGAATTTACTAGGGTCAGGGGCAGCCTGTTGCGAGTTCATAACTGTTCTTCAATGCACAGTGGAGACCTTGCTTAGATCATGGTTCTACGAATACGACGAATAATAAGTGAAATTCAAACTCTGAAACTATGCAATTAATTTCCATTCCAGAGAACTAAGAGAATCCAGCAAGAATGGATTCTCAAGTACTGAGGTGACCAACATTTGTAAAATACACCAGTATGCAAGCTTTTGCTGAGTAAACTATGAACTTCCACACTATTGCAGAATGACTGTCAGTTCCTGCCTCATACAATCTAAATGTAACTTTTTTCAAAGAGTTAATCAAAGTACACCACCAAGAATAAGTCATTTCAAGAATTACCATCAACGAACTCATTTGAACCCAGCCCAGCTGCTGCCTGCAACTTCAAACAGATGCACCACTTGTTCCAGGCACTCTCCCATTCCTTGGTGTTCATCACGCCTCTCTGGAAAATGGGGAAAGCAACAATTACAGCTACAGAGAAGCCTGCAGAAAGGTCGACACCAAAGATGTGTTGTTCCTTTCTCAATGTGCTAATTTGCATTTCACTTTTACAAACAGTGGCCGGTATACATTTTGGAAGGCTTGTGCTTCTGGCTTGATTTACATTGTTCATGCCAGGTAAGGAAATTTTCCCCCAAATTTTGGATCATCTGTGGTCAAGGGCCATGGATACTACAATGAAATAGTGGTTTTGTTTTGTTTACCTCTTGGTTTATTTATCTCTATTTTGGACTACTTTTACTAAATGAAAATCTCCCCACAGATGAACTGTAGTAATTTTCAATGGGAGAGTAACTTTCTGCCACAAGTTTTTCGTATGTCTTCACTTTAAAATAAATGTGTTTTCTTGCAAACCCCACCCTTGCTTACAGAAAATATGTAATTAATTCCTAAAACAGAGTAACAATTCTTTAATACTTGTATTATTCACTAGATGCTCATTAGTGTAGCAACAGCACGTGCCTCTTGTCCCCGTGAGGGACAAGACACACATTAGTCAATGATTGTGAATCAAAATGATTCTGGGTAATTAAGTAAATCTGAAGGTGTTTAAGTACACTAAAAGAGAGCCAAGACAGTGTAAAATACTTTTGGGCTAAAGAAAGGATAAATCACAGCAACTTACCCTAGAATTCGACCCAACCACTGCTGAAAGTACAGCACTGTGTAAATCCATAAATCTGGCCCATGAGGTAGCTGTGTGCTTTTTCCTACCTGCTAAGTTATGGTAAACTGGCTCTGACAAACTCGTGGACCATAAGAATAATGTAAGATGTTCACAGACATTGAGTTTGCTCAAGACTAACGATAATCCCTTGTGAAATGCAAACTGAAATTTGTTTGCCTACTAAAACAAGGCCTTTTTCTTATCCCCCTTCCCATTCACAGACGCAGGCATGTGTTGGCTTGTTATTGTAGTTTATGAATGTTGGCCTTTATTTCTGTGAAATTAGTGTTATCAACTTCATTTGACAAAATGTAAAATTATATGTAAAGCTGACAGACTTGGAAAAAGTAATAGAAATTAAAAGGAGATAAACATAGCTTTATGAAGCTGTGTTCTCTTAAATAGTTCATTTACTCTGAAGGGCTACATAATTATACCAAGCCCTAAGTGTATCCTTTTTTCTTTAATACATACTCCTGAAACTGGACAAGTGCTAATAATACCACTCAGGAGAATGACATCTATCATCCAGAAAATTCTCATTATAGCTTACTTGATCAGTTCAATGAGGAAAAAAAAAAATCAGCTATAAATCAGAATCTCCAATTAGCATTTTAGCTGAACGTAAAATAATATTCTCAGGTCTGACCATAAAAGTTTGGGATCAGGCAAAAGCCAGTTACACTAGGTATCACTTCCCTTTACCTGGACAATTGTACTGTTCACACATAGCATGTGTGAATTGTACTGTTCACACATAGCACGGGATAGGTGGAATTTAAAAAATACATCCCATATTACATAAATCATTTGATATAAACTAAACACTCCACAGGTTATGTGCTTTGGTATTCTGGAATCAGATTTCTTATGCCAATTGGTAGATTTTTATGTTCTTCACTGGTCTTTTAATAACAAGCTATTTGATATTCTATCTAATTGCTCTCATGTTAATAATTATGCGGGGTTAGGAAAGCTCTAATTCTTAACTGTGCATATGGGAGGATGTATAGTTATGACATCCCTGTAAAATCTTTGTGAGAAAGACATGACCCAGGGCAGTGAGGAAACTCTCTCTCTGAAGAGCTGACGAGCTGGGCACAGTGCCACATTGACGTAGCTGCCCTGTGCCAGCTTGCTGTGCCGGCCTGGGTGGTCGCCATCCCTCAGAGCTAGAAATCCTTCCCAGAACCCCTTGCCTCAGGGTGGCAAGGGGTTTTCAAGCTGCAGTGCTTTTCTGGGCTCCTTCTTGACTATGTCAGAGTGTGTCACAGTCTTCTGGTTATTTGCTGTCTCAGGCACAGAAGCTGCTTTTTGCAGGTGGTGGGCTGAGGCTCTGTGTGACTTGCAGGACTCCCCAAGAGTTACCTACCAAGGGGACTTCAAGCTGCCTCTGTGTCACACCGAGGAATGACAAGAACATTTTTCCTATTTACTGTGACTTTGACTGTTCAACAATGGTGGAGACTAGCAGATATTTCATCTTGGAAAAGCTGGCTGAAGGTTGCTGTGTCTCTGCTTAATCCAACAGCTCCATGAGGCAATGCAATGGGTACAAATGTTTTGTGGACAATTAATTTTTTGTTTTGTTTTCAAGGCATTTCTTAAGGCTGGGCTGTTTCTGTTGCTGCTTTACTAAACAGCTCCACCAACACTTGCACAAGCACGACATAGGGGTAGAGATAGGTAATGGTCTTTAGGGCTTTTAGTATGGGAGAGGTAGAAACATGTCATACTTGATCTGTTTCTAGAGTAATGATGTTGGAATAACAAGATCCTCTTTTTCTTGTCTAGCCACACTGGCTGTTGCATAGGGCAAGTTGGAAATGGAGGGGAAGGAGAAAATTAACTTCTTTGCTGCCTTCTTGCTGAAGTCCCTTGCAGGCATCTTCTGCTCCCCCCACATTCCCATGGCTGTACAGGGGGAGGCAGTGACTGTTTCATTTCCCTCTAGACATAATTAAAATCTTGTCCATTGTGTGGAAGACATGTCCATTTTGGCTGGTTATAGAAGGAATAAGCTAAGGAGGAAGGAAGAAAAAGAGGACAAGGTTGACGTAAATGTCAAAATACTGGTAATCAGCTGCTTCAGACACGCTCCGGTGTGAAGACATGGGGGCTGGGGGACTCCTGTCTTAGCTGTGCCAGGTACTCAAGCTCC
>JAOXNG010000012.1:37342574-37363663 GCA_028566535.1 Scolopax minor
TGTTCATGCACTTTCAAAAGCAGGACCTGCCTGGTCCATGAAAAACTGCTCGCTCTTGAACATTCAAGCAAACTTTTGTGGAAAAGCTTACCTCTGCACTTAGGTTGTGATGAGTTAGGATTAATTCCGACTAATTTTAGCCATGCAAAAATCAGGTGTCCTATCTAAGCTACTCACCTGAGCTATCTCTAGAGCAAAGGAGATACAGCATCTCTAGACAATGGCTAAACTCACCTAATTTCAACATCTACCTTTGGGATTGGGTGAGTTGTCTTCTCACTGACTTAACTATAGAGAAAACTGAGAAAACTAGTTTAGCTAAACACCTAACTTTTAGGTGGCTAAAGTACAGTGAAATAAATCCCTCTCACTGAGAGTACTTTTAAGTAATGAATAATTTCAGGGTATTTTAATTTGCTTGCAGACACTTCAAGAACAGAAAATGAGGTAAAATTAGTCATGTGGTTAATTCATTATGTATAATTCCCCTAGCTAGAATCAGGGAAGAAGCCTGCCCAATAAGTCTAACCTCATGACTCCCATTGACATTTTTACAATTTGAAGAAAGCAGAAAACTCCCCCAAATTGGCTTTTCACCTAGTCCTGTGAACCAATTTCAAGTCCAAGATTAAAAGTGCTGAGCTCGTATGAAGATTTGAACCAGAACTTTTGCTGTTTATAGCAATGTAGGCAACCTTACTGTTAATGAACATTGTGAACCATTCAGAAAAGTACGTCAGGTCCCATCACAAAGCACACGCACTTTTGAAAACCCATCCTTCCAGAAAGATAGGCTTGTTATAAAGCTTGCGCTTATTTCTAAATGGTGTTGAAATTGTTTTGTAAGAGGTGATCTTATTGAGAGAAAGTGATAGACGGGGCAGCAATCTTTTATTGCCAAGCTGACTTCAGTTTCTAAGACCTGTGCAACCTGTCTGCTTGTTTTGGGAGGTGAAAGTCGCTCGATGAAATTTTGCACCATGTATTCATTATATTGATCACAATTTCAATTTTATTTATCTTTTAAAAAAGCTAATAGAATCCTTTTACAGTTTATTATAATTCACAGTATCTCCATCTATAGATAAATATTTAATAGCTTTACTAATGCATCATGCACAGAATATTTATTAATTAGAAAATATGAATTACTACTTGTACATTTCAATAATTTGCATTTAAAATTAATGCTATATTTTTCCAGGAAACCATGATTAACTTTAAGAATCTGACTTCAACTGACCGAAGCCAGGCAATTAAAAGTGCATGTTGCAGACTTAACTGTCACCCCACAATGTGGCCAACGACCGAAGAGGACTCTCTGAACAGGAGAGGATGCTACGTGACAGACACTGGCACACACCCTGCAGTGCTCGTGCACAGTCTGGTTTCTGAGAAAAGGAGATACAAAGGCAAAGTTTCAACACTCCCTGATTTTCCTTGATAAAACCAAACAGCAGTTTTACTTGGTAGATTTGACAGTGTTCTCCCGCCTGCCAAAGGTTCTGCCAGGTGGTCCTAGGGATAAAATTCACTTGGGTATCTTTGTGTAGAAGAGTAGAGCAGCCTTAGGGAGCAGACGCTGCCCGGCTTTGCTGGGCTGGAGAGGTGGATTGGGAAGGAAAGGCTGGGGAACAGAAGCTGGACGGGGGGACAGGAGAGGGGGCAGAGCCAGGTGATGAAGAGTAGTTTTGCTGGTATTCCATGAAGGCAATGATAAGGATTCAAATTCGGATTCCTCCATCTTGTCACTCTCTGTGAAACTATGCAAAGTATCATGAGACTTGTTCCTCCAAGACACTCATTTAATATGTAAGCAAGGTATTTAGGTCAGGTGTTAGACTGTGACTTTACCTTCACTTCAAAAGTGTAGTACCTGCCAAAATGCCTTTTTCTGTGAAACTCAACATTTTTTTAAAACTACACTACCGTGTTTCTTTTTGTGGATTTATTCTTTTCAACTGAAGTTTCCAGAAAGTCAGCAACTTCCTGATTTTTTAATTTTAGAAAAAAAACAATATCTACCTTTTCTAAAAGAAAAAAAAAAAATGGCACCAAGAACAACTTCTCAGTAAGGTCTGTTGAATACTTGTAACCTTCCTGGAACTGTTTGTCAGGCAGACATAGACATGACAGACCAACCAAAAACCTTCCTTTGAGGTATCAATCTGTTAGGTTAATCTGCAATGTAAGTATGTCTTTTACTATGTTGTTAAGCAATAACAGATAGGAACTTGTCATTTAAGGGATGGGTTGACTATTTTTTAACCTCAGAGGCGGCTCAGTAAATGAAGAGTGATGCCAACGCTTCACAATATAGATTGTCTTTCACCAAAAGATTTTAAAAGTTTGTATTTTTAGAGTATGTACAGCCTTTACCTATCAAGCACCTTTCTGATAAAGCCACTAATAAACTCACGCATACAAAAAAATTTATTTCTTTTTTGTTTTGGCCATGTGTTTATAGAATATTATTGAATACAGCCTGCCCCAAATAGCTGTACAAGTATCAAGGTATTTGCAGTTGCCACGGCTATAGCACAATATATTTTAAAAGTCTGTGTGCATGTTGCTCTGTGTGTGTGTGCACTTACATAAGCATACAGATACAACACAGCACTATTATCTGCATGCATATGTGTACTGAGCATTTGTAGTTATGTACGTACATCCACTGATAAAGTTTTTGTGGTAACAGTCCCACGTATCATGGTCAATATGCCACTCCCTCCCATAATTTCATAATTACAGTAATAAAATGATAATAATAATAAAAAAAAAGACTTACACAGCCAGGAAGCAAAAGAGAAAAACCTCAGGTTGGTTACCACTTCACTTTTGTAGTGACTGTATGTTCACACATACAAGCACACACATGCAGTTTCTGATAAAATGAGTTGTTTCTCAAAAGACAGAGAGAGAAAAAAAAAGAGGCCTGGTGAAACCCTCAAGTTGTTCTTGAAATTACACCTATACCTGTTGTCGTTTTCAGGAAATCCACTTTGTTTAGTTGATAAACTTGTTTTGACTTTTCAGTGGAAACAGTTTGCTGGCACTACTTCCTTAACTGTAGGCCAAATTCTGACCTCGGTTTCATGTAACTCCCACTGCAGTCAATATAGGTTTGCTGTGTAAGGCAGGATAAAGCCTTTCTGTTTACAATTATAAGAGCACTGAAACGTATTTTGTTGTTGTTACTGCTTGCATTGCTAGAACTACATCTGAAGATATCTATTTTAGGCAGTGTTCAGACCACAGATACGGTTAGCCTAAAATTCTCAGAAATATTGAAATGCATACGCAGAAAAACAGAAGGGGAAGAATCAAAGAAAGGGATTTCATTTTAGCTGAATACACTCTATGGCATCTTGATTTTATACTGATGCGCCAAAGTATTGACATGTAATGATTTTGGTGTAAATCACATGCTTTCATGTGCAGAAAAGTTATGGAGCATTTTATATGAAGTAATAATATTAAGTAATTCTATTGAACTAATTACCAGTTAATCTGACATTTGATGAAATAAGTAACACTAACTGTGATGTGAGGGCAACTTTTATGGACTTAAACTTTAATCAATTGTATGGGAGTCAAAGATGTCATTTTTGCTGATGGTGGTGAACAGAGGATGATGGCATTTGCTAAAGCATTTCTTGTCTTCATTATTCTAGGTTGCACCATTGTTCCTAGGCAAAAGAGGGAAAGCTGCCTATGTTCTTAATAATAATAAGAAGCTATGAGATTGACAAAAAGTATATACATGGTTTTCTTTATTGCAGCTACTTGCTCTTACTAAGTATATGCCTATTTTACAAAGTGCTGGTTTGGAGCCCCAAAACAGGTTCTGCAGTTTGGCTTTACATTAACCTGGGGTTCAGACTCATACTTGATGCTGAATTCTTTGTCCGTTCCCAGCATCTACTTTTGCCTCTCCGTCTGATTTGAGTCAGGAGAGAGGCAGACGTTTCCCAGGCAATTCAGGTACAGATTTAGGGCTGGTTTGCCTTGAAGGAGATATGGATGCAACTGACTTGAGCTGCTTGGCTCTGCAAATGCAGACCCAAAGGCAATATGGATCTATGACTCATATTAGGTCTCCTTGATTTTGATGCAGAAGTAAATAGTTGCCTCAAGGGCCAGCTTATCCACACAGAACTTTCTTTCTGTCCTTTCTTCTTGAAAGTAGTTGGTATTTTTGTGCAGCATGTTATTTGTAGAATGCAGTTCCAATGCCCCAACTTTGGCTCTTGCCATTACTCAAAGCCTCCCTGGTCTATGCTTATGTACCCTGAGTGTAAAATCAGAATGGCGTGACTTAAAATTGTAAGAATATGCTCATCATATAGTATAGAAACATAAAAACACTGCATGTAAGAATAAGTAGTTGTGCCAGAGTCAAAGTCATGCTATCCTGTTATCATGTTCCATATTCACAAATTGGTGGAATTCATCCCAGTTATTCACATTAGATCCAGCATTGCTGTATAATTGGTGATGAAGTGAGAGAATAAAATTTGAATAAAGATTTCAACAGGAAAAGGGGAAGAAAGATTAATTTTCAATTACTTAGTTTTATGTTACAGATCACTGGCACAGCATTGTGGAGAAACTTGTATGAAAACTGCCTGCACAAGCCCAACCCAACTCACTGCTAAAAGTTATTAAATATGTTTTAGAAATTTTTAGAAAGAAAATTAATAACTTGCTCAGACATATCTGTTCTGATGTTTTGGGAACATTCTGTACCCCAGATGTATCCAAGAACAAACTATGAGTTACATCATTTAGGACTATTCCCAAATCAGGCTTGATTGGACTCAAAGTTCCAAGAATTCCTTCAGCAAGAATTCTAAAGCTTTGTCAGAGCAGAAAGACATACATTAATAATAGTGATAAGCCGCATTCTGCAGCCAGTTTGTAGATCTGGGTCTAATGTTACCAAGACAATAGTACTGTTGTGAATGAAGCTATTGTGCTGAATTTTCTCATTAGTGTGTCATTCTTGTGCTGTGCCATTCCTCCAGTAGATTCTAGCAGGTGCCAGCCAGGAGATCATGTCTGTAGACAGTGAGATGCCAACCCTCACTGATACTGGTTTAGAGATTGTGATAAAAGAGAAGGAAAAAATACCAACTGAGCACATGGGTTAATGGCTGCTATTTTAGTCCCTTGGGGCCATTGCCAGCTACCACTGAGTCAAAGTAGCCCTTAGGCTCTACTTGGTTTCATGATGGATAATTTAGGTTTTTCTGGTGCAGAGCTAGGTTGTATTGGCTTTTTATGACAGATTCTACAGATCTCCACTGTGAGCATGAGTGTGAGTGTGTGGTAGCACATACTAGTGCAATGGATTGACCTACTGTGTCCTCCAACAGCAGCAGCAATAACCTTTATGAACCAGAGATTCTGCACATCCTTAGAGGTGTCTTCCTTCTGATATGGCTACTCTTCACTTTTGTGGAAGCACATACTTATTGCTAGTCAGAATCTTCTTTGATATCCATTTATTTTAAGGAGTTAACTACAGGACTGGATATTTTCAACCCACTGAAAAAGTAGTTCATATCTGAATAAATAACTGAAAATGGCTTCTCACTGTTCAGGAAGTACAATCAATTTGAAATTAGGATTATGGAAACATCTGTGAAAATTCAAGTGTCATCTCAATTTGGGCTCATTCAGATCCTGTATTTTTTCTACTTCCCAAGCAGTGCATTTAAAATCTAATCCTAATTAACACACATAGTTTAATTATAGCCAACAAAATATTCTCCTAAAATTGTGTGTGCTGGTTGGGGGGTCGGGTTGGGAGGGAGGAGGCGAGGGGGAAACTAAACAAATGTTCACTGATTGTAAAAATCCTTGTTTCGTTAATGATATAAATCTTTAAAGACTTTAAACATACACTGAAGTTTGCCTCTCATGAATCAAAGTGGCATAAAAAGCACGAAGCAGGCACAGCGCTCCTACTTCTTTCTCCTTGCTCATTTCTTGGCGGTTTGAAACTAACAAAGAAACTCTGCACTGGAATTTAAAACCTTCCTTTTTAAATGGATTTCCCCATAACTTATCACATAAAATACACAACCCTGATGCAGATAGAAACAAATAAATCACGAGTGTCACGGCCGAGCCTTGGAAACGTTTTGAAATTTGAGTGAAGCACCAGAAAAGCCAGGGTGGTCTCCTGCTGCGAACTTCATTGTATCTCAGCAGTCTTAACGGGATTTTCAATACTTCTGACTTTTGTTTTAGCACAACAGGTCTTGAGAAAAACATAATTTTAAGCTGTTTCAAAATGCTTTCTTTCCTGGATCAGATCTCAGAGTGCAAAGTATCACAGTTTAGGGATACTGTAGCCCTTTATGGGTACCACTTGGTAGCTCAGATCTCTTTTCTCACTGAGTGTGGAGTCTGGGGAGCAGGCAGCTGGTCTGTGACCCTACCACTTTAGGCTGGAATCAGACCTCTTGCCTTGAGTGTACCTGGAGTCCACAGTCCATCTACCCTGGTTGTCCAGAGCAGCGTTTCATATCCACCAGCACCACCATGATGCTTGCACAGTTCCTCCGAGTTCTGCTCAGGCTACAGGTAAGATTTTTTTTTCTGGGAATTTTGGAAAGAAGTTTTTTGAATGATGTAACAGGGAATCAGGAAACATAGGCCTAACACTTTGTTGAA
Organism: Scolopax minor; assembly: GCA_028566535.1. Classification (NCBI taxonomy): domain Eukaryota; kingdom Metazoa; phylum Chordata; class Aves; order Charadriiformes; family Scolopacidae; genus Scolopax; species Scolopax minor. The sequence continues at coordinate 37,349,259 of JAOXNG010000012.1, forward strand.
AACAAAACTCCACCTGGTTATTAACTTCCTCTAGGCCATCTCATTCCTGCTTTGGTCTGCTTTTCTTCGAGTCTCTGTTAAGTTTCAGGTCATGCAGAGTTCTCCATGTTAGATCAGCCCTATAAGGATCTCAGTATTTTGATGACAAATGTCCTCAAACTGTGATCAGAGGAGCACCATTTATTACACATTTCTAGCCTTTTGCTGTATTTTGTCATTTGCACAAATCTTTCCACTGCATATTCTGAGTGAAAAAGTTTTCTTTCACGAGGTTGTTCTAGCGGTCGTGTAATAATAAAAATTGATGGATCTAGATTTCTTCTTATTGATGTCTTTCCAAGAGGTGTCAAGATCAGCATTTTTCCTGTCCTCGCAGTAAACTAAAATAGAATTAAACAGCCTTGGCTTGACAAGGTCAGATATTTTTTCACTTCATAAAACAAAAAAAGGAGATTAAAATAAAAAATGGACTTGGTAACGTCTTTTGAATATATTCAATTCTATCAAATATGGCAATGAGTAACCAAGATGAAACTCAATGAAAGCAATGAGTAACCAAGATTTCCCTTCTTTTTTGATCAGATTGATTCTTGCTTTCAGCAGAAAAAGGCTAATTTTGGGGTCAACCCTGGCTGATCTGGGTTTTCAATTTTTTTCCTTCAGAGAGGAGATTAGGAAACATCTCTGGAAATGAGTTAAACACAGCTCTATATCCCATCAGTAAGACTAAGAACATAACATAGCCCAAACTTGGACCAGAAAATTAAATTAAAATAGTAAAGTGTTATTGCAGAAATGGACCTTTTCCTTGTCTGTTTCCCATATGTGCCTCTGCACCGAATCCACTGACTTGATTGAAAGTACTTTTTCCTACTGTGCTGTGAGCTCTGCTGAGGCAGTGTCAGCCATGGAAGACTGAGCTGAGATCTCTTTTACCTCATGTCCCACATCTCACTATTGGAGTGGTTCTAACAGCAGACGCTTTATTGCCAGTGCTGATGGAAGAGGAAGCAAGAACAGTTTGATTTTCAGATCCCAAATGGATTTGAAAGTATAGACAGTGAGTAAAATCACCTTTTGATTTCTGAGCTGAGCAAATAGTCACTGAAGTGACTGAAGTCACTTAGGCAGAATGAATACAGAAATTCGCTTCTCAGATACAGGCGTTGATTTTAAAAAATTCTTTGACTATGTTTGCATGAATAGTACTTTCTTAATTTGAGGGTCAAGTACCATAAGTTTTTATCCTAAGTGCATATTTTATCATGCATCCAAAGAGTAGGTAATACAGTAGTGGTGATAGTTTGCTTTCCTTCTCCTTCTGTCCCTGCAGAGAATTATAAGAGTCTTCTGGCAGTCTGTAAACAACTTGGGATGGAGCTTGCAATAATCTTTTCTGAATTCCCCTCTGTTACTTGAAAAAGCATTTCCACTCATCATTTCTGTAGGTGCTGTGTTGAAAGTGAGGTAGGCAGAATGATACCTGTAAGGGCTCAGTCATTGCTTTTGACAGCAGATACTAGCAACTATGCCAGACATTATTACATGGAGAGGGAATTAAACTTCTTCTAAATTAGAGTATTTCTGCTGCATTCCCTCTGCTTCAACATTCTGGGGAAGGACTGGCACTGGAGGTGACGTAATGTGCTTTTAAATAAGCGTAGAGAGAGATCAATCATGTACTGCTTTGTCTGAATTAGGAATAGTCCTCAGTGGAAATCAGTCCCATGCCCTCTAGAAGATCAATGCAAGTGGTGGCTACAACACATCTATCCAGAGTAAGGTACAGAAGCAAATACCATTTACAATTCTGAAATGTATAACCTAAAGACTTCTGTCAGCTCAGTGGCCAGTTTATTTTGCAAGGTGAAAGTACATGATCCCTGTCTTCCCGTCTCTTTTCACAGAGATCTCTAAACCATCAGGAGTTTGTTCTTCATTTGTAAAACTCTACACATGGGGTCAGGCCAGCTTGCTGGAGGGGACCACTACATCCTCCTTAGTCAGAGTTCGTGTGTGGAAGAAAGGCAGAGATCCAGCAGCACCTGAGAATCAAGTCAAGGCTGGCATCTTGGTGATAGACTCAGGAAAGGAACATGGCTATAAAGCTAAGGCTTAGTTAGTTGACCATAGCAAGGCGATGTGACTAAAGGACCTGGGAGTATGAACACCCTTAGCCTTACTACTTTATGATCAGAATCATTAAGGGGGTTGTGTGCAACTAGGGTTTTCTCAAAGCTATATTAAGAACAGTGTTTTCTTCCCTACACACATCCCTTTTTGAGGTAATTCCCTCATGATCCTTCATGAACTTGTTGGGTCTTAAACTGACCCTTAACATTTTGCCCTAGATATTTCTGAGCTTTTCTCAGTTAGTAACTATTCAGAGGAAAAATAAAATTGTAGTAATTCTTGGCTCTCAACTATAAATGCAATATTATATCCTCTCCAAGAATGACATAGGCTAAAAATTGAGCTTGAAATCTATTCTGTAGCAAAATTGTGGAAAACCAACATGAAATAATATAATAAATTGCGCAGCTACACATGAGCAGTTAAAATCATGTGAGACTTATGTATTCAGAACTTCAAATGCTTTTTAGACATACTAAAACATAAGTGGGTTAAATTTATCACCTTCCATTTTAATTTAAAAGATGTAGGAGAACATGTAGCTGAGGATTTTCTAAAAGAAGTAGTGATTTGAGCATGTTGGGGGTGGTGGTGGAATTGCTTGTAGTTTTATTCATTTAGGCATATCTTATCACTCCTCCTTTTCTTCCTTCTTGGAGGGCAATGAGAGAACCCAGATGCCAAGCTGTGGAACATGTTCTTCTGACACTAGCATCTGGCTCCTTGGCAGAATCCTCCAACTGTCATGCTGACAGCTTTCCTGTTGTGTCCTCGTATATTTTTATATAAGAAAATTGCAGATGGGTTCTCTTCTCAAACTAATACGCTATTCTGTTGACCCTTATCATGCAGAAATGTGTTGGTTTTATCTGTTTGTGAATGAGACCTTGGCCAAATATACTTCAAAAAGGATACTTCTCTGTTCGTCTCTGAATTTGTCTGCAAGCTGTCTGGGAAGATGCCAGAATCCTATTACACACCCTTTTTGTGCCTTTAAGCAGTAAGTCCCTCATTCTCTCTGCTGTACAAATAGATTGCACTTTTTGCAGCAAACACACTTGTAAAATACAAGCATATTTATTTAATAGTTTCAGTGAAGAAAAAAAAAAGAAGGAAAGAAATTCTCCCTTAAAATGGGGAGAAATGTGCTTCGGTTTGCTATGGGTTTTTTTTACTGAAGGTTTTTGTTTGATTATTTTTAACTTGACATTACCTAGTATGCTGCTGCCTTGAAGGATTATTTTCCCCCCGGAGTTTTGCTAGAGACCTACAATCCAGAAGGCTTTATAATGTTACAAAAGTAGCACAGTGACTTTATTAAAAAAAAAAAAAGGCAAAGATTTCACTTATTAACGTCCTATTAACATCCTCTAAAACCTCCTGGTATTTTCTAAACGGAATTTTTATAGTCCCTTATTGCATTTAGACACATGCCTAATTTCTGTGGATCATCATGAGTAGTCCCAGAGACTTCGGTGAAGCACAATTGTGCTTCAATTTAAGGCTGTGCTCGGAGGGAGCCTGATGGATTCTTGACTTCAGGCTTGAGAAAGCCCATATCATCAGGATAACAATAGAGAATACTGAAAGTTACTTCCTCTTGCTCTCCTCCCCCTGCTATAGACCTCTTCCTATGGATGTTATGTATTTGTCTCTTCCAAAAATATCCAAAGACACACCCTCTTCTTCCCCTCTCAGATCTCAGGTCTACTTTAAATACATAACTTTGCTAGTGTGCATAAGATCAAACACAGATAAGAAAATATTGCAAAGACACAAACCAAAAATTATGTGGGGCCCTGTTCAGTGGAGACTCCAGCTCAATGGGTGCTGTCCATGGAGGCTCTTCAGGGCTCTTAGAAGTTGGCATCCACTGAGACCATTTTGCCACAATTCATAAACCCGTTCAGAGTCTGACCTTCCACCCCATCTCTGCCCCCTCCTCAGCTCAAATAGCAGAGACCCGGATCCAAATGACTCCCTGATGGCGATGTGGAAGATCGCCAGCTCTGATGAAGCCAGGTGGATTCCACTGAGCATGCTCCCTGTGTCCACACCAGGGGAACATCTTCAGAGTTTGACTGCTGTAAGCTTCTCCTAATTTATTCTCCTAGCAACAGATATTAAGATTTGATTGACAATGGTTTCTAGTTTGGTGCTTTTGCAATAAATAAAGCCACAATGAGTAATTTTATTGTTTTCCCACCTCGGTTGTTCAGTTTGTGTAGCTATTCCAAGAAAAAAAACAGCTCAAGTCAGCATTAAAGGAAGAAGAGGTAAGTTTCTACAGGTTTTTTATTCTTATTATCACAAAAAAGAATCTTTATAAATTTCCAGCAAACACAAGTACACAGAAGCAAACAGGTATGTGCATGACTATTATGTTAACTGATACACTGTCCCATATCATCTTCTCATCTCAAACTTTGTCATAAATGAAATAAATGACATTAGAACTACTCAGGAAAGATCATAAATATCAAGAATGAATTTCTGCATTAAGCATTAACTTTGATGGGTCTGGGATTTCACTCCAGTTTCCCAGCCACACAGTGCAAGTTATTTCCTGCTGTTTTCTTGTTTCTGTTTCAAACATTCTGATTCACCATTGGGTTAATCATCTACTAAATACTGTCTCCAGGTGGTTTGGGTTTGCTGTTGTTATCTCCATGGCCCCAAGGGACTCTACCTTCCAAAGAATGGAGGGGAGCTCAAGCGCTGATATTATGCAAGAAATAGAGACAGAAACAAAATACATCAGCAACTGTATGAGCATGCTTTCATTTACACCACGTTCTGATTTGAACATACGTGCTTTTTAAAGCACTTAGCGTACACCCTGAAGTCTCAAGTTGCTCCAGATTGTGTAAGCAGGTAAAAATGATATTTCTTCAAGAGGCATAGAGTATCAAGCAAAAAAATGTACCTTGAACTAATGGGTGAGGTATTATTAAGAGAATCTTAGTAGATTAAGGTTTATATTTCATATTTAGATGACTATTGTTCTGCCCAGTGCATACCTTTGTCCTATATTCTCATCAAATTTGAATGAGTGTTATCAAAGGTATGATGCTTTTAGGAACGGGGTTTGGTTCTTACTTCAGCCATGGAGCCTGTAAGCAAACCACTTACTTTGTCTTATCCTCTTCTTGTAAAACAGCGATCATATTTCTCTCTGTCAGAGGAATTAGAAATTTTGATTTATCAGTGGTTATGAGATACCTAACTAGTACAATAATAAAGGCTGTAATCAAAGCTTGGGATTTTTGAAAGGCAAGTTTGGGATACATACAAAGTTAGTTAATTGATGGAAGGGTTGGATTCAGGGTCTGAGAATTTGAATACTGAGGATCATTTTCAGACATGGAATGATTTTAATTCAAAGGGACAATGGTGTTGCTAAAGATAAGTGGAAAAACTACAGAGAAGAATACAGAATTCTTGGGGCAAACAAAGAGTTTACCATTTTAAAACTCTTTAAGATGTTTATTCATCTTCAAAATATCAACTTCCATAGAAATCAACTTAAATTTTTCTCATGTCTTTTTGAATTAGAGCAGAAAATAAATGGCTGAAGTTTGTTAATCATGTAAATAAAAACTGTGAGGAACTGGTTCTTCTATACATGATGGTGGGGTGTCAAGAACACAGGCAAGACTAACCGAGGACTGGTTCAAATATTAAATAAATATCTTGTATCGCTTTTCAGTAAAGATGATGACTAAAGAGGATAATGATAGATCACTTCCATTCTCCATGCCTGTCTGCCACAAGTGTCCTTTCTTTCCAAATTCAGTCACAAGTTCAAGCTGTAGCCCTGCCCAAATACTTGTTATTTGGTGCTTCCTCTAAGGCCATAAAGATCAGGAGGTGTTCCATCATTTGATATTTTGTTTCGTGTTTGTAAGTCTCTGTATTGCAACAGACCCAGTTCTGGAGGTTAGATTTTTTTCTTGCCTTCTTAAACAATGGTTCTAAGGTTTTCAAGTTTCACAATCTCTTTCTGCAAGAGCAACATTTAGTGAAATGAAGTTTTTTCACTGCTTTATTAAATATAACAAAGTCAATGATACATTTCAAAAATCTTCCGATGTTGAAGAGCTGAGTGATTGTTTTCAACAATTTTAATCTACAACAAAACGTATCTGAAAAAAATGAGCCTAGAGCAATAGAAATTATATCCAAGCAAAAGCAAAAGCAAAAATATATATAATTCGGAATCAGATTATTTGCACAACATCCAGTCTTTGTACTGATAGCAACCTCAAGCCTAGTATCAAGAATTTTTTTAACATGAGTATTTACAAGTCCCATGCAAATATTGAGAACAGCCAATTATTATCTGTATCTAAAAAATGAAGTAAAAAAGTGATCCAAGCAACTATAGACTTCTAAATAGGATTTCAGCAGTATACAGCTTAGAACAGATTCTAAAGGCAAGAACATGATGAGGAATTGAATACAGGTTAATTACAACATTGGTTTCACAAAGGTAGATCATCTTAGATAAAATCAGTGTCTTTTTTAATTAAGTAATGGTTTCTTAGTGACAATGGATTGAACTTTATTCTTGAAGATAGTAATTATTTTTACAGGAGAACTGTCAGAAGAATAAGGAACTGCCAAAAGAAGACACTGTCACAAATGTTTTCATGGTTACTCTCAGGAATGATCCCATTTAACATATTGATTAGTGATATAGGAGATATAGGAGTAAAAATTACATGTGTATTTGTGAGAGGTACAGAAAACATAAAATGTGAAAGAATCACCTTAAGAAAGGATTGGATCACCAGGCAAGAAGAACCAGATAATTATGTTGATACAACTGATGAGATGAAATTTAAGATAACACGTTGCAAAGCCAGGGATTTAAGAACCAGTAACAGATTTTTTTTTTTTTTTTTTGTGAATATAATGTGTATTTATTAGTTGATGATAATGGAAAAGAAATAAGGATATCCTAGTTTTCCTGGATGACTATCAGCTGCCATGCAGAGCAACTTTGAAAGTCTATTATACTTGTAAGATGCACTATCATCAAAGGCATTTACATGTTAATTCATTGTTCAAAGCATTGATGAGGTCTCATTTAATTTATATAAAGTTCTGTTTACTCATATTCATGAAAAATGATCTTAAAACGGAAGCAGAGAAAGGCTACTAGTATGTGGATAGGAATGGAGAATTAATCTTATGAAGAGAGATTAAATGGGATGGTTTGTTAGACAAACAAAGGTTGAGAGGAGATAGGGTGATTCTTCAGAAATATATTCAGGAGGAAGCGTTAAAGAACAGCTATGTAACTGAAAAGATAATAGTGGTGTAAGAGCAATGGTCTAAAATTATCATGAATAAATATAGAGTGGATATTAGCAGAAGGTTTCTCACTGCTCTTGGAGTTATTTTATTCCACATAATACCAATGTAAAGAATTGCAATTGCTTGAACGTGATAACTTATGGAAGAATTTGTGTGCTTGAAGGGTGAATTTCTGGAACAGGAAATTGCAACAAAAGTTTTTGGATACCCTGTGTGGTGTTGTAAGTGAGGCAGACTGACTTAAGACTGAACTGTATTTGTGTGCATCCTCCTCATATTGCAGATATACTGTATTTCAGAGTTTCTACTGGTTTCTCAAAGAGACTGGTTTCTCCCTTCCTAGGCAGAATATATCTCCTCTACCTCTCCCCAGCAGAGGTTGGAAAGAGTATGTAGCCTTTCTTTTGCCTTTCTCTGAAGTTTAGGTATGATTTGCTTGCTGGGATCACTGGGGTCATTTATTAAATCTCTGTTGGAGGTTGTTGTCCAAAGCTGTTGGAGAGCTTCTCCTGTCCTCTTCTTGCAGGATTGCACACTGGTGTTTGGTTACAAGTTTGTTAGAGCATGCAGGGGAGCTTTTGGTGACTTATGGAGCCTGGGGACATGTGGCACAGAGGTTGTGTGAAATCTTCCAAATGAAGCCTGGCCTGTGTGGCTATGTCTGACAACACTAGATTTCTACAAACCAGTGGTGCTTTGGGTTTTGTGTGCTTGCAAATGGCTTAGCGCTGTGATGCTGCAGTTGTGTTGGTACCAGTGGTGACCTGCTGCATTGAGGTTTTCTTCAGATCTTTTATATCCATATAATATATTATGTTGATATGGCTGCATATCAACAATATGCAGCTGCTTCTCTGAACAGATTAAAAACATCTACAATAATATAGGACATGTACTTCTGGAAAAAAAATTAAAATGTTTTTAATGTATTATAAATTTTTCCCTTCAGTTTTAAAGTGAAATTGTACCATGTTTTACACTCTCTTTTTTTTTTTTCTGCCTTCTTTTTTTTTTCTTTTTTCATTTGGTAGTGAAAACCAAAACTAAACTGATTGGGGTTTCACACATGTTGGAAAAACCACTAAAGATATATGCAAATTTTTCATGGTATTTTCTTTCTGTCTCTGATTTCCAACATAATTTTTACCCGAAGACAGTTAGATTTTTACAACTCAGAACTGGTCATTCTCGGAGTGAATCATTTGTAAATTAGTGGTTTTACAATGGATTTGAGAAAAGTTTAAGTCTCAAACTGAATTTTGGCTTCTCACAGACTCAAAAGGAGATTAATGAACTATGAGAAACAAATCTACCACACAGATTCACTCACCCACATACAGACTGAAACCTGTGGATTTTGTGTATCAATGGTATGAATTCATTATGATCTGCTTGGTTATATTTAGCAGAAATGTTTGAAATCTCCTATTCAAATTGTAAAATGACATAATGTTAACAAATATGGTGGTTTTAGATGGACCGAAGCTCCATCCAGTTGCAACAGTATGGAATGAATTGTTCATACCTATATAATCATGTTAAAGAAGATACAATTAATTTCTGGTCCCTTTCCACTATCATCCTGCCACATAAATGCTATATCCATGTCTTGCAAGTACCTTCCTGAATGAAACCCGCTGGATACTTGCAATTTCCTGGTTTAAGTAGTTACCTCCTAACTCTTCCAGTATAGCTGTCTTCAAGTCTTGCATAATTTGAATATTCTGAATTCTGAAAGTTCTGTTTCTTAATTGTTGGTGTTTTTTTTTTTTAAATATAAAACTCACTAGACACAGATAAAATATTTTTAAGACCCTAGAAATCCCATTTAAGATGTCAATTTCGTCTATATCAAGGGTAAAAGCACTACATATACGTGAGTGCATGTGTGTATCCACCTGTGGGCCTGACTAGATATAAGGAAATAAAACATAAATCTTTTAAAGGAGAATTTAGCAATGACAAGTCAATTCTATCCAAAGAAGAGGCTAATGAAAGCAGCTGTGTTTGGAGGAAAAAAGTTTGCATTTTTTTTCAGGAAAGCAACTAAGATTCACTAAACTTGTCCACCTTAGATCATATATTCTCTAGCCTCTTCAGAACTTTAGAAGTGTCTTAGCCTGAGGCCATATAACAATATAACCCTAGCAATATATTATTGGGATGAATTCTCTTCTCTTATTTTTAATGGTGGATACATGGTAGAGACCACTGTGGTAAAGATGAAAATTGAATTCATTTTAAGATTTCCTGAAATATGAAATATCTACTGGTAGAAAAATCTCCCAAGAAATGGCCACATACACAAATACTGTAAAAAGTTTGGCTGAAGAAACGATAATGCATATCATTAATTATTAAAATGTATATATTATGCTATGTATTTTAAGCACTACTTTTTCTTGAATAATAAAGTAGTGGTTGGGTTTAAAGAACTCCACTCTGTTCTCTGTGTTTTAAATTGGAGAAGACTGGAGGAGCTTGGTTGTGGATGTAATTGAGAATAACTTCAAAAGGGACATAGACTGAGATCCTAAAAACTTAAAGCTCGGGTGCTTCACAACCCTGTAAGTGCCTGGATTTACTGGGCACCTAAATTTGAGCTACTGAATTTATAATTGCACCTACATTTTATTCCATAAGTAGGTGTGTAAATGCACTTTCCTTAGAACTGTATCTCCAGAAGGGTCAGGAAACCTGACCAAATAGAGCTACCTGGGGTTTGAGTGGTGCATCCCAAATCCTTCTTTCTGTCCGCAATTTTTTCAGCAGCTCTGTGCTCAGCTTGTTGGCTTCGGTGCATCCTATTCATAGGTGCCAAATTCTCTCTATGCAAGCAAGTCAAGCCAGGCTACATAACTTTGTAACACAGTGACTACAAGTGAGGTATTGAAATATTTGCAGCTTTTATCATTTGACAAATTACTTTGTAGATCTAGACCCAACTCTATATGAATTTGCCCTAAATATTCCTTTATATTGCAAGTCGTCTGGGCTAAAAAAATCAGTACATACAGTACTCTGGACTGAATCACTGCTAGGTATTGAAATTGGTGGGTTTCATAAAGTCAGTAATTTTAGGCTAGCCCTTTTTTTCATGAGGGAAAACGAAGGTTTTTTTAGTAATTGCAGGACATTACATTGACCTCAATGAGAGGGTTAATTAGCAATCTTATGAATACTTAAAAGTAGACCTCATTAATTGTTTGGTAGCACAGAGAAGTAATGCAGAATGAGAGGGGACACAATTTTGCTCACAGCTTTCCACTCCAAGACATCTCAGGAAGAAGAGTTGAGCAGACCCAGCGGCAGGCAGCCAGCTCGCCACCACACAGCACCATCTAGGCAGTGCCTGAGGTAACTCACTTAGTGTCACTGTGAGTTCATGTGGAACAAACATATTTTTCCTTGACACATTTGTGTAGATGTTTTTTAAACCTCAGGTTGCCTCCTGTTATCATTTACCCCACTTTACCCTCAAGTCTCTGTTTCTGTAGAAGTCTTCTTAGCCAGAACAGTGACAGAGTAGGAGCAACCACAGCAACGCAAAAGGTGAGGCAGAATGAATAAACAGCTGGGGGACTGCAAAGGGCATCGAGGACAGAGAGCTTTAAGAGAGTTTTAAGATCAATGGTAAAGTGGCCAGACTTTCTGCTCATAGTCGAGAGCATGGTTTAGAGAGAAGTCCTTTTGAGTGTCGCATAGTTCAACAGAAGGGATTTAGGGACTCAGTAGACTTCTATTCTATCATGTTAATTTAGATTTAAGCTCACATTTAAGGTCAACTTTCCTGGCTACTCATTGTTAGAATTTGGCTCAACGTCTAGACTGGTTCACCAGATGGGAAAAGTCAGCTCTGGCGTAGGACTGGCTTTGGTTTGAACCCTGCCCATGAAGGTACAATTTATTTGACTGGCAGTAGGTCAGGCTTGAGTTTGCTCACCTGTCGGTTGTCTAAGTTGATATGTGAACTCAGACACTTGAAGGTTGTGCTCAGAAAAGGGTACATAGGTCGTTCAAACTCATGGGATCCAAAAGCTGAGTCTATACACCACGGACTGGCATTCCTCCAAGGCAGGGAGTTGGCTACGTTTTTTGATATTCGAGTGATAAAAGCTGAATCACTGTATCAGACAACCAAGCATTTTTATAGGAGGGTTTGGCAGAAAAGAAGATGTTACTGTTAATCCTTAAACTGGCTGTTGAAGTTTTAGAGGCTGTTGTGGAAAGGCAGATAGAAAGCATGAATCACACAGTAAGAAAAATCAGAGGATAAATTTATGATCTTGAAGAGCTCTGACAGTGGCTCTGCATAGAAAATGAGAGTTTAGAGAATGTGGATGCATTCTGTGGGACTTGCATTTGGCTTGAGATCGCACTATATGCCATAGAGTAATAAAGGGGACGTTATTGCTTGACCTGATTTAACAACAAAGTTACTGTCCAAAGGGCAGTCTGCTGCCCTCCCCACCCACGTACTCCCCTGCCTCAACCATGGCAGATGAAGAGTGAGTCACATCAGTAAACTAACTGATTTTTTTTTTAAAATGTGTTAGTTTTTTGTCAGATCAGTGAACTGAACTGAATCAGCACTGAATAGAAGTGAAATACCAGTACGGTGTGCTTTGGCAGGGGGAAGGAGAGAGGCAGCAACATGCAGTTGGGTTTAAGTGCTGAGGTGAAACTACATGCTTAGATCCATGGAACCAATGGGACCAGATTAGCAGCTGATTTAAAACCATATAGTTTTATTTTTTTAAATAGATCTACTCTAGGTTACATCTGTTGATCTAGATTGCTTTAGAGGTGTAAATTCACAAGCTGGTAAGCAACTAGTTTCTCTTCCTGTTTTCTTCCTGTTTTTCAGCAGAAAATTCTGATTTATCTACTGTTTAGGAAAATCTTTTTGAAAAAAAAATAGAAAATCTCCTATAAATCCATAAAAAGTAGCTTGAAGTCAAGCAAAAGACTATGTTGTTTGCTAATTGTAAGGGGTTATTTTGAAATTGACTCCAGCTAAAGACAGTTCAAAGACTGGACTTTGCATGCATGAGTGTTTATGCATTCACGTCTGTTTAGATGCACTTGTCTTGCAAAAAATATCGTATATTAGCAGCTTAGTGATTCTTTCATTGGTCTTACAGTAAAATATTTCCCAGACAAGTAAATAGAGGGAGAATTCCATGATAGGAAGCAAGAAAGATATAATTGCAAAGTGCTTGGAAAGCTACGGGCAATAATTTTTTTTTTTTTTTAATAATGAAAGCCACAGACATTTTCTATTCTTGTTGTTGCTGAGGACCCTCCTGTCTATCACAAAACTTTATGGTTTGTGAGTGCTGAAGTGAGATGCAGATATACGTAAAAATTTCTATGGGTTTTCCTTTCTGGGTCAAGAAAAGTGGTGTCTCCAAGCTTGGCATATTCACTAGAATGTAGGGTTCAGGGATGTTAATCACTGCTACTTTTATCAGACAGCTTTATTAAGATCAATGGTTTTTGTTACGAAATAAGAAGGGACCTAGAGCAAACTTCTGAGCAGTTATTAACACAAGTCCACATTTGCTGGAAGTACTGGGTACCTTCACGTGTGCTGCAATAGCTGGGAGTTACACAATATCTATATCATTTTTCACAGCTTTGTCATTAGCTGGTAATGATTTGATTATTTTGCAGATGAATCACAGTATAAATCTCTTTCACAAACACTACCTCCAAGTATTAATCAAAACCATTAAGGCAAAGCAGTCAGTGCAAATTAAAAAATTTGCATGTCTAAATTAAAAATTACAGTAATACATCATAAATAAATCTTTTAAATTCTCTATGGTCTGTATGAGCATCCCCTTTTTGTGCCTGTAATGAGCCCATGAATACAGCTCCTTTTTTCCCCCCATCTTTTTAATCAGGCTGTAATCAAATTTTATAGGTAGAATTCAGGTCTTTCACTTTGAAGTCCACATTGGATCTTATTCGAGAAAGAAATTATTTTTCTCTCTTCATCTTTCTGAAACCCAGCAAGAGTGAAAGACACAAACTCAAAGACAAGTGTGAAAGACGAGAGTTCAAACCTATCACATATAATTTGCAGTGTCTTTGGCTATAGCAAAGTAAATATTTGCAAAGGGTGATATATCTTATGCAAATAACTTTGAACTATGAAGAAAATGACTGAGTTGTATTTTAGGTACTATTTCATTTTAGAACTATTAACACCTTATTTCCAGCATGGAAAAGATTAGAGGAGCCCTCATTAATAGAAGCCACTACTGAGATTTAGAACATACTCTTCTTCGCTATAAATAAATTCAGAAATGTTAAAGAAAACTCAGCAAACCTGCATTTTTTCAGCTAATTACTGTCCTTGACTTGAACAGAAGTTTGCTGTCCTGTTGCTGCCATTCTATTTAGAAGTTGGTGAAGTTGGCCTGTAATAAGAATTTTGTCCGTCCCCTTTCCTTAACCTCTGTCAAAGGACATTTTGTGAAGAAATTTCTTGCAAAGCAGCAAATGCAGATTTCAAAGTGTTTGCCAGTTGACACTCCTCAGAACAATGACCTCCCCTGCACGAAGTTTGCTGTGACCAGTTCCAGTATTAGCTGTTGTTTTCTCTGTGATCTTTTAGCTTCTCTGTCTCACAGCAGTCTGATGGCTGAACAATTGTCTCAAAAAAGGAACCTTTGTACTAACTCTGGAATGACACTGAGAAGGAACCCTGGGATCTAAAAACCTTTCCCCTCCAGTGCTTTCCTTTCAGTGTCACTGACTTTTCTTTTCCTTGAGGGTGCACAGTAAAAAATTACACATACAAGAGTAAACCTAGCAAAAAAAAAATTATAAACAGAGAAAAAGCAATAAAAATGGCTTCTTGAATCTGACCAGATTTACACGTAAATTATACAAATCATAAAAAGAAGAATCATAACATACAAACCTTGAATGTATTACAT
>JAOXNG010000012.1:37369661-37380438 GCA_028566535.1 Scolopax minor
CATAATGGCCAAGTGTCTTCGCTGCGAAGTGTCTCTGTGCCATACAATTACCATGATTCTGGCTTCCCTCACAGGGGCTAACACAAAAGGGACATCTGTGTCCACATATCCCTGGATGTCTGCAGCATCCGTGGCAGTCTGTGGGTCTGTCCAGGCTTGCAACAGAAAAAGTAGGTTGAGACTGTCAGACCCCACATGAGTACACCATATAGATGTGAAGAGTAGATATTCACATCCTTCTTTCTGTTCATTTTTATCCAGGCAGAGCTAACCACTATCTGTCCCAAAGTTATAAAATATTACTAAGGCAAAAGGGAATGGCATTTCTTGACCAATGTAATTAGATTTCAGCAGCCTCAGCCCACAGGACAGTACTGTCTGCTCTGCAGAATATTAAGTCCAATAACTGGAATCAACAAAGAGCGCTGGTGAAAGTCTTGCTTGAAATAATATATATTAATCCAGCACCATAATAAATAATAAATACTGTTAATACTGCTGTAAATAATGTATCACAATAGATTTGTGTAATAAATAATACATAAATATATAATCACCCTTTGAAATAATATAAAATTAGAAATTGTGAACTTAACCTATTAACATGCTTCAGGAGAAGAAGCCTACAAGTTATTTAGAGTCTGAATCACTGCAGCACCATAACAGCTTAACTGAGAGTAATACCAGCAGCACCACATGAGGATGCAAAGAAGCAGAGAGCTGCCTGTTGCCTCACAAAGCAAACAGTAATGCACTTCTCAATTTTATGTGCAGGGCTAAAGGTCAGTTGATCTACTGGGTGTGCCATGTTTTTTTGTTTAAAAAAGTTAATTTATTGCTGACGCAAGGCCTTGAGCAAGTTGTTTTCCAACAACTGAGATGAAATAAAACAACACAGGCATCCAGCAGATTTAAGAGAATATAAAGATCATTCCTGTGGTAGGGCAACAGAAATACTCTGGGCTCCAGCAGGGAGTCGTGTTTTGGCTCTGTTCCCAGAGTCCTCATAACACTTTTTATCTCCAAATACCTTACAAACTTGGGCCAATTAATATGCATACAGTCCCTTTGGGGTCAGCCTGTTTTATTCGCTCTGGTTTCCAGAGGGAGAAAGCGGTATGCGGATTTTTAGGGCAGATTGCTAAAGATTTCCACTCTGCTTTGGAGTGTGGTAGTATAGATTAGTTAGTGATGCCATTGTATCTGTGGACAGATTTTCTGAAGATTGGCATCATATTTCTCTTCAAGTGGTGCTGTACATTTCAGGGCTAAGTGACAGGGGAGTGCTAATGAGAATAGTCTCCTAATGATTCACTCAAAACCTCAGTGAGACATTGGTTACCAGAGAAAAGTATTTACACAGCTTAAAGCAACCATGGGCAGCTTTCAAAAATGACCTATGATTTTTCAAAGGCATTTGGGCTTTAAAAATCACAGGTGTGTACTTGGCAGTATTTTCACAAGCACGTAAGCTAGGGAAGTAGCTAATTCGTACCCCCCAGGCACAGCTATTAATTGTGGAAAGTACCTAAGAGAGGCTCAGCAGCTAACCTCCTGAAAATACCACTTGTCATCAAAAGCTGGGTCTAAAATACGTGCTACTCTCTTAAAAGAGCAGTGGCATCTGCAACTTCCAGCTCTCCTAAGCAACAGAGGGAATGGAAATCTCCAATATTGCTTAGGGATGTTTACTTTGCAGTCATGGAAAGAAACAATGCCCTTTACAAAACTGTGCAGGTGGTAATAAGGTGACTTCAGAACTGTTATTCACTAAATCCCATAACACTGGGGTGAGGTGTGACCTACACTGCTATGAGCATCACTTCCTCACTTCTTTGGCTGAAGCATGCTAATTCTATTCCGTTGTAGTGGAGCGACACTGATTTATACTGGCTGAAAATTTGGCCCACCTTGTATATCGCTTCTCTGCATAAGCAGACAAGGGGCTCTTACCCTGGTGTAAGCAATACTCCTATTCATTTCAGTGCAAGCTTGTCTGAGTAACCCCAACTGCAGGATTTTGCTCTTGGGGAGCAAAGCCAATGGGATACAAGTAGCTGAGACAATAAAGAAGAGGAGTAACATGTTGCCTATGTGGTGAAATAATGAAGCACAAGGAAAAAAGAGGGGAAATTTCCTGTGATAGCCATGAAGAAACTCGACATGAAAAAAAAAAAAGTGTGTCTGATGTAAGTTAACATTCTCTATTGGGGCAAATATATACACTTGTGAGCACTACTAGAAAATTTCTCACAGTGAGCACAAATAAACTTGTCAAAGTTTGTGGTATCTGACAAGATAAAAGGAACAGTCAAAGTAACAATGTGTCGGGCCAAATGTTCATGTAATTTATGTTTCTAATTTGATTCTATAAGACAGAATCTGGCATTGCAAGAAAATTACTTGCTAAAGAGAAACGACGTGCTTCCTATGGAAGGTCTGCATGATATCCTATTTTACTCAATGCTTACTAGAAATGCTTTTTTGAAAAATGGTTTCAGTAAGTTCCATATAGTAAAGTCTGTTGCTCTGTATTTAGATCATGTTTGCATTGTGGTTATGCTTTTTCTTTCTTTTTCTTCTCTTTCCCCCCCTCTTTCTTTTTTCCTCTTTCTTTTCTTTTTTTTTCTCCTTTCTTCCCCTTCTTCTTTCTTTTTCTTCTTCTGTGGATTCTCAGCTGTAGGGAACATTATGGTGATGGCTGCATTTCAAAGACCTCACCTGCTCTGTCATCTCTGAATTTATGTTACACTTCATGGTATCAGCTCTAACGATCTTATTCTCTCGCTCTCTCTTTCCTTTGCACCTCTACTCACTTCCTGACACTTGACACAATAAAACACTTTTTCATTTAGAAACTGTATTTAACCCCTTTTCACCAACAGCTTATTACTCAAAAGAGAAAGAAAAGTAAACCAGTGGGACACTACAACTTTTAGGATTCAAATTTTATTTTTATTTCAAGGAAATATATTTATACACTTTCTATACAGGTAGGCTGGGTATAAACAAGAGTTACCTGTGCTCATCTCTATTTAAAAATTCATAAATGAAACATGGGCTCCTTTAACTTATTTTTTCCATCAGTCTTTTATAATCAGGCTTCATTTCCTGGCAGTTAAGACAATAAAAGAAAACAGCCACAGTGCTGAAGATGAACTTAACTCTTTCATGCAGATCTTTTCAACCAATAAAAAACTTTAATGTTTATGACTTGATACATTTTCTTAAATGTTATGGCTTCATTTACATATACATTAAATGGTATTGTTGGGAAAACCCCAAATTTAAAGAGCCTTTTCCTTAATCTAAATCTTAAAAAAGGAGAAACACAAGTTATCAATCAGAAATTCTAAGGAATAAGTCAGCAGCGTGCTTAAAAATATCATTACTCTTCCAACATGTAACCACTATCTGTAAGAAAAATATATATGTAAAAGCTTGGTAACAACCATCCACAGAAGTTGCATAAAATGAAATCCTTACTTATTCATTTCATTTCCTTTTTGCTTGACATCATTAGCAGACAAAGTTGCTGTTCTTTTAAAGTAGTTAAAAATTCTAAGTACTTAGTGAATATTTTGAATGATTAATATTTAGCCTATTCGTTATTCATGTGGTGTTCACTAGCTATTTGTGGTTTGTTATTGGTAGAAGAGCAAGAACTCTGAAGTGAATTCACATAAATATGTATTTTTGAATACCAGTAAAGACTCAAGTGTGATGGGTTTGGATTTATTTTTTGTATGTTCTTATTGTACCCAATCTATATTATTTTCTGTTTCTTGAATGCACTCGTTTCTGTATTTCTGACTGAGAAAGTACCATAAATATAGTGGAGGAAGTTAAATACAGTCTTTACAAATATGGGTACAAAGAGATATGTAAAATGTTGTGTCTTCAGTGAACAGATGGACCAAGAAGTTGTTGTGAATCTGGCTAGGAACTATAGTGAATGATATTTCATTAGCCCATATCAGTTACAGATCTGTTGAACAAAACAAGACTCCAGACATTTTCTGAATTACTTTCTTATATAGGTCAAATCACAGTTGTAAGAGCAAATGTTCACAAACAGTCACTGATCTGGGTGCCCCAGATTTTAAATGCCCAGTTGGAAGCATTTTGGGGTTGGTGGACTTGCAGAGCAAGTTGTTTTATTTTCTCAGACCCAAACCCAACCTTGTCCCAAAATTGAGCTACAGAATACAAAACATCAGGTAGGAACAGCCAGATTTTAAAAGTCATGTTTCTCCATCATATACTTTCTCTACTATTGTATGAACATTATGTCTTCAGGAAAAGTGATTCTTATTGTTCCAGAAAAAGACTCGGGAGACAT
This sequence comes from Scolopax minor, assembly GCA_028566535.1. Classification (NCBI taxonomy): domain Eukaryota; kingdom Metazoa; phylum Chordata; class Aves; order Charadriiformes; family Scolopacidae; genus Scolopax; species Scolopax minor. The sequence goes on from JAOXNG010000012.1 coordinate 37,374,004, forward strand.
GGCCATAAGTGATTCTTTGCTCTGCCACAGACCTCTCTGTGACCTTAGATCAGTCATTTAACATGCCTTTAGCAGCATTCCTCACCCATACAATAGTAACAGCTAGCTCTGTAGTGTGCAAAATAAGTGTGGCAGTACTTCACATCAGTCAATTCCTTTTGAGAAAAAAACAGTCAGATAGAAGAACTATGCATATCTATAATCTAGGGCAATATGGCCTGAATCTTGAGTGCTACTGTGATACAAGTAATTAACATTTTCTTCCTGGAATGAAGGCTGTCAACACATTTTTTAATAGATTCCATGAATTAAGTCATGGTTTCAAACAATTTGGTCTGAAGTTGTGCATTAAAACTGTGGTGAGCCATTAAAAAGATGACTTACCAACTGTCAAAAGCAAAATAAGAATTAAGAAGGTGAAGAGAGAGAGTGCTGTGTGACAGCCACCATAGATTTCCCAGACTGAATGCTCAGATGTCTCTTTATACATGGGTCTGATGGAAACCTTCAATGCAGGTACAGAAGTCACACCTGCATCTGTAGCAAGAAACCCTAATTTCCCTGTCAGTCTTTTTTTACCACCTATGTAAGAGATTCTAGCAAAAGATTCAGCTTGATATTAGTGCTAATTGCAATTTTGTTAGACTCATTGCAAATAACAGCACTGAAATGGTACCTTTTTGAAAAATTTAATGCATAAAACCTAAAGTCTTTTAGTGATCAAAACTCTTTTGGTAACTTCCTCTTAGGTAAACAATTAAACTTCACTTTCAACCGTAATCTGAAATGTACCACCTTCTAATTTTTTCGTAGAATTAACTCCCACTGCCTTATTCGGTGATTCATAAACATCGATGTATAAAGTTGCCAGACTGTAGATATTGGAGGGTAAGGGAAAGGAATATATTGTCCCTCACAAAGAACAAGGGAATTTATCACTGCTGCTTTTTGGAGCTCGGTACGGTCTCCTGCGAGCACTAGTGTAGCTCCAACAAGCAAGCAGACATTCTCCTGTGTGAAAATCAATAATGCCTCACATGGGTATCAGCAATGCCTGTAAAGCAGGAGACGTACTCAGCGATAACAAATGCTACTGGAGGAAATCCTCACTTTTCAAAGCTACAGGAAATCAGTTTTTTGAAGTGATAATTTCCTTTAACTCTTTTGGTGACTCCTGTTCATCTTTGACCCCTGCTCTGTTGGTAAGTAAGTGGCAGAGTACCATAGTAGCCCTTCAATATGAGGTATGGAAGGCTGAAACTGATTCAAAAGGCTATTTTTTTTTTTGCAGTAAATAGCCTGTCTGAACCCGATACAAGCTTCTGATGTAACGCTGTTTGTCTTCAAGTACCTTCAACAGAGAAAATCTGCTTTTGTTTTGACATTTTGCTGTCAAATTTCCCGAATGCATAATTACAGATATATTATAGAAATACGACTGCTACAGTCAGGTCTGCTTCCCAGTCATAGATAGATAATTCCATGAATAACAAATCCATTATCACCCTTGTTACTGACAGCAAAAAATAACGAAATCATTGTGTCAACAAAGGAAACAAATGATGCTAACGTGTACAAAGGGAATATTGTATTGACCCAGTATACAGGTAGCCATATAGATAAATAGACTCTTCTATATATACTACTTCTTATTTTATAATTTTTAGAGTGAAACAGGGAATCACTGCCTGGCAAAGACGAAAGCCACAGACCTTCCTACTTGTTTTTGCAGAAAATCTTTGTGTAAGATTTTCAATGGGAACAAAACAGAACAATTAAGTCCTGGTTTGCAAGGTCTATTGTACACTTCATATATGTGGCAAGTTAGATGGAATATTCTCGTGTTAAAGAGCTTTCTCTTCATATTTAATGCTTATTTATTGCAAATCTTATGGCATTTTAATGCATGGTACTAAAGAAGTTTGCAAATAGGCTTACTGAGTTGGGAGTTAGACTGACCTGCTGCAAAGGAAAATATACTCATCACAAAGCAACAAATGTCTAAATCCTCCCAGGCTTTTCCACATAACTTTGTTGGGTACTGGGGTCAGTACACAACTCAGGCACCTGAGTGCCTTATACTGCTCTAAGAATGTTTTAATCTGTCTAATAAGTCACCTTGTTTAAACGCTAGACCTGAGCCAGGAGCTCCTTTTATAATTCCAGCAGAGGGTGTTCCCCCAGACATCCTGTGCTTGTTTGTACAGTGGTCATGCCTGAAATTGTATCATGGTGCCATACGTAAACTCTGTACCTGGTCATCCTCCAGAAAGCAGAGTAGTTGCAGATGGGCTGTAAGATCCTAAGGAAAGCATCTAGGGGAAATGCTTCGCAAATGCTTATTTATTGCTCCAATCTATGCAGAAACATTTCTTCTTTGGTCCTATCACAGTAATTAAATGAAAAGCAAATTCATATCACAACAGAAAAATACTTCTTTTCTGCTTCTAGCTTCAGTATCTTTCTTTTATTCCTAAATCTTTCAAATACACGATTTTTATTCCACAACCACTTGGGGTGTAAAGACCTTCTACTGAAAAAAATCAAGACAAGATACTTTTTCACATGGTATATATTTAAATTGTGAAACTCCTTGGCACAGAACATTGTGGATGTTAAAATGTTACATGAATTCAAAAAGCAACTGGACAAATGCATGTAATAGAGTCCATTGAATTTTTTCCAGTGTGAAGACATTCCAGAACTGCAAGGGGATGTAGTGCTGCCGTTCTGTTTTGTTTTTATACCAGAATATCTGCACACAGATTTGTCAGAAACAGGGCGATATAGACATTCTTACTTGTGCAAGTGTCCAGCAAAGGCTTCATGAACCAAGGTTACAAGAGATAATTTGGATCTTCAGGATAAGTAGGGGAAAGAACAGTATCTTACTGTTACTGCCATCAGAGCAGAAATTCTATTTCTCAAATACAATAAAAAATTTTGATGTTGTAGAAATCCTCTATCTAGAACCTTTCTAGAATCTCCACATGAACAGTAACATAGAACTGATTAATCAAGCTTTGCAGTATCATGGATCATCACCTTTATGTATCTGTGAATTACAAGGGATGGAAATTGAAAATAAGTCTGTTGCTTGCATCAGTGCTTACAGCATAATTATATAATCCTAACTATAGAAACACGTTCCCAGTTACCTATGTGTGGACCTACGTCTGTCTCTCTGCCACGTTTTATGATGTAGGAGGATAATATCTTCTTCAGAACTGTGCTTGTTGTCGCTAAAAAAATGTGATGATATGTCTGCCCGCACCAGACTAGCTACTGATAAGCAGCAAAATATTTTTTGAGAGGTTTTCATGTGATTCTTCATGCTGAGGGGAACTCATATGCAGATTTCTGTTGCTACCCCTCCAAGAGGAACTCAGCATAGTTCTAGGAAAGTGGCTTTTGACATCCTGAGGATCTGAGACTGATTACCTGCATCACCAGTCAGATTTTGCTGGCTGAATCTGAAAGCAATATACCAACCTGTACATTTACTTGTAGAAAGTATGTAGGAGGAGGAACAATGTGTTTTCAGTGATCTTGTAAATTGCCCTGAGGTACAGTCCAACCTTTAACTATAGGTTTGCTGGTGGCAATTTCAGGGAGACTGTGACATTCATTGGTGGTCTCTCCACACTACTTAGCCATTCTTTGAAAATGGTGCTGAGAGATGAAGTGAAAAGAATCATGGGAAGTATCTGTCTTGATCCTAAGCCACCCAATTGCATTACTTTCTGAAAGGAATTCAGAGTATAGTACTCCCAGGGCCCATGGAGCACCAGGGAGCATGGCAGCAGAGCAAGGCACCTTGGGGTGCCCAACTACAGTGCACAGGACTTATTAAAAAGTACTGCTGTACTTTAGCTGAATTTATAAGCAGTAACATTGCTGTAAGTAAAACACTAGAGCACAGTAAACCTGTGGGAGTGTCATGAGAAGACATGAACAATCTCATTTTTTTATAGTAATGCAGCAGATCCTGTTATGTATTATCGCCATATCATTTGGCATGCATTGCTCATGGAGAGGAGCTCTTCTCAAAGAGACACAAGGGAAGACTGACTCCTTTTGGTTGCTGGAAATACAGACATAAACTGGATCTGTGACTATAGTAGTCAATGTGTTCCTCAGTGACATACAAGCAGGACCCTAACAATTAATAGGTCCATTTGTCTGTATTGTAAGTAAGTGCTCTTTTCCTAAACAGGGAAAGTTCCACTCAAGAAATGATACTTTGCTGCACTTTAGTGAGGTAGTATCACCGGTAATTTAAGCGTGTGTATATACACATTCCATGACAGACCTGTGTATACATATCTACTATACGTGTATGCCAGTTGTAAACATCTGTCTAAATGAGTGTGTTGACAATGAATTACCCAGGTAGACTTGACTTTTTTTCAGTGTGAATTAACAGCTTCTTGACTTGTTACTACATTAACTGCTAATTAGTTCCTGAGTGTAGTTCAAGGTGTTGGCATTCATTACAAAGCTTTCTGCGGTGGTTTGGATCTTTATCTGCCTCAAAGGTGGAATCTTCAGGCAAGAAAAGTTCTTCAGTTTAGACAAAGCAGATGAGAACAGGGAAAGGAAAGCTGGGCTGCAAGGTCAAGAATTGGGGTCAAGAATGGACTTTAGCCATTAGGACTAAATACAAGATTAATAATTAGAATAAAGATAGGGAAATCAGAACTGGGAACTTCAGGAGATTATGGAGCTCCAGCTGAAAGAAGCATGTAATGTCTATGCCTTGATTCTAAAAAAAAATTGCATACAATTGTACATGTGGTAAAAAAGACCCTTAGTAAATATTATCACGTTAACAGTAATAAGTTGAAAGGATGACAAATGCGATACTTATACTTAAAAATGGTGAAAAAGATGATCCAGGGAAATAATGCAAACTGTAGGTTTTTCCCCAGATAGTATTAATGAATTCAGATTAGAATCTGAAGAAAATAAATACATGGAAGCCAAAGGAAAACATGGTATAAGGCATCATCATCTTTCATGCTGGATAAGAATATCTGTTTTTTATTGGATAACGGACTTCTAACAAGAAGATGTAGCATATCTCTCTCCTGAAGTTTCCTAAGTAATTTCACATGTGAACACTTAAAGTAATTCAATTTTGGAAAGTCTTTAACACTTAGCTCCCAATGAGATTTTAAACCCTTGATTTTATTTAAATCAGTTAATAAAATAAAGTTGGTTTGAGAAACAGGTGATTAAGCATACATTCTGGAAGCAAAACTCACCTTATTTTTCCTAACCTACTACTTAATTTAGTACTAATGCATTACATCCACCTAGGCACAGATATGAAGACTCACACCATTTACATATAAAATATTGGGCTATGTTGTCATTATCAAATAAAAAAAAAAAAAAAAAAAAAGTGGCAAATGTACCTTACAGCAAAGTGCTAGAATAGGGAAGATATTTTATTCTAGAGTATCCAGCTGAGATGATAACCACTAAGTAGAGGGAAAAAAGTGTTGGGTTCATCTAGCTATTTCAAGACAGCAACAGCCTAATGTCTCACATGCTTTCAGAGCACAAAAGCTATAAAAGCCTTGCCTGAACCAGCTATAGTTTGTCTCCATCTTTTTTCTTCCTCTTGACTTTCAGGAAAAAAAACTTTTTTCAAATACCCTGATCAGAAGCCAAGAGAAACCAACTCTTCTACTCATTTCCTATCTATCTGTTTCCTTCTCTAGGCTTGATCTGCCTAGTGCTAGAAAAGCCTTCCTTTTAGGGTTTTATTAACAATTGCATATCTTCGATTTGAAGAAAAGCTATACTACATTTTATTTAGTATGCTGCCAGATTTATTTCTTTGGCAGAGCTTTGTTTTTCACGAGTTGCTCATTTGCAAGAGTTCAGCCTGTTCAGAAGAACTGATGGCTACTGTATCCATGCTAATATGCTACACTAGAGAAAACAATCTTTCTGTGCAGAAGGTTTAAAAAAAAGCGGTGGCATGGTGTCACAGCCAGAGTGCTTGGCAGTGTGAGAGTTTTTGCATGGAGCCCTGTGGAGCTGCCCAGGCGCCACACTTTCCTTGCCATAGGAAGACTTAGATGACGGGTGCTTCCTTTCACTTGTAGTGGTAGAAAAGCATTAACATCTCTTTTTGAGCCTGGCATAACTTTTCTTAGGAGTGTTTCATGGTACTACCAGTGAAAAGCCCTTCTGCGCTGCTTCTCAGCATCTTTTTCACTTCTGCTTCTGCTTTTACGGCTTTTATCAGAGGTATAATGATGGAAAATCCCAGGTCAGAATTTTGTTGGTAGTGCTAGGTGCTCTGCAGATGACTGTGGGATATTCATCATAACCAGTGAAGGACAAATGAGACTGGATAAATGGGATTTCTGTCTTTTTTTTTTTTTTTTTTTGAGGTTGTGATATTTAGCCAAGAAGTAT
>JAOXNG010000012.1:37385500-37403398 GCA_028566535.1 Scolopax minor
CCTTAGGTACTGGAAGAAGCTCTAAGGTCTGCCTGGAGCCTTCTCTTCTCCAGACCGAACAACCCCAGCTCTCTCAGTCTGTCAATCAATGGCAAACTTTCAGCCCTAAGCATGAGACTATAAACAAGTTACTATTTTAGCATAGAACTAGTCTAAAAACTTATATAAAAAGGAAAGTATTCCCTTTCCCATCAAAATTTACATGGTTTTGTTATAGTAGATTCACAAAAGCCAAATCTGAGCGGTTTTAGGTCAGTGCAGAGGTTTATATAGAGTCTCCCAAGCCTGCGTTGTTTTGTGCAGAAAGACTTTACTGCTCAGTAACAGGCACATGAAACGAATTGAATCATTGCTGCTGCCTGTAGCCACATGTTTGGAAATGCTGTAGTGCTTTTTAGCATGGTAGAAAATATCACAGAACTTTAGAAGAAACAGTTCCACCTGATTAAATTATTTAAAATCTCTAGAGCTACATCTCTTTTTATGGCATTAAATTGACTTACCTGTTAACTTAGGGAGTGTTCAAAATCCTACTAAAATTTTATTGTACTTAAACTATAGAGGCATCTAGAATGGCAGTGAATTATGAAGGAGCATGGAGACGTACTATTTCTCATTAAAAAGCCTTTACCACAATTAGATAGATCTCAGAAGCATTCTTTCTATCTGTATTGCTGTTCAAATGCCATTTTTACTATTCAAATGTTTTGAGAATTGATTTTAATTTCTATTACCTTTTCATTGTCATTTCTTCTGGGCTAAGGGACTGCTGAGAGGAGAGCAGAAGCAGACAGCAATAGCAGAAGACTGTCATGGCATGAAAGACTACTGAGTACTCTAGGAATAAACTTTGCTTTTTCCACTGCCCAGACTCCACTTTCAAAGGGGAAAGAGTAGCTCCTTCCTTTTTCTCAGACATTTAACAGGAGAATTTAGTCCCCACTGGTGATATTTTGTCTGGCTGGGAAAAACTTAAAGAAAGCAGAAATGGTCCTACAAAGAGATTTTTGCAATTTTCTTGGTATTAGCAATTTTCTTGGTATTAGCAGGTGATATACTTAATATAAACAATGATTGGGGAACATGAAAGACTGATTCCATAGCCTTGTGTGCAGGTCTCTCCACTCAACTGTAATGTGTGGATCCTTTTTCTATTCCTGCTTTTGGGTTTGTTTTTTCTCAGATTTTTCATTAAGATTTCGTGAAAAGACTTGTCTTCTCTCAAAAAATTCTCTCTTGCACAAGGCAGTCAAGATTTGCCTTGCTCACATGGTCTAGACTCTCAACAGCAAAGCCAGACTCAGGTATTTCCCACAATCCATCCTCAGTTCCAGGTTAAAATCCACAAATCAGCTTTGAATATTGCCCGAAATACAGCAGATAACATATATAAAATAATCCATTTCAGATTTAAGGACATGGATGTCTTTTAAATTTACTTATTTTTTCAGTGTTAGTCATGGATACTTGCTTATTTGCACATATATAGACAGATATCTACACCCTGAAGTAGGCAGATGTAAAGATCTGATTTGCATGCATATATCATATATTTGCAAGAATGTATGAGGCGTTCGTGTCTAAAATAGAAAATCTGGCTTAAGGTATTTTTCCAGTCTGAGAAAATGTTATTTATTTATTTATTTATTAGCTAATTAGCACAGAATCTTACAGTGACTTTTGACTTAGCTGTCATTGATTTCGCTTAGGAAGTATTTGGTTAGATTAGTTAAGAAAGATACTTTACTTCCAAATTCTCCCTTTTAAGGTAATAAAATCCTTGGATGGCCAATTGCAGGTGAACAACAGTACTTTTTCATCCTGTATTGTGACAGTCTTTTCTATAAGGGGAAAATGAAACATGTCCAGCTAAACCTAACAGGAAGAGAAGTAATCATTAGGGAATTTGGTAATGGAAGCAAAAAGCTAAGTGGCAAAGGACTGTGGAGGCACTGTTAAATAGTATCTGAGGTGGGGAGCAGAAGGCTGCTAACATTCAGATCAAGGTGGCTTTCAAGTGAAAAGTATTCTTCTGCTGTGTACTGGAAGTAATAGAGGTATGATGCTAAACCTTTCATGTGGCCAAATTTAAGGTTAAATGTCAAAATGTAACATACAAATTATTAGACTTTTACAAAACATGAAAAATATTTATAAACACTTAAAATAATTAAACCTATAGTACTTAAGAAATAAATATGTATTAGGACTGTTTAGCATTTGGGAAATAAGCTGGTTTTGCCGGTGAACGTACAGTGATATTAGGGAAGAAAAAAGACTGCTTGATTCCCAAACAGCAGCTCAAAATAATTCCTACAGTTAGCTTACCTTATTTTGTTGTTGCTATTAAAGCGCAAGTTTATTTCAAGACATTTTCCTCTGAAGTTATTGAAGCACATCTTTGACCTTTACTCAAAGCTAATGGATTTTTATCTTGTAGTTGCAGGTGTTAAATGTGTTCTCTGTGTCTTTAATAAAATTTAAATGTTGGTGAAAAGTTGGTTTTATTGACAGGCACATTGTTTCACTTTAGATTTGGAATTCTCAGTGTTTTCTTTCCAAGAGCACAGTAACTTAATTTGTACAAAATATAAATAGTAAGCCCAGTTGCGCAAATTCAAAAACATGTATTTGCCATCTATTATTAGTATGTTTCCTTTCTGTTAACACAGGAAATCTCACGCAAACAAGTGCACTGATAACTGTGATAAACAAGTTGGTATAGTGCTTATTTTTTTACTGCTCACAGACTTTAGGACTGCAAAATATCTTTATTAAAATGAAAAAAAAAAGAGAAGAAAGAAATGTAAAAATGTCACAATTAAATGGCAACGAAAAAAAAGTGCACTTCAGCCCTGCATGTTCAGAATCAAACTCATAAAAGAGCAAGTAGTATCATTTTTGGTATGAGAACTTGAGTTGAGAAAAACAGGAGTCAGTGACGAGCTTGGTTTTTGGATTCAGACTTTAGATACTCATTAAGCAAAAACACTCACACGAAACATACAGACTTTGTAGCGACTGACCATCAGCTGCCAAAGTTGCAATTTCCCACTCTCTGCCACATAGTTTGTGGATACTTTTAGTCACAAATTTGTTGAGACTCATTCCAAAAAGAAAATTATGAGAATTGCCTTCCCAGGTGTGTATGAAGTGCACCTGCAAGTACTCCATACCTATGGCATACTTCATACCTTGCCTCTCTTTATCTCTCGGCTCTAGGTCTGCCTACCCCGGGACAGTGTGAGACACTTTCATTTTCTCATGCTTTCTGGTGAAGGTTAATTATTATGTTCACATCAACAGTTCCTTTTTTAGCTGGGAGAATTTTGATCTAGATGAGATCAACTTAGATACATGAGATGTTCCTTAGTTTTTGTCCTTATTTTATATTTGCTACTGTTCTCAAGTATTTAGGAGTGTAATAAAAACTATTATGGAAGTTCTTGAATATGCCAAGACTAAGAGTCATGCTACAAGAAGGTTTTCCTTGGCCTTCTTGTGTCCCCTCCCTTTATTACAGAAGGTATTTAACTACTGTTAAAGTAAGAGGAAGCATCACCAAATTTTAGATCCCCATAGTGAGAAAATTAGGGATAACATCGAGTAGATTAGCAGTCTACACTTCAGCAGAACGTTCTGTGAAGCACAGAATAAAAATATAGGTCAGACGGTGCAGAAAAGATAAGGGAAGTTATCTAAACAGTTCAATTTATAGGAAATTTTTTGACCAACTTTGTTTTTATCAAAAAGTGATGATTCACAAAAACATTAGACACTTTCCTGGTTCAAAATTTTTAAAGAATAAAATAATGGAACATCCCATATTTACATTTTAAAAACACAAGGCTATTAAGGAAACTGAGATAAAATGACATTTTAGAATAAAAATGTTAACTTTTCCCTTTTTATGAGGAGATAAGATATTTTGCCTAGTATGAAATGTTTTTGGTGTTTCAGGTCATGGGAATATTATCAAATATTTTTGGTACTAGTTTAGAATAGGAACACTTCTTAAAATTGTAAAAATTGTGTAAGCTAGTTGTGCCAGTTTCTTTGCAAAACCCATTAAAAATATACAGAAAATCACCCCCCCACTCTAAAAAGGCCCCATTTTATAGCTGAGATAAACTGAGCTCACATGTTAAGAAGTTTTGGGAGCATCTCTCTAGGTTTCAGAATTTGTGTATGTAAGAAACAGCCTTTCTTACTTATGTGTACCTAAAGCACTTGAGTAGGTTCTCATCTCACGATCACTGGAAAAACATTTTCCCTCTCACATGTATTTCAAGTATTGCTTTAGAAATTCTTTGATAGTGTCAGCCACCTCTACATCTTTTTACTATCTCTCCTTTTTCAACTGCAATAGTCAGATGCCTGGCCCAGCCAGGACAGTCCAAAAATACTGGTTTATACCACAGCATCTCAGAGATTTTCAGTGAAAATCTATTTCGTGTTAAATATTCAGAGAGGACATGAGAATTTCCCGGAGTTTAAATATTCATTAAAATTACAAAAACTTATGCACAGCAAAAAGTGAGCTAGGACGTTAGAACGCTGCAATATCACCAAACGTATCTGGCTACGGTAGAATTATGGTGGAAGCTGTCTGTCTGAGTCACAACCTTTTTTTTTTTTTTTAAATGATCAATCTATATTATAAACATGAGTTAATCATCTTCTTTTAAAGCTGCCCATGCATAGGGATTATCTTAGGCTTGCTTATTATCTTTTTCCATAGTCTAGGAAGGTCTGAGAATGATGCTTACCTGCTATGTAAAACAGATTGCAAAACACAGACACGGCCTGGGACAGAAGTGAGCTATGCTCAGTGCAGAACCCCTGCAGGACTGTCCATTGACAAGATGCCTGTTAACAGATAGTCCTGAACCCACTGAACTTGATTAAACCAAGGGCAAAAAAGGAGGATAGACAGTAAGATAAAGGAAGATTTTCTCTTTTACATCTTAGAAGCTGAGTCAGAGAAAGATTAAATAACTTGCCCAAGGTTATAAGGATGGTTAGTTCGTTATGCTAAACTCATCAACCATCAGTTTATCGTTTTACTGTGTACCTTTTACACAGTACTAACCTAATATGAAAGAAGACCTTTTTCCCACATTTGAGAAAAAAATAATCCTTTCACTGTATGTTTCTGGGCTATTTTTTTAAAATGGATTTACTATGATCCCTTGAGAAACACTAGAAGCCTAGATCTCATCTAATAAACTGGGTCTGACAGAAGAAGCATCTGACAGGAGAAGGTACAAAAGTCTGCCAAAAGCAGAATACAGGCCTTAATAGGAGCACATTCTTGGCTTTTACTAGTTAACTCTGTCTGAATGGAAAGATCCTAGAAATTTACACTTACTGTTGTGAATCCTCATTACATTCATAGATGTCCTAGGCAAGTTCAGTTGATACTATTATACTGTGACCTTTGGCTGCTGGTGGAGAGCAGTAGGCTCAGCATGAAGCAAGCTGAGCTCTGGGAGAGAGCTCATGGTGAGTCTATGGAGATAACTGTGCCTGTGATGCAGAGAAAGATATCTGGGGAACATGTGAGAGAATAAAGGATTTGTATGTTATTGGGTGGAAGAAAGTCTTTCGGTGTGTTATATAGATGAAAATGCAAAATATATACATTATATATCTGAACCAGGAAATTGGGCAGGAGAGTTGGATATAGGCTGTATTAATTTTTATTTCTGTTACTTGTGCCAATACCATACCAGTTTGCTTAACCTGTTTATGCTAACAAAAGTATGGAAATAATTAAATAATTTTGAAAAAAGTACTACCTGTATGAAAAGATCGTGGTCCTATTCCATAATTGTGGATCTCTATGGAATAACAAGCCAAATAGGTATTACAGAGTATAGTAGGTGCACATGGCTCAAACAATACTTCATGTCAGTAGCACAGTTACGAAACGCTATTGGATACGTGAACTTTTCACCTAAAATTAAAGCCTCTTTTCCAAGTTTTGTGTGCATTGTATCCCTGTTCTTCCTGAGACACTCCTCCTGGTGCCCTAGTTAGCTTGCCAGAGCTTGCAAAGAACAAGGATGTGGGAATAATGAATTATTCTATTCATTTATTATTCTTGATGAATAGTAAATTATTTTAATAACATTTACTATTCTATTCATTTATTACTGGAGAATAATTAGTCGGGAATGGCTTCTAAGAAGTTTTTCCAAAATTAGACTTTAATGGTTTCACTGTGTTTATCTTCATCTGTATGAAAATATCTTTGTAGCTCTCCCTACTTACCTATTCCCACCTCTCTGTCCCACTCAGACATGTATCTGTTTCCCAAAGCTACTGTATTGTTAAAAAAATGTTAATCTTCTCCTCTCCCAAAGACCCCGCCTCTTCCTTCACACAGCTGAACTCCCATTTCAGACAGAAACCCTTCCTCTAGTCAGATGCATCTTGTCTGTGCTAATGAGAAATGTATGTGAATGGGGGAAAGGCCTGAGTGAGGATCAAAGAATAGGTGTGTCTGTATGAGAATAGAGGTTATAGGTAAATGAAAAGAGGTGATTATGGAAACATACATACATGAGTAAGGAAAAGATGCAGTGTCTGCACAGGTGGTATAGAGATTTTAAAGTTAATGGGACTACAGAGGGGCTCTTGGTTTGCCTCAATGCAGAGAACTCAGTGTTGCTGTCTTCGCTTTGACAGTGCTTATGTGTGGCTGCAGTGTCTGCCATTACTAGATTTCACTCTGCCTTTTGAATTCTATAATTTCTTCATCTCTCTTGGTGTTTCAAGTCCCTCAATTTGAAGAAAAAGATGTATTTACGGGAAATATCCAGATTGCCTTTCTCCTATTCAAGGCAGAAGGAGCTGAACTGGGTTTTATTGTTTTGCTTTAGAGCTGTTGTGGAGGAGGGCTGCTTTTCTGCATGCTGCTACCTACCCAGACTGAATATTCCTCTATCTCTAAATCATTTGCATATGTGACTGAATTCTATATTCGTCCAGAATCAATGTTTCATCTTCTGTAGCTTCCTTTCCTTCCTTTTATGGAAAGAAGGAACTTTCCCTCCCTTTTTTCTTTGTAGAACAAATCTAGCTTGTGTGAAAGATTTAACATACTATTTACTGTGAATATCAAGTCAAATAATACATATGAAAACTTAATGTTACCTTACATCCAGTCTATCTTCTTTTCCAAAGTCTTTTTACTTAATGGTGTAATTATTATTGATATAAGTAGTATAGATGAGGTTGACTGCCTAGTGCATGACCACTTGCATATTTAAATTGGACCTATCTTGAGATCCCACTCACTTCCCAGCCAGTTTGGTACAAGAACATCCATTACTCTTTTTAATTGTAGGTTTCTAAGGTATAACTTCAGGGTACAATCTTGCAGCAGCTACAAGTATCCTTCCTTGTGATGTTGAACTTTGGAGTCCAAGTGAACTAAACCCGGAAGAGCTACCACACTAGCTTATCTAATCCCAAAAACTGTCTCTGACAGGGATACCCACAGAAAGCACCCAGGGAGAGAGATGAGAAACCAGACAAGACAGAATGTTTATTCTTCTAATCTATTTTTCCTGCTTACGGAATACAATAACTTAATTTAACCATCAAACATTGAATTGTTCCATTCACTTTCCAGGCATTCTGGTAGGTGCACTCTTAAGCACCCATACAGCTTTAAAAAAACTTCCCCCAGGTCCTGCCCTGAGAAGATCATGATGTTTGATCTCCCTTAGCTTTGCCAGGATCTTTGGATTTTCTCAGGTTCCTCTCAAGAAGAATGCCTTTCGTCATGTGATTCTGTGCAAGTATGTTCCTGAGTCAGTCTACCTGGAAACCTCTGAGGAAAAAACAGACTCTCACTGAAACTTAGGACAGCATCAGTTTTCACGATTGTCAACAGGAGAAAAAAATTCCTACAAAAAGGACAAATTTGAAGAATCATGTTTGTGGCCAGGGTCTGGTCCATTTCTTTTTATCTGTGCTGTAGAAGCACTATATAATGAAAAATAGATGATAAATTAAAATTCATAATACTATTTTCACTAGGCAAAAAGCTATTTTCCTAAGGCATCTCAGATTCCCCACTTTAGAGCACTTTTACTCATTCACTTATTGGAACTGTAGAAATAACAAAATAAAAATATTAAAAATAAAATAAAAACCCCTCAGATGGGCACTTATTTTGTCTGCAGATTGCTTTATGTATGATATCTGCCAAACCTAGGGTAGAACACGTAAGATGAAACACAAGGGGGAGAACATTTTCTGCATTGGGAGATCTTGTCAGTAGGAGAATTTCTCTGGCCTAGTACTTATATTTCAAAACTTGCTTGTTTGCACGTACATCCTCTACATTTTAAGAGTTGCTTTAGGCTGTAAGTAGAGAAAAATAAGTTACAAGTCAAAGGTTGTAATGTGCTTCCTACCCTTTGTCTGGGCAGGTTGATAAAGACGGTGAGAGATGGTAGATTTGATTTGTTTGGCATGTAAAATGGTCTTCAGATGATAAGTGAAAGGAATCCTTTATGCAGTCTTGTCACTGTCAAGCAAAACCAGTCAGGGAAGGGTGAGCGTCGTCTTTGACATTGCAAAAGAAAAAAAAAAAAAAGAGATTGAAAATAGATTGCACTTATCTAATATCACTAATGAAACCACAGTGATGTCAGTTCTGATCAAGCTATAATCGGAGTTGCTGATTGTGTGATAACAGGCTTCCTTTTTACGTGTTTTCTGCATGTTTGCAGTGGAAAAGGCCATAAATGATTAACTGTGGGTGAGTGGAAATAGTGAAGAAAAAAAATAACTTTGCCACAACAACAACAAATGAGAGAAAGAGAGGACTTCAGAGTGAATGCAGAGAGGAAGAGGAGGAGAAGAAAATTCTGAGTATTATTAAACATGTGAAAGAACACTCATTTACTTTATAAGAAGTAGATCACTCACACAGACACATTCACAACTTTGTGGTCACTGAAATTTGCGTAAGTGCTATTAATCAGTTTGCCACAGATTATCATAGCTATTTCTTCGGAAATGACACTTGAATTTAAACATAGCGTTAAAAGGGAAAGCAGTAAAAACATGACTTGAACAATAAGAAAAACCACAAGTTTGCTTCAATCCCTTTGGATCAGATTCTGCCACTTTTACTCACAATGAGAATCTTACTCGATAAAAAAAAAAAAAATCTTCCTTAAACATACCTCACACTCTCAGGATTCTGTAAAAAGTTACTGAACAGTATTGGGTTTACAGAAGAAAGGATTACCCAGGGGCAGACTTACTGCGGGTGGATCAGGCAACCTCAGCCCCTGCCATTGGCACCACTGGTAAGGATCAGTCGGTAGCTGACTCTATCAGCCTTTCTCTGGCTGGATTCTACTGCTGCTCGGAAAAAAGAGAAAATCACCTCAGCAAACTAGTTAATAAACATGCTTAGCTGGCTAACCACTGATCGCAGACCCTTTAGAAGAAAATAGAGTCATTACTTTATGCTTCTCCCAGTACATGTAAGTTCTAGCAGTCCACAAGTGTGTTGAAGGAAGCCAGTAGGATATTGTTGTTAATAATCTATTGTACCTTTCTACTTTTTCTCCAAAAAATTTTTGGTTTGTTCTTCCCCCTCCTCATGGCAGTCACAGAAATCATATATAGAACAGACAGAATGTTACAGTATTATTTTATAACAGAGTTACAACGGGTCACTGTGGAAGCCCTCACAGTCATATTCCTGGGTACATTTTGGGCAGCTAAGAAATAGAAGTAGTATTTGTCCAAAAGAAGATGAAAGGGTATTTTTATACCTTATACCTTAATACCTTATTATTACTGTGCATTACTTTGTTAACATTGTTAACCAACAGTGTTTGGATAGCATTCTTTTAAATGGAGAAGACATTTTGACCTTATGGCTCCAAGTCTGACCATCAGTTAGACAAGTTGTCTACAGGTATGTGGCTTGTTTTCAATGGCAGCAAATTTGTTCTTGTTACTCCCCATAGATGAGTTGCAAAGCAATAACAGTCACCCTCCCTCCCTTTGCTTCTCTGCAGCAGTTGAGCCAACTGAGGTGCCTGGAAGTCAATGAAATGAGACACTCAGGGGCATCTCCAGAATGAACATGTTTTCATTGTAGATCACAATTAAGGAGAAGATATGGACTTTAAGGTTTAGTCTTTGAGAGAAATACATATATGTGGAAGTGTATATACAACTACATATGTATATAAACGTGTATAAACATTTTTTATTAGTACATTTTTGATGTTCTTTTATGATCATTGTTTTAAAAGGGTAAGATTTCCCAAAAAGGAAAATTATGGCTATTCTTTTTTACATTCTGCACCAGAACAGTAAGATAATTGAATTCTCTAAAGTAGATAATTTCTGAAATATGAACTGATGCCTCAGGGTAAATAGGAGACGTATCTGTGAAATCCTTTTAGATGTTATCTTCTAGATTTGAAGGCTAAAAAAATGGGAAGTGCTTTCTTTTGGTCAGTGTTTTGTAACTTTGTCATATCAAAAACTGTGATGGAGATCACTTTACCATAATAACTTCTTCCCAAAACAACTGAAACACAAAGAAAAGAAGAACTTCACTGACAGATTTTTCATTTAAATAATAATATCAAAGCCTAAATATAAGATAATTTAGAGAAGTTTTACAATGAAACCAAAAAAGCGGTCATTTTGCATACTTTCCCCCCAAAATGTAAAGATAGTAGTATTTTAAAATTATTAAGAATTGAGCAGCAGTAAACTCTCCATTAAACATTTGAACATGATAACAGAAATCTGAAGTCATTAAAACATCCTAGCTTAATATGAAAGTTGTCATTACATCTTTATAGACTTATTCATATATTTAATATATATACAAGAAATATGCTAGCACTATTTTTTTCTGATTTTAATGATGAGCACTTTTCAACCTAGCCCACGCTATATCTTGTTTACTTTAATTAGAAGCAGTAATTATTATTGTTCTCCTGTGTTTGGAATGATAGAGTTCAACATACCCATTAGGATGAATGTACCCCTGTGCTGTGCCAGGTACAGAATGGAAAGATAGACAACTCTTGTCTACCTTGTTGGAGTCTAACTCTTCACCTAAGGTCACTTCATATCTGTTTTCTCTCGTTGTAGGGGATTTTGAGGTGTTATTAAGGAAAGGGCACTTAGCTGAAAAATCTGTGTTGATTTCTCCTGTCATGTGAATGAGAAGATCTTAAGCCCTGCTGTATCCAATTTCCAGGTGATAAAATAAGCTATGGAGATGCGCTAGTCTGATGAGGGAAAAGCGACCAAACAAATGATTGGCAGATGAAAACTGGTTCAGGGATTAAATGGAGGCATAATCTGACTCCAGGCTAGGCTGGGAAGCAGAAAATTAATTAAATGAGAAATTTTGGATTAGGGAAATATGGTAACTCAGCACTTTCTCATGCTTCTCAGAATATTGAGAAGAATGTGTTTGCTTTTGCCCAGAGAAGGGTGAGGGTGCTCGTAGGGAGGTGGAGATCCTTGGAGACTTAGCTGCCATTCAGAGGCAGGAATAGCAGAAGCAGCTGTTCTTGTTTCAGGGGACTTTCTGTACAGGGATATCTGACTTGTCTTGGTAATAACTAGGTCTCTGATTTGATAAGGCACAGTACTTTATTGCTGAGATGTAAGAGGCCACTGAGCAAAGAAAGTTGAAAAGTCTCATAGGAAGTGCCATGATTTGGGAAATCTGGTTTATTTTTTTAGATTGTTTTACTAATGAGTTCTTTATTTTGGCATTATTATTGATTAACAGCCGAGAAGCTATATCAAAAAGTATCAAAAAATTATATCGTACAGTACAATAAATATAGAAGTATTTCTATATGTAAGAAAACGAGTCTTTAGTTTTAAAAACCCAGATGCTTTACTAAAAAAAAGTTGTTTGTCATTGATTCATGCATTTGAGATTCCTTATTAAGATTTATAACACTTCATCTTTTGCTGCTTTGCTACTAGTGAACATACAACTTACCTCTTGTAGCTTTTTCAATATGGTGTGTTAGAAACTAGTCTTTTAAACCTAAGAAGGACTGACTTCCAGCTGCAGCTTTTACAGAGTGTTTTGAAAACCCACATTTTCTTGCTTCTCTACCAGTTAGTCTTGCTAACTTGTGGACTAAGTGTGTTTTGGTGTTAATTCCACCCCCACCTTCCCCTTTTTTTTTCTTCGTTTACTTTGGTTTTGTTTGTTTGTTTTTAATCTGTTCTAATTTTGTTATTTATGTATTATGATTTTTATT
This sequence comes from Scolopax minor, assembly GCA_028566535.1. Classification (NCBI taxonomy): domain Eukaryota; kingdom Metazoa; phylum Chordata; class Aves; order Charadriiformes; family Scolopacidae; genus Scolopax; species Scolopax minor. The sequence continues at coordinate 37,397,794 of JAOXNG010000012.1, forward strand.
AAAACACATATTGGAATAAATTAATACAGAGACTATCTGGGGCATTGATCGGGAGTGGTCTTTCAAAACAGAAACAATATCCTATTGTAAAATTCATTAACATTTTCAGAAAAAGTTATATTGGTAAAGCTTTTTGTTTACAATGATTTTCTGTTTGACTATACTCTGTAAGCAAGAGAATTCTCTCTTCATTTAGATAGCTCTCTGTAGTCATAATGGAGATTTGTTCTTGGAATATATGCTTCATATTTTATTTATAGAGAGTCCTAATAACAGCAGAACAATTCCCTCTGGGTTTCCATATTTCTACCATTACAATTGAGCCAGATATGTTAATCTGTAAAAAATCAAGTGGCTTTCCTGGGTTTTACAGAGACTTTCCCCTATTATTAGCTGTTTAGAACACAAAGAGTTGCATTTTTCAGGCTACATCAGAAAGCTTTTAATTAAATGATAGGTCAAGATAACAAGTTTGTTTGGTGAAGTAATAATCTAGAGGAATTTCTATTTTCAGATTTCTTGTCAAGATGAAGAGAACATTTTCTTCCTAGTTCTAAAGCTCATTCCTTTCAGTGATGCCTTTTCAGCGATTCTTTTGTTCCATTCTCACTGCAAATCACATTGGTTTATGAGCATCTTGAATCTGAACAAATTGTCTGTTTTCACAAAACGTTTGTGTATTTGTAGTTTATTGTTATATTGGCAGGGTTAAAATATACGTTGAGATGCCAGAGTTTATAGGAAGAACATTCTGATCTTTTTGACTAGTTCTTTTACAGCAAGCTAATAAAATTATACCTCATAAGATATCTATGGTGGAGGCATATATTAATATCCTACTTTTATTGCCTTAGTCATATGGCAACTAAAAGACAAGGTAAAGATCATCTAGTGGAGTCAGTCTGCTGTTGTCAAAACAATGTTCCTAGAGGTAATAGTGGGATCAGTTCAAACCGGTGTTGCAGCTCCTCTTTCTCTTGAGAGAAAAAAGATTAAAATAAACCAGCAGATTTTAACAGATTTTGAAATAAAACAGTGAGTAAAAGTGATTACTAAATATGTTGAAAAACACTGACTGTCATTCAAAACCACTTCTGTTAAAAGGCTTTTACATATCTCACACATTTTTGGAAGCTAATAGAAGGGTTGTAAATAAAGCCCACAACAAGTTAGAATTAAGAAGCAGAGATGATTCTAAGCTTACTTTAGTTTATTAATTCTTGGTGAATGCCAAGGCATCAGAAAGTTATTTCAGATTTATACTGATGCAAGCTACCCACCCATTATAGTGTGTAAAAAGAAATTAAGATGTGTCCTATACATCATTCCTATTCAATACTGCCACTGATCTCATGGGACAAATCAGGAGGACAGCAACAGGTATGGGCACGAGGGCACGGAGGGATGTGTTACACTCTAGTGCCTCTTATACACAGGCAAATATGTTGGGTCAATGTTAGGCTGGAATATTTTGCAGAAAATAAGATATTATTGGAATTATCCAAATGCCCAATGTTCTTTTAAAAAGGGGTGGAAGGCATAAAGTGGAATATTAGTCCTGAAATTACATTTAAAGCCATGTTAGCAATGGTAAAATAAGAACTTTTTCTTTTTGTAATGTCCTCTGGAAATTGTTTGCTACAGTGGGTATTGGCCTTTCTGCCACCTCAAGATGAGATGTGGTACCCAATTTGAAGGATACCCCACAGCTAATACCAGATACTGTGTATGGACATCCCTACTGCAAATGCTCCGTGTAGTAGCCTTATGCATGTGCAGAGCAACAGCACAGCGTGTGTCCAGTGAGGCTGACCTGCACACAAGCAGAAACTCTACCCGGAAGTGTAGGTAGTGTAAAATATCAGTTATCACCTCCTAGGTATGCCAGCTTTCCCTCTCAGAGACAGGAGCTACAAGGACAATCGGTAACGTCACATTTCATTTCAGTTTTATTCCACTGGCATTAGCAAAGATTCCACACGAATCAGATCCTAACTCTCTTACTGTGCAAGCCATTACAATCTTAGCATTTGCCACCCCGTGATCCTTCCTGCACCTAGGAGATAGTTAATGCAGTCACAGCTGAGTGGCAAGTGTTGCACATTAGATACCTATTGCAGTCTTTGCCATGCATATTAAGGGCCACAGCCTCCAACATGGAATCTTCACTGTTTCTAGAGAAGCTGTGCCAGTTTGTACCAGCTGAGAGCCTAACTCTCTAATTTTACAGGTCATGGCTGAAATGTATTTGAAATACAGGTTTTGAAATACATTTGAAACAGATATTTGCATGAAATCACTGCATTTAAGCTTGTGTTATTCTTGTTACTTCGTGCTGGTGGTTTGTTTTCCTCTTCTCTCTGTCTAAAACGTGATGTCCTGCTTTTGCTTCTGCTTCAGTAATGTTTGTCCACCACATCCGGTAATTCAGCTGCTCTGTCTGCTAGTGCCTCAAACTTGAATTTTTGTTCATTTTTAATCTCTTCTTTGCTCCACATTACTTATTTTTAATGTCTGGTAGGTCCTGGAGGTTCTAATTCTAGTTTAGTATTTAAGGAAAGTAGAAAAAAATATTAAAAAATACTAAATTTCACAATAGAAATATTTATCAAAAATTTGCTTTTTTCTAAATGTATTTATTTTTGGAGATTAATAAAACGTATCACTATTTTATTCTTTCCTCTTAAACATTGCAAAAATAAAAGATAGGAAAAGAAAAGCAAAAAGTAATATATATTTATTTATTAAGTAGGAAATTTCAAATGGAAGGCAATTTGAATTAAAGGGCTGTATAGAGAGTAACGTACCCTGGTCAGTGGTCAACATCTGGCTTAAGGCATCACACTTCCAATTGCAACCAATGATGATGGTTTTGCTTGCAAGTTCATCATTATTTTCCCAAGGTTTATTTTTACCTTTGACACTCCTGACACTCTGCTTATGCCCCTGAGGTAATTTGAACTGACAGCTTTACTCATGACCATTCAGAACAAATTCATGATGCTGTTCTGAGTGATTCCTGTGTTCTGCTCTTCCAGTGACCTAAACCTGGTGGTACACTTACAGCTGAAATCCACTTTCAGATATGTAATCTGGGCATCAGAAAGGAATGTGAGTCTCCTTTCTGCAGGGTTCAAATCCAGTTTTTGAAAAATGCCTCTCTTAACAATTGCCTGAAAGATCGCTTCCAGATATGCCTTTTGGCTTAAAGCAAACAAACAAAACCAAAAAAAAGCACCCCCAAAAAATAGCCAGTGACATTTTGAGTTGCATCTTTGGAGATTTTCAGAGATTGTTCATTTCAACAAAGGGTCTCTGAGTGTGATGAAAGAGCTCAAATTCCTGCTTGTTTTTTTTTTTGTTAAAATTTAGCCCAATAATCAGCTTAATATGTATTTGTGAAATCTTGGTTTAGATTGGTCACTGTAAACGTTGTTTGCTACCTCTTACATAGTGTTATGAACATGTTAATTAAATGTTATAATATGCTTGCAATGCTGTTATGTTGTTATTGTTCAGTAGTAGTTACAACTCACCTACCCTGTCTCAAAATGGACGCTTTATTGTCCAAAGCTTTCTTTGTGAAATATTGCCTATGGAATGTCTTGTCACAGAACAATCTAAACAGTGTGGCTTACTATTTCCATAACATCTGTCTTTTCTACTATAGAACAGATTAACAATTATGTCTTTAAAAAAAAACAGGAAACAAAACCATGCAGCTTAGACAGCAGCAGCGAGCTGTGCTACATGTATGTCAGAGGAAAAGGTCTCTCCCACAGTGCAGCTGGTAGGGTTCACACTCTTCTTTCTCATTGTAGAAGAGAATGCTATATTATTTCTATTACAAAATGATTGTCTGAGGGGAAAAAAAAAGAGAGAGCAGACTCTCCCATCCTCCTCTTTCCATGCATGCAGGCTTTTCAATTGTGTTAAGCAGTATAGCAGAAGGATTTTTTAAATTAGTGCTTTGTTTTAGCAATGGTTGCTGATGTGTACATGTAATACAGTTTTAATCAAATCCCAAATGCTGAAGACCTTTCAGCAGTATCTTAGGCAGCACTGTGCAATGCTTATTCCACTTGAAGTGGCCACTAGGGAGGTACAATTAGCTGTTCCCATGGAGAAGTTTGTTATACTAATAAATAATAAGTAGTGTAGGTAGAGATGGAATCAATTAAAGATATTTTTGACCATCTAATGGTTTATGGGAATACTAAATAATTGACAACAAGTTTTGACTATGTGTTCCATAAGCATGTTTTATTGTAACTGAAGTGTGACCACAGAACAAGGAATGCCTCCGTGGTGACAGTCATAAAGGTTAACTTATACCACTTTCTTAAACATCACTGTTCATATTTGCTGTTAAGCCTTTCAAAAGAGTTAAAATTTAGACATAAATGTATATGTAGTCCATGCCTGAGCTGCTGCAGCAAAGCTCATTTGCCTTATATTTTTAAAAAACTAAAAAGGTACTTGAAATGTTAAGGAAGTGAGAAGTTATTGCTTGTTATTTTTGTGTGCTTGAATAACTCTAAATTCATTTTGTTATTTAATGCTGTTTTGACAAACTTATTCATACCATGTCTTAATCACTTTTATTTGTCTGAATTAAAAATATTGACATAGATTCAAACCAACACCAGCTCTAGCCATTCCTTTGAGGGGAAAAAGGATTTGTTCAGTAGTATTTGCTGAAGGCAAAATGCAGCAAATGTAAAATCAGATTCACCAGCCCTTTAAGTCTGATTTGTTCCACTCCAACAACAACCATTTTTTTGAGGTTTCCCTATCATTAGAGAATTCATGGGTGACCTGAACACTGTCATAGCTCTTATACTACCTTTTTATGTGTAGACAGGTTAATGAAAAAGCAATCATTGCCATAGCTATTTGAAGTCAGGAACCAGATGAAGTTTTAGGACTGAAGCTAAAATGGAAATGTGCACGGTACAAAAAACATGGTTTCTATTGCAATTCAGTATTCCTCAGGATCTGCTGAAGAGCCAAAATACTGTGGTAGTTGGCAATAGCACTCATTTTTTCAATAATAATAATACTAATGATGATGATGGTGTCTTATAATATGATGGTAGTAAAATATAATACGATGGTGGATCTATCAGGACATAAACTAAAGTCATTCAATGACTGATAATGACTTGGATGAAATAATGTTTTCAATATTAATAGAAGAAATTCTGCCTGTGTTCATTTTGGGAACAAATGTATCTGCTAATGAACATTACTTTTGCACATAATAACAACAATAATAATAACAACAATAATAATAACAACAATAAAATTATAATAACAATGTCTTATAACATGATGGCAGTAAAAGTGGAACGTCTCTCGTTATGATCTATCAGGACATGAACTAAAGTCATTCAGTGATTGATAATGACTTGGATGAAATAATGTTTTCAATATTAAAAGAAGAAATTCTGCCAGTGTTCATTTTTTGAACAAATGTATCCACTAATGAATATTATTGAGTTGTTTTTATTAACAAAGTTTCAATAACCTAAAAAAGTACACAACTTTGAATCCTTTATTTATCCAATGTAAAGGGAGTACAATGGACATGATATTCCCCCAA
>JAOXNG010000012.1:37409760-37421895 GCA_028566535.1 Scolopax minor
GATATGGCTATAAAAAAACTCCACATCTGCTTACTCAGCTAGTAAAAAGAATAATGAAAAAACAGTACTTCTGCTTGCTTGCCTCATTATTACTCTGAATTCTTTCTCTCTATAAATGTATGCAGTGTTGGCATCACTGTCAGGTTCACGAGAAAAAAAATGGGAAAACCCACTAGTGTGGGTGGAGTGATACTGATGCTACTTATTTCTTCTAGAAAATAAACATCTTAAACTTCTTCCAGGGCAGAGGTATGGCTCCAGTTGTGCTAAGTGTGTTAATAAACTGTATCAACTAAAAAAAAGTCATATTGCTAATGACTATACCAATATAGTCAAAGCATTAAACCTTAAACATATAGGAAATGTCTTGGAACAAACAGATGGGTTTATTCACGTAAAAATGGGATTTATACTGTTATGTCACACCTGTAGGTGAGACAACTAAAGGCTTTTAAATAGCAATAAGATGGAAAAAAAAAAACCAAACATTTGTTGTTTTGTGTGACCAAAGGTTAATACATTGGATCAATCATCAAAATGTGACCACCCATCTCCAGCCAACCTGCTCCAAACACTTCCCTGCTTTTGGTAGGTTCAGGTGAGATTTCCATTGCCTCAAGCAATAACTCTACAATAAACAGGAATGAGGAATCAAGGCCAAGAATCAAATCAACTTTGGCAACAGGTTACGGAGACAACAATGGTCTAAGAGGAACTTTTATACAGAACGGGCAGTTTTCGCCTGGTTGAAAAGGAGGAACCAAGTGAGGTTATGGAGTACGTCTGCAAAAGCCATACAAGCAGCCTGAGAGGCAAAAGAAACGATGCAGTGACCTTCCCAGACATCAACACATCTTTCAGATGACAATTTGGTCCATAAAGGGAAAAAAAAAAAAAAGATATTTATCAGAAATGAATCTGAAAGGGGAGGGCAGGAGAAGGTTACTCTCTGCGCTCAGCTACCGCGGCAGGAGATGGAGAAAGCTCCCATCTACTTTCACTATCAATAGTGGAGACAAATGGAAAGGTAAATGAGGGTTCCTTCCCCCTCCTAAATTTAGATGATGTAAAGGTACGATTTCACAAATTGCAAAATGTAGGTCAAAATTATTTCACAACTAATTTATTATTGGAATTGCTTTGTTGTCAAATAAACACTCTTGGCCATTTCAATCAAGAACAGTTTTTGTTAATGACTTTGAAATTAATGGTTTGTTTTAATGGGTAAATAAAGCAACAATTAAGACCAGGTTGTACAAACCCCAGAAGGTAGTTCATGCATCTTCAACCTGATCTACAATGATCAGGTCCCTTTGAGGAACTTCACCTGTTTTCAGGTTATTAATCTCTGCTATTCAGTTCTTTAATAGTTATCTCTATCTCCCACCAAACACACAAACCTTCTTCTCAAAAGGTTAAGAAAAAAAATCATAAAACAAGCAAAATCGAAGAGCAGAATTTATAAAGCCAAATTTCCTGAAACAACCAGCCACCAAGGCACCTAGCTCAGGAAAAGAAAAGCTATAATGCCTTTATACGACCCCCAGGAATCCAATGGAATTGTCTCTGTAACGTCAGAGCCTTTCTTTCTGCTCCAAAGGGTAATTAGTTTTTAGTAATCTACAAGACTTTACTCTAAAAACTAAGCTCATTTATTTAAAAATACAGGAAAAAAAATGATTACGATCACCATCAGTTTCTGCCTGTGCTCTGCCTTCTTTTAAGCTTGCCCAGCAGCAGGCTGTGAACTCCCTTTCAAACCCATCTTCCTTTCTACTTCTATTCCTAAAGACCAGAAATATAACACAGACCATGTAATTTCATTCACCTAGTTTTTTTATTGAGCCCCACAATATTTTTGGCTTATATGTATTCCCCAAAAAGTCTTGGTATGAAGTTTTCAGGAGATGTAGGACTCAGTTTTTCCCTTGGTGGCTCAACTAGTTTTTATAGCATCACTTAAATATTTGTCTCATATCTCTGCTATATCTATTTGGTGCTAAACTGCATCCAGGGTTTTGCTCTTGAGGTTAAAGGCCTTTACTACTACACATTTTCACTTAGTGAAAGATATTAGACATTCATTAAATAGTCACACAAGCATTCAGAGCAAGCTTTTTACATCTTCACATGTTAATGGCTCATCTCTACACTCTTGTATTCAGTCCAAGATTGCAACATTTCAGCCCTAAAAATAATATGTGGAAATGGGAAATTATCTCCCTATATTGACTTGATATGCACTGACTACTTTTTTCATAGTATCCTACTAAAGCTAATCCTCTATGTCCACTATGACTCCTAAATCCTCACACATTTTCAAGCAACAGACAAACTAATGCTGTGCTATTTTACCTTGATATAGTATCCAGCATTCTGTAAGATACATAAGAAGTTAAATATTAAAATAAAGAGGAATATCAGGCAATATGAGTCTTTGCCAATGTATGAATAATCTCACTGCGCCCCTGTCACCATAATTCTTGAGCACTTGCCCGTAGCACATTAAGCAATGGGATCGCTATCTGTTTTGGATGTTTCAGTTGCTTCTTCACCTGCTTCCTGAGGGTGGAGAGCTGACTGTGCACTATGAGGGGTGCAGCCAGAGACCACCCCATGTTTGTGGAAGGGGGGGTTCCACTAGACGTGCCCGTTGAGTCCCTGGCTGTAACGTCTCCCACGTCACCGCAGGAAGCAGTAGCAGGGGGTATGAAGTGCTGCCACTTACGCTTCATTACAAAACAGGAAATGATAAGGGCATGTTCCTCAGCCCTTAGAAAGAAGTAAATTGAAGATAATTTTTCCAGAATTGGAACAAATAAGTGTTATGGTACAGCCTGTGTTTGTAACACACAACAAAGGAAGGAAACCTTCTCGTAAGGAAAGCTTTTATCTTAATTTTATTGTGGTTAATGATGGTCTTCTATCTTTGCAACATACCTTGCAGAAAACTATAAAGCTACTGCAAAGTATTAATGTGTATTTGCTTTCTGCCCCTTCTCTGACTTGTACTAAACATTTATAAAATTATTTCATATATAATAACATGTCCTGGGCTCTCCCAATTGCACGGTTATGAAACAAACACTTTCAGGGGCTTGAATTCATCCTTCCTTAATGTCTTTGGGCAGGATCTGTGTTCAGAGACCGTGTATAAGCAACTCCTGCCTCTCCTGAGCTATAAATAAACCCAGGCACACACCAGCACAAGTAGGAATATTGTACACACAATGTATGGGCTAGAAAACAAGCATGAAACTTGGTAAATAACTAAGTGATAGTTTCAAATTGCCAATTGTGGAAAACCTCCTTTTGGTTAATTCTTCACTAACCCTGTAGGAAGGATCTCCTTGTCTATGCCGACGCATGAATTTGATCACTTTGTTTTGAACCATCCTGGGGTAATTTATGCTGAACTGATAATCACTCAGTGTTGACTGTTTAGAAGTTTACTTAATTTCTTTATGTTTAGAGCAAAAACCAGTGAGGTCCATTCTCCTCGTTCTGGAGTACTTGGAGGGAGAGGGTTCTCCAGTGCCAGCGACGGCGGAGCTGCGGGTCGGATCCATACACACACAGTCTGCGTCTAAAAAGGTGAAGGAAAGAAAAAGTGCAGTTTCTTCTCAGACACTAAGGAATTGTGACAGTTGTGCAAAAGGCTACTAGTTTTTTCTGTCAAAAATTCAGAGCTTTCTGTCAAAAATAGAGCTTTCAAGGTCTCTGCTAAACTTTACATTTATAAAAGCGCTGGTGGTTGAAGAGAAAGGATTATTTCTCAGGGACTAATACAAGGAATTAGGATTATCACGTTAAGTGAGCAACACAATTAACTGAACAGGATGGTTCCCTAGCTCAGAAAGGCAGAGGTTTGAGCACAGAACTGTACAGCTCTGACCCCCTCCGTGCATTGAGACAACTCGACAGGAGGAACAAGACGGGGACTTGCAGTTTCAAAGGGCAGAAGGGATTTGGGAAGCCCTGGGCCCACAGGGCAGGCAGGGCTTGAGTAAACAGCATGTGAAGGAGCAGAGGGGCTGTGCTGAGGGTGCACTGTGTGTCTGTCTGTCTGTCTGTCCTAGAGCCTGGAGTTCAGCCTTGAGACCCCGCCGCTCCTGCAGCAGAAGGGATTCTCCATCGAGGCCACCAAGGGAACGGTTGAGCGTGGGCAAGTGAAACGCATCGGTGTCTCTTGGGTGCCACCTGCCGACTCCCGCGTAAGTGGCCGTTCTGCAGCACCTCTCTCTGGTCCTGGAAGTCCGTGGGGCCTCTTTCGTTTTTATTTCCACTTTATGAACCCCGTTTCTTTGGCTGCTTCTGCCTTTTTGTCCAAACTTCTCTTCAGGGCTGCTCTTGCCCTTCCTGATTCATCCTCTTGGCCGTTCAAGAAAGGACTCCCCTGCCACGTGTGGGATGGCAGAATGAGTAGCCTCTTCCAAAATGAAGAGATTACTGCTATCACATGCTGAAATCAAGTAACAGGGTTTCCTGGAGTGATGTGTCATGTTGACATTGTGCCTCTTGGTAACCTCTGGCTGTTACACAAGAGCTGTCGCTAAGCGGCGGGTAACGGGATCCTCACTGCAGTGTCCTCTACTGCTGCTGTGCCCAGTTGTCCTGGCTGGAGTGAGGTGACAATTTCTGTAGCACCCAGAATGCTTTGTCACTGCCACTTCACGTACTGCAGTACGAGCATTGTGTGGAAAGTGCCACCACGGTGGGAAGAGAGGTAATTTATAGCTGAGCTGTGAAACCCATGGTTTAGAACCTCGACTCCTCTGTTCTGTGTATGAAAAAATCAGTTGGGTTTATGTGTGGATTTCTTGGTAGGCTGATGGCCCTCTGCTCCTGACAGCCCTCCTGACCTTAAGAAGTGACATCAAGGAAACTTATCAAATCCTCTTCATGGCCAAAGTAGTGTCTGCGTGTGCTCCCGGTAAGTGAGGAACCAAGCTGAGCGGAAAGGAAGAAGGAGATTTCATTAATGGGAAATCCTTGGAGCTCAGTTGAAACGTGGAATGATTTTGAGACTGCAAATCTGTGAGGGGAGCAGGGAAGTGGGAAGGAAGGTGACAGGTAATATTTCTGCTTTTCCCCAAAAAAAATTCTCTGTAAACTCTGGCTCCACAAGCTTCATTTTCAAGCTGACTCTGTGACAATAACCTTGTGGCAGAAGAAAGAATTAGCAAGGGATGAAAATAGATGTTTTCTAAAGGTGAACATTCCCTCAGGAGAAATATCTTTTTATATCTACACGAATGAGTTTCAAGCAATGTATATTTTTCCAATTTCAAATGCATTTTAATGGCTTTGGAAACTCCTTGACTTTTGCCCTCTTAAGATACAAATAAAGCTTCTTTTTCAAGCCTCCTCAGAATGGTTTGGGCTGTCATTCTTAGTGTGCTGGGAAATCTTTCTGTTGACACGTGGTCAGGGAGGAAATGGTGACTGTGCTCTTCCCTGAATCTCTGGATGGGGTTAATTAGACACTTGCCCTAGATCACGGCTGTCCAGGAACTCTGAATTCCTACATTTGCTTTGCTCTGAATTCTGCCTTAGGGTGGATTTCTGCCTGTTCCTGGGGAAGGTGGGATGCTTTTTTGCTTTGTTCAGGGAAGAGAAAAGTAGCAAATGAGGGGATGGGGAAGTTGGCAGAAATCTAGAAACAGATAATCTCTTACATCGTGCTTTTTTTTGAATCAAGTCTGGGGCAAAATTCCCTCACCACCCCTCCCCAGGCTCATGGCCTTTTGGCCTGTGTAGCTGTTAAAATTATTTAGATTATGCAGTGAGAAAATAGAAACAGAACAGCACATTTATTTTAACTTTTGTGTTGTGATAACTATCTCCATTATTTCTGTTTCATTCTATATACACAACACTGACTGTAAGGAGTCAGTGCCAGTGGCAAATGCAGCTGTCCAGCTGTTATTTGGGCTGTTGGTGTACATTTCATCTGAATGAAATTAAAGAGGAAAGGTAGAGGTAGAAAGAAAGAAAAGTTGAGCCATTAGGACCACTTCCCTGCTATCAGAGAGAACACATCGTGTAACACCTTAATAAAACGATCAAAATCTATCAAATATATTTTTGCCATCATTGATTGAAAGCTGGTTCCAGATGCTCCTTGCTGTAGCCCTGTGAAATGTCTTTTAATTACCAAAATCATTTTACTCCTGGCCAAAACATACCAGTTTATTCTTCTGACAACATCAATTTTAGCACTCATGCTTAGTGTTTAGCGCTGCTGTATTTACTGAGGGCAGCAGATACCCCTATCTCAGCCGTTGTTTTTTTAGGATAAGCAAAGAAACCCTTTTTAGCACACTCATATATGTCTTGCTTATTACATAGTTGTTTTCTGTATCTTTTGTAGTTTGAGTTTCTTCTTCATTTTAGCACGTATAGTTAGTTGTATATGGTATTCCAGATAATGTCTGAACAATATATAATCACTTCCCGGTCTTTTCTGGAAATACTTTGACTTTACATTTGCCTTGTCTTTGCTGCATCACAATGAGTATATATAAACTCAGAACACTTGTGCCTTGCAGCACACCACATGATGGTCCTGGCCTCTCTAATTCTGACCAACTACCCAGAGAGCATACAGTTTAGATGTAACTGGTAAGATTAATGCTAATAGCACACCTACAGACTGAGGACAACTCTTGCTACCCTGTTATCAACCTCGATGGAAATTGCATTTTCAGATAAATGCTTTTACCCCTCATGGAGGTAAAGAAAATCTTCCAGGTAGTTTAGTCTAGATCCAGGTAAGGCAAGCATGCTGCAGACACGAGCGTAGAAGAAATTTGGATGTTCCCGTCCTCTTAAGTTTTATGAACTGTGAAGGCAAAAATTAAATGTCTTAATGGGCTCATGTAAAATACAATAGTAATTGCCTAGTCAAACCATAAAAGGAATGAGTAGCAAAAGCTTCGCTTTTACAGAGTCCTAGAAGTTTTGTCCACTGAAATTTTGTAAAGCCAAAAGATAATGTCATCACTACTCTTGGTTTCACTGCTCAAATGTTAGTATTTTAGAAGGGCCTCATATATAATGTCTTCAAGCCTTTTTATGACGATATTTAAACTTTTTGAAAAACTGAGTTTTGTTTGGGTTGAATTGAATTACGGAAAATTCTTGAATCCTTCTTCTATATACTCCAACATCTTCTTAGTATCACTGTTCAGTCAAATGTAAAATCCCAAAAGAATAAATTACAAGATGTATATACTTATCAGAATCACAGAAGAAATTTGTCTGGATAAATCAACAATACAAATTTAAGAAAAATTGTACTGTGCAAAGCACGCAATCACTAAAGACACTTTGACACTTTGAGGATTTTTGGCTTATCGTTCATTACCTGAGCTGGAGAATTTAATTTCTCTGAAGCTGGAGGGGGAATATTAACTTTCTCTACAATTGTTACGGTGCATCCTTAGGTTTGAGAAACAAATCATATACTACAACTTGCATTTCCCCACTTCTGAGCTGATTACTTCTACTCCTTTGTGACTACAGCAGCACAAGGGAAGGTATAATGCTAAATTTATTCTTCATGCAACATTTTAATATATTATTTTTATGACAAGATTTTCTTTCTTTCTATTCCTCTCAGCCTTGGGTGGCTAAAAATGTCAAAGGCAGGAATACTGTAAGAGTTTTATTTGTTTCATGTTACAAGTATCTTAATACAAGTAGGTTCTGTAGTAATGTGCTCCTAAGCTTTTTAATGTATTATCAATGCCAGGCTAACTCTTGGATAACTTCTCTGCAGCAAAGACTTGAAATAACAAGCTGCTTAGAGCACTGAATCAGGGAAAAAAAAAGCATTGGAAATTCCACTGTGAATGGTGTGCTTGCAAAACAGTCTTGGCTCCCTGTAATTTAGTGAGTGTACCAGGCAGTTTCTTTGATCTTAACATATAAATGTCTCTAAAGAAAACTTTTAGGTTTTTTGTGGTGGTGTGTTTTTGTTTTTTTTTCATTTACACTTGAAGTCATTGTCTTTGTTTTCCTGTTAAATGTTCAATAGAAAATTAACGTATTTTGGATCAGGCACATGTGCATCTATTTGGCCTTGTATTATTTATTAATAGATTTTTTTTTTATTACTTTATAAACAAGAAAAAAATGCTTTTTCCTGTGAGACATATTTTCCAATAAACACAAATATTGTTTATTTGTGTTTAGTGGGGCGATGGATAAATATGAAGAAACAAATCAACCAAGTTCAGTGGAACTTTAGGACAGTCATATATATCAAGGCCCAATCCACAAAGAAATTTAGAAAATAGAATGAAGTTGAAGTGTCCGGGAAAGCAGATGCAGAGCAGAATTCAACATAATTTTTTTACAGCAAGTGGAGTTTTACTTGACCCAGAAGTGGGATTACAGTACTCTGCACATCAAAGTGCAGATGGCTACGCCAATGTGGAAGGAATGTTTGGGGAACAAGTGTGTGTGGAACAACATCGTACTTGGAGAAACCTCTCCCTGCTCTGCTGTAACATGTAGCTTTGAAGTTCAGGTGTTGCAGCACTCTCTCATGGACTTAAAGGCCAATGATGTGCTCTGCAATATCACTATGGCTCTGTGTCTTTTCAAACAATGGATATATGAGCAATTCACATTTTGTAAAGTAGTCTTAAGGCTATAAGAGTTGTCCGAGAACTGGGAGACACAGGTGTTAGATGAAGGTGAAGAAACTACAGATTGCTTTTCTGGTTTAGTGCTAAAATAACATTTAAGACACACAGCAAGTTCACTTGACTCTATGTAGGTCAACGATCAGTAGCTTCTGTCACCTCTAAAGCTCAGTTCAAAATCTTGTCCAATATCAGCTTTTTGGGGAACTTGGAAGATGAGAGACATGCACAACATTTAAAGACATGATGGGAACATGTATGTTATATAAATAAACAAGTATCCAAACACCGTTGAACACCATGACACTGACAATTTCTTTAGTGATTGAGACTCTCAGATTTCTCTGTGTGTTTGAAACAAGGAATAGCCATTTGCTTAGAAATATTTTCCTTTACCTTTTAGGAAATTAAAAACTTTTGATTCCTGTTGCTTTCATCACTTGATTGTAGATGGTTGCTTGACAATTCTGGGCAAATGCTCAACTGTGAAAGGTGGCCCCTACAATTCTATTTTGAGAAAATGCTACTGATTCACAGAATCACAGAATCACCTAGGTTGGAAGGGACCTTTTAAGATCATCTAGTCCAACCAATGAAAAAAACATCAGGAAAAAAAAACCAAAACAACAACAACAAAAAATCCCCAACCCCCCAAAAAACCCCAAACAAACAAAAAACTCCAAACAACACAAACCACACACCAAATCCAAAGCAACACCAACCCAATACTAATCCATATCCCCGAGCACTATGTCAACTCGTGTCTTGAATACCTCCAGGGTTGGTGCCTCAACCACCTCCCTGGGCAGCCCATTCCAATGCCTGACAGCCTTTCCAGTAAAGAAATATTTCCTAATATCTAACCTGGACCTCCCCTAGATTCCTAGACAATTCCTAGGAATGCAACTCTCTGGGCAGATTTTCAGGGTTAATTGCATTTGTGCCTCAATCTTACAGTTCATAGTTGGGGAAACCAAATAGAAATGATGTGTTTCAATAGAAATGTCAACCCAATACAAAATATCTCATTAGACCAACAGGCTGCTTCCTAAAACAGTTTCTGATTTGCGTTCCTGAATACTAGAAAACATTCATGAACCCTGTAGGCACATCAGAAGGTTAGGTGATATTATGTGAAAATAACTGAGGGAAGTAAACTGAAAACTTAAGTGTATTGCCTTGGTAGATTTTATAGAAAATAGGGACTCACAGAACATTTTTCTATATCTCATATATATGTCATTGAGTGGAAGGTGAATATCGAAAGAAATATTACTTACAGATCTGTGTTACAACAATACAGAGAAAATTTACAAGAGTTATTTTGAATTATACACATTAATAGGTCTGATGATTTTTCTGATGAACCCTAAATACAGAAATAGGCTGTGTTTTCATCACTGCTGAGATCAGGCTGCTGGAACATTTGAGTGACACTGTACTAATTATCTCTCTAGTGTCCTACATGTTCTTGAGCTGGTGATGCCACTCTACTTTGTCTTTCCTTGCACCTCACTTTTCTGTCTTTGAGGATGTATAAGTTGAAGTGAAAATAGAGAGACAAATTTATATTTACTTTATTTCTTACTATATAAACAAGATTTGTTTTCAGAGCATTAATAATTTAATAAATATGTGTTATAAAATACTTAAAACAATTATTTTTACCAACAGCAACCCTGTTTTCATACATTTATCAGTTCCATCAGCATAAAAGTTACACAGAGCAAAAGAGGGACGCTAGGATGGGCAGAAAATTTGCTAAGTTTCTTGGATTTTAACAGAAAATCATGAATATTATGTTTTTCCAAGGAATTCTCTGGGTTTTGTCAAATTTCAATTGAGAAACTGTGCTCATTGTCTAAGAGCAAGAGCTGTGTTACAAGATGTAGTACAGAAACAAAGCAATGGATTTTGACCAATCTGACTTAATTTACAGCAAGTAGTCTTGACAGCAAACAAGTTACAGCACAACTAAGACTCCTTATGTCATATTGTACCTTCTTCTATCAATCTTTGACTCAATTTTCAATCTATGTGGATTGAATTTTATCTATGCTAGATAAACAGTGAAAATAAAGATTCAGGGGTAGGATTACTTTTAGTATTTTCTGCTAAGCTCTAGGTCTGCTCTATAATTTCAGCTATACATCCTTGTTAGTTAATTGGTTCATCAGTTTCCTTAGAGCTACAAACACTTCTATGCAAGATTCTGTCTGGATTTTTTTTGGTGACCAGACACATGGAACCATGTCAAAAATTAGATATATTTAACATTAAAAATTGCTATTATGAATTATTTTTAAAATAATTTTACAAATTCATTGAGAAACCATGCAATTTTGAAGTGATGAAAAGGTTGCTTGATGATGAAAAGTTTGGTTCTAATAAGCTCAATACTTTCATGGAAATAGTCCACCAAGATTCCCAAAGAAGAAGTTTCTTTCTAAACAAATAGCTGAATGAGCAGATACAAATAAAAAGGAAAATCCCTGGTTTTTTTCTGCACATATTAAAGTCATGAATCAAAAAGATATCACATACGTTCATTTAAATTATGTGTTTAATTGAGTTTTGATATTATTGCTGTTCAGGTAGCACCATTTTATGCTTTTCTTTGAATACTGAATTTAAGACTGGCTTTCTTTACAGAATGCAATCCACAGTTTTAACACATTTTTTAAATATTTCAATTTACTCCAAAATGTAGCTATTACTTTTAAGCCTTTACATGATTTGAAATTTGAAGGTAAATAAAGGTCATGAGCTGAACAAAACCAAATACATAGCACCAAATGCAGACTTATGGTGTCTGCATAGATCACTGAAGACAGACTGAATAATGGTTCTTCTGCAGCAGACCTCAACTTCAGCCAATACTAGAACACTCGTTCTTTAGCCAGAAAAAGTGCAAGACTTACAGAGCTACTACTATGCAGTATTTAACTTTATTTTGACTGTCTTCATCCATTTTGTAGGATTCTGTTCAGTCTTAGAATATCTTCACATTTTCCTAGAAAGGGCAGAAAATCTAAAAAGTGGATCTCAACCAAAGAAGTTATTAGGATCTCCCTTCTTGTATTGAAATAATATCCACAGTGATATCTGTGACCTCCTTTATTTGTGGAAGAGATTTCTATGACTTTTAACTGCACTGGACCCTTGCTTTCTATGCGATCATACAATCACATTTCTGCAAGCTGCTAACAATCATCTCTAAAGGATTTACACATATTTCAATGTTTTATACTGAGCACAAAATGAATAAAACCTTTTAAAGTCTAAGCTTTCATTAGTTTTGATTCCAGTCTGATGTCAGTTCTTCACCATCCTAAATATCTATCAAAACAACAGGAAAAATGTTGTTGTAGTGCGATAATGCAAGGTAGGTCAACTCCCCTATTCCAAGAGGGGGAGAAGTCTTGTAGTAAGGAAAACATTCCTGCAAAGCCTAATTTTCCCTCATGGATTTTCATTATTA
>JAOXNG010000012.1:37432673-37443243 GCA_028566535.1 Scolopax minor
TGTATGGGAAGTGGTGGATGGCCCAACACTGGACACTTTCAAGATTCAGCTGGGCAGAGTGCTGGGCCATCTTGTGTAGGCCGTGCTTTTGCTAAGAAAGGTTGACCAGATGATCCCTGAGGTCACTTACAACCTGGTATTCTATGATTTTGCGATTCTGTAAAAAATCTCTGTGACTCTATTTGCTGTGATTTCACTTATTGTCATAGTGTATAGCACTAGTTCTATATGTTGATTTAGTAGCTGAAAGTAAAATTTAGACCCTGCCCTAAGGGTACCAGCCCCCTTATCATCAGCTGCAGGCTGATGCTGATCCCTGGTGTCAGGCTCTGCTGTAGGCAGTGTAGGTTCTGCAACTGTGTTTGCTGGGATGTCCCATGGAAATCTGCTCTAATCAACTCCCCATTTTGCCTGTGTTTAGGACAAGCTGATTTATCTGTCTGTGCCATCATGATAAGGGATAAGAACATTTTTCTCACACCCTTTCCCACTTTCTTGCTGCACGCATGTGTAACCAAGGATGCAACACTCTCAGATCTCAGTCACAGACTCTGGATGCTCTGTAAGAACAAATTATTTTAAATAATATACTTCTTTCTGGTAAAGATGTATTTCTGTGAATTGTGCTGTGTATTTCCAGTTATAGTGGTCACATCTGTACAACTTCACATTTGCCATTTGTATGTAATTAACCTTAGAAGAGGAGGGAAAATACCATGGTAATAGTTTGATATTTAATTACAGTACTTGTGAGTGACAATTTTAAAGACCTTAATGACCGGCAGTGTATAGTAACATGTAAATTTGTAAATTGTCAGGGGGAGGGATGTTATTACTGATAACTCATATATATTCAGTTTTCCTAACTAATCTTCCTTCATGAATATGCTTTAAAATATTCAGCTGTCTTATATGTCATTTTGTCCAACTTTGCCACTTGTGAAGTGATACACACATATGCTTCATCACAGATAATAGTTCCATCATAGCAGAGGGCTTAGGGTTTTAAGGTAGTCTGAAAACTTGTATGAAAGGAATTGTTGCCTTCAAAATGCCTAGTGTTGCCCTCACTGATGTGTATATAGGCCTCTGGCTGTTATGTTGATATTTGCATTTAACACCTCTTTCCACTGTAGTGTGATTCTCTAGAATACCACCTTTAGTGAGGGATTTAAAATTCTTCTTGATGAGCATCAAACAAGCTGCAAAGCTTTTTCCCTGTTCTTCAGTGTTGCTGTGTCTGAAGACAATATGCAGAAGTAGAGAAGGACTACTGTAATACAGGAATCTGCAGAGACCCTTTATTTGAAAGTACCACAAAGTTTGCATTTTTTCTTTATTTATCCATATAAAATGCATGTCATTAGTGTCAAGCACTGTCTGTTGTGCGATATTTAGAAGCAATTTAAGAAATTACATGGTCTAAATTAATCCCAGGCTGATAAAAAAAAGGGAAAACTCATAGATCTATGGGTAAATACAGCTTATACATCTGGATTCCTATAAATACAAAGAGGAAAAATGGTACTATTTTTTAAAAATAATTATTTTTGTTCTTGTCCGTTCTTTTTGTGCAAGGACTTTCCAGTTTGCTTTAGTAGTTTTAATTCTAGATTTTAGTTTAGACTAATGCTCCATATGGATTAAAAGACAGATAGTAAGGGATGGATTCAGGTTTTCAAAATCATCAACTGATTTGAAAGAAAAGTGCTTCACAGTGTTAAGTTCCAACAATTTGATTTGGCTGTTATTATGGAACCCTGGTATCCAACACTGAATTTCTTCAAAGAGGAAAACTTTATCTCCACCCTCTTTTATGATGTGTGATCCAAAATGCCAATCACTGAGAATGGAATACAATTATATTCACTAATATGTCTAAAATAGAAACTCTTGCTGTCAATATATACTCATTAGTACTGAGCTGCAAATGAATTCTGGAATTGTGCTCTTATTAATTAGGTGGCAGACTAGAAAACTTCCTTGCTTCTGTTTAGCCAGATGGAGGGACAGTGGGTGTAATGACCTATGTTGGGCCTTTCCCAGGGGATTTCTTTGGTGTTTCTTGGTGTCAGTATGGGTCCCTCTTCCATTTGCCATTTAAAATAATCAGCCCCAAACTTACACAAGTGTACACTCAAATCACATTCAGAAAAAGACATGGCAATTTTGTTTAGTTTTAAAATTAGTTATGCATCACATTCTTAAAACTCCAGAGGGACTTGGGCACACAGATGCAAGACAGAATACTTTTTTTAGGAAAAGGTAAGTCAGTCTGCTTTCTTTTCCTGTTACATTACCCTGCATAGTCTTCCACATACAAGTGGAAGTATGTGTATCCATCAACATACAAGTATTTGGTTTTAAAACTCGCTGCCTGTCTTTTACTATTTTTTTTCCCTAGGAGTTGTTTAAAAATCTAAGAGGCTTCAATGACTCAAAAACGGACTTTGGGGCAAGGGGAGGAGCAGGGGAAGTTGATGGTAAGCTCACATGAAAAGTCCCTAATTCTCTAATTGACCCTGAATATTCTAAACAACCGTCAAGATACTTAAATGTGTCTTCATTAAAGGGTATGAGTAATACCATAAACTGAATGGAATTACTCATGAGCTTTAAGTTTTGCATGAATCAAATATCATCCTGCATAGTAGCCTGCATAAAGTGATATTTGAAACAGAAGATTTTGTGTCTTATTTTTTGTTAAGAGTTTCAGTAGATACTTCAACTTTGTCAGCGTAAAAATGATTCTTTGAAAGCTTGTAATTCATTTCAAATTAGTAAGGAACAGAAAAAAACACCTCTAAAATATTACATAACATCAAGTTGTGGGTTTTCACGGGTACATTTCTGTATTTGAAACCAAGTTTTAAAATGTATGGCACTTGAGTTAATTGGAAAAAGACTTTTTCTACTGACCTTATGGATGACTTAAATTTCCACAAATAACTCTATGTGAGCTCCCAACTGGTGTTGGTTCTGCCAAGGAAAAGCTAATACCAAAAAAATCAGGTGAGCACCCTCATTTCCCACTGTGTTTCTCTTCACCTCCCACTGTGCTACTTACTGCATAGACAAATATTGACAAGTGTGTGAATCTGACAAATTTCTGTCTAAATGCACAAAAATGTGCAATTTTTTTGCTCTCTACAGAAAGAAAATTCTTTGCAAAAAAAAATCTGGAGAATAATTTCAGATAAAAGAAAGGCTTAGGATTTTATTGAACAAACAAATTAAGAAATGTATTTAATAACTTATTCCTAGTAGATCATTCACTTGGCTTAACATTTATAGAACTTCATTACAGAAAATTGTCAGAATGTTTTGGATTTGTCATATGGTAGCTCTATTGTGATGCAAGACTTAAAAGCTTGCTATTATATAGTGACAGGTTTTCTCATTCTCATATCCAATTTCCTCAGCTTGCAAATAAAAAGATGTTTGATTTGTTTTTATTTTCTCGTGTGTGCTTGTAATCTTCCTTCTGTTCTACTCCTTTCAGGAGATGCGAAGAGATTGGTCCAGTGAGTCAGTGATTTCTTCCCCTCCTTTTGAAATAAGGGATGAAGACAATGTGATTAAAGTCCCTTGCAGGCCTGGGACCTCTGTACCAGGAAGCAGGCAGGATCTGAATATTTGAATTTGTAAGATAGCCAGAACCTATGACTGAAAAAATTTCAAAGGTCATATCATATGCCATAGCATATCTGATCTCTGCATTGTGATGGCAATGGAATTTGTATGTGTCTGTATGTGCCTGTCTGCCATAATACCACTGCTACTATCCAAGATAATCCCATTGTTTACTTTGTGTTCTAATGATAAAACCATTAATAAAATAAAGAAGAAAGAATTTTGTTTCAGAAGTATAGAGTGTGACTCTAAGTGCAGAAGGAGAGCAGATGAGGAGTAAGCAAGATGCTATTTTTACCTAATTCCTTTTCAGAAGATGTACTTGAAGCAGTTTTACAGGAATGGTTTAATGAGTGCCTGCCTGGGGCTAGCCATATCAACTTTGAAGTCATCTGAAAGCTGAGGAGAGAGAGACTGAGTACTAGTTGTTGGACACTTTAAGAGTAATGTGAAAGGGCATGACTCCCATGAGATCCATTTTTCAGATCCCTACATAATAGGTCACCTTTTGAGGTTGACCCTTCTATTGGACAGAAAGAGTGAATGTACAAGAGCTGTCATTTATCATGTCTGCCCATCACATTCAAAGAAGGATAAAACAAATTTCATTCTCCTTTTTTTTTTAAAGTTTTTATTTTTCTTCTATTATATTTCTTCTTTCTTAAGAAATATACAAAAATGTCCCCTGGTGAACTGTTAAGTGCCAGGGAATATGAGCCTTTTTGGTTTTTTCTTCATAAATTTTGCATGTGCTATATTTTCCCTTTTTGGGTTTGTGTGTCTTTTTTAATCAAAAAGTGCTGATTAACCAATGAAAATATAGGCAAGTTCTTATCTAGTAATTTTTCAGTATTTTTAAATACTCCTTAGTACAAGACTCCTAGGAAGGCTTTAAGTCCTTAACAGTGTCTGAAGGACCACTTTATCAGAATCTAAATAAATACATTAAAACATTCTGCTGTGTGAAGTAGGTTCAAAATAATATGTACACAGTAGATAATGGGAACATGTTGACATTCTTAAGGTTATAAACACATTTGAAGTTATCCTAATTGTAAAATTGAAGATTGTGAAGTACAATGTCCCTGAAAATCCTAGAACAGCATCTTTCTCATTTTACTAATTGCTGCAACACTTGAGATCTCAGTATGATGTTTTTTCCTCTGCACAAATGAGCAAGTGGAGGCCACAAAACCTCTTTAAAAAGGCAGATGTTTTAAATAATTAATTTATTAAGAAAATCAGTATAGGGACTATAGTATGGATATTAAGACTTATCCAGGTGAGGTTTTGGTGGGTAGAATTAGGGGTGCAACATTTTTTTTTTGGTGTGCCAACAAGCACTTGTATAAAATCCTTATTTCTTCTTGGCACAGTATTTCCCAGTGCTGGGATGGATACATCTGCATACTGTGCTTAATGCTGTGAAATAGCTCTGGCTGTTAAGGCTGTGTGTTCATCTTGTGCTTCTCTGTGTTTCTATACAAGGGGAAGCTTCAGTTCTCCATTTTCTGATTCTCCTTTCTCCTGGTCCTTTTTCAACTTTTCTGATAAAGAATGTCTACTATTCCCTCATTTACCTTATTATTATTCAAAATGATCCATTTTCTTTGGGTGTTTTTTTTTTCTTCCCCTATTCCTTTTCTCAAATAAAAGGAACAAGAAACAATCCGCAACTTCTACTACAAAGTAATGAACTGTACCCATCACTGACTGATAATCACAGAATATCAGGTGTTGATTTTGTTTTGTCCAGCAACAAATTAACAAATAGGAAGAGGCATAACACAAAAATTTGCTTGGCAGGGAGTCATGCTGCAATTATGAGCTCTGTATGCAACTCCTTTTTGTTAGAAATCAGAAGTGTAGGGTTGTGCAGGTCAGACTACAGCTACTGAACACACCAAACACATACATTTGGACCCCATAGCAGTGACTGTAATAAAACAAATTCAGATAAAGTACTCAGAATATTTTTTAAAGAGACAGTCCTAGTGGAAAGAGGGTAGCATCTGACCTTATCTCAGACACGACCCTGAGCAACCTGGTCTAACCCCATAGCTGACCCTGCTTTGAGCAGGAGATTGGACTAGAGACCTCCTGAGGTCCCTTCCAACTGGAATTTTACTATGACCCTATATTAAGGAAAGTTAAGTCCTGTTGTGTTCTCTTCCTCTCCAGAATGCCCATAAAATACTTCACTGCGTTCAGTAGTAGAGAAATATATTTTGTTATCTGCAGTTTGCAGCTGAGAGAGCTGCTGCCTTTGCAGATGTAGGGAAAACATGTAAGATATTTGTTATCACAAGGAGCTAGTGGCCTTGGACAAAGGTCCAGCAACATGTTTAGTGCTTGTTTGCTCTGTATAAGGAAGGGACATAAAACCAGCACATGATGGAATGAAAGTGGGGAAGCCCCTGTCAGCTTGAGCCTCGATACAGACAGGACTATGCAGCATGCTGTACACCAGAAGAGAGATCCATCTGATGCCATCACCTTGGGGCTCCTGGTATCAGAAGGGACATAAGACACCATCTAATTCAATTACTATCATCAGTTCCATATAGCTTCTGGTTTCGTATCAATAAACAACCTCTTCTGCTCACATCCTGGATGTGGTGTGTTGTTTCCTTGAATCCTCGTTGTCCGCCCAATAGCTAGACAGAACAGCAGATAACCTGAGGATAAGACACAAGTGTTCCAGAAAGTAGTACCAGGGCCAAGAAAGGAGTTTCCATCGGCTGATCTACTGCTCATTTTTTACTAATACTTATCCCACCGTATACTACAACAGACTTAGACTTCACTATATCGTAATTAGAGCCTACAAGGAAAAATAGCTAGTGTTGCATAATGGCTAGTTTGCCTGTGTCAGCAACTGCGGGTAGGCTCTGTGAGAACTACTTTGACTAACCCAAGTAAATGAGTTGGTATAACACCCTGTGTGCGATCAGAGCAGAGGGCCAAGTAAACAATAGAAGATCTGGCTCAAGGAGAATACGAATAACAGACTCCTGTAAAAACATGTGAAGCAAACATTTATACTGATATTTGAGGTACAGACTCTCTCTTGAAATAGCTCAGCTACAGAGTACATGTTTATGGACAGAGCTTGCTACAGAAGCAGCAAGTTTGAAAGGTTTGGTAGAAATTTTGGATTGCAGAGGCTCTGACACCAACCTTGTTCTGGGAATAGCATCTGGACCTAAGATTCTAAACCAGAAGGCTTTTAAAGATCTTCCTATTTCTCAGTTCTTAAGCTGATAATTTCAGAAATCATTCACTTAATGAAAAGAACCTTAGTTTGGCAGTGTATGAAATACCTGCCAAAACCTGACTTGCAAGTGCTTGGCTCTTGACTGTGATCAAGCTTTTTGTTGAAAGCAGAGTCTCATCCTATCCGCTGTACCTGAAGGTCCCCTTTTGTTCTCTTCATCTAATACTTTTCACTCCATTACAGATCTAGCTTTAAAAAATTAAGTTTTTTTAAAAAAAGAATTAATTTAAACAAAAGAAGTCTTAAAAAACAAAAAAGAAAGTTTCTCAGTGACCATACAACCCAAAGATCATATGTAAGCAATTGTTAGTTATATGGGGGGAGGGGAACAACACACAAGAGTTTTTTATGAAAGCAAAATGTGACATTTAAATCCTCTTAGAAGAGGTAGAGAGCCAGTGTTTTAATTGATGCCATCCAGATCTGCAGTACTGATGTCAAACCGATTTATTGCCATTAATGATAAAACCAGATTTAAGAGCTATACCAGCAATATAGCATAGATCTCCAATATTCATAGAATAAGACATACCCATATCTAATAGCAGTAGCAGATTCCACCAGAAATCTATCACTTATTGTAAACATTATATTTGCGCAATTTCTTTTTAAATGCATGAAAGGCAAATTTCATCACATAAAACACATCCAGTGTCATGTTTGGCAATGAGAACCCCATTCTTCATAGACAATCAAAAACCTAGCAGCACGTTTTCAAGCATTATTACAGGTATTTCTGGATTACCCTTCCCCCAAATCCCCCCCTGCTCAAAGCACCAAAAATAAAGTGCAATACCCATAAAAATGTGTCAAGAAAACAGCCACATTCTTTTCTTTGTAATAAAAAAGAGTACTTTGCCTCAATCTTAACAGTGCTATACTGTGTCCATCATTTTGGGTTCTTCATCTTTTTGTAGCATTGAGTTCAAATTGCAGACACTTCTGTTTATGCAATCTGGTAGATCATTTGCATTCTGCAACAAATGAAGAATTGAAAGCTTAAACTCATGCATGCATACACTTACAAAGAACTAAGTCAAGCTCTTTATTTTGTCTGTCTTAAGATGAGATAAGCCTGTAATAAAATAAAATTTCTTAAAAAAACCCTCAGAAAGTATTATCATAATGTGAATGCCAAGAAGCTTCTTTAAATTTAGCTTGCATGCATTAGCTAGCGCCTTATTGTGCGTTTACTTAGGGTTCAGTTACCACTTCTTACCAAACAGGTACCTTGATCAAATTTATTTCAAAGTACTTTAAATTCTATCTCCTTCCCCAACATCCAGCTTTTAAAAGCCTTCGGCCCAAGATGTGATTTTGACTAACTGTAGATTTCCATTAATGGGATTAGTCACTTTCAGTTGAAAGCTCATTTCACCTCCTGTGATGCAAAGTAATTAATTACAGAATATTGTAACTAAATGCATGTAACTAACATGTAATTCTAGTACCTGAACAGGTTAATGATGCAGTTTTCCATTTAGCACAATTATTCAAGGGCACTGAACTAACATATGCCTTTTGACACTATAAATTGTGAGAGCTTTGAGAAACAATCTCTCTTATGTATCAACAACAGTGCACATTAGAAGTGACAGTGCTCCAAGTATAAATAAGCCTATTCCTAGATCTCAAAAAGTACATCTTCTCAAGAGTGTAGCAAAAATCTATTCCTAATAGAGTTGCTATACTCACTTCTGGAAGTAAAAAGCCTACCTGTGACAAAGACTCCAGTCTGTCTACAATACCAATAGATACACTGGCTTGAAAGCCTTGAGACTGTGAACAGATTCTCACTCTTGATTTGAATGCTTCAAGCTCAGTTTTAAAAGCTTCCAAATAGCCTTCTTCCCCTGCCTGTAAAGAGAAGAGTGAAATATTTTTCATCTCAGCCAGATTTACTTCTACTTGTAAGCATACATACGACTAAAAGGAAGTCCTGCAGTAATGCATATTATACTCATTGAAGGATAATGCTTTGGACAAGTCAATAACAATATTAGCACCAGTCAGCTTAAAAAGAAGATGCAGGTATGCTGGTTTTGTTTGGTTTGCTTTAAAGAGAGACTTTAGCATTTGATGAGTATAGGAATGGAGTTAATCATTCATCTGAGAACATGTAAGAAAAAAACAAATGTAATTTTAACCCTTCCTTTATTCCATCTCAGAAGCCAATACCCTTAAGAGAAAAGGTACTCATGGCAGCACTCAATTCAAAAGCAAAGCATGAATCAAAGTGGGTGTCAACTTAAGTCCTTAAGGCAGCATTAAGATCAGCATGACTTGATTCTTCAGTCCTGTAGAACTTAATATAGAACCTGCATCAAACGGCAGCTTCAGTCTTCTCACATGTCTCTCTCCTCCACCTCTCAGCATTCCAGAGCTAAGACTGACTGAAGAGAAACAGACTCCAAATTGGGCCCTGCCATGAACTGCACAGGGAGGAATTTTGATAAGCAAAATAGGACACTCAGTCCTTAGACACATTCATGTTTGCCACTGTAATTTAGGTGGCACTTCACTATTCCACACTTTGGTAGCTCCCATGCTGTTCTGCTTTCCCTTTGGCCTAACAAGAATCCATGGAACCTCCATTCTCAAGATCAGAATCACACAAAACATTCATCCTAGAATGAACTGCCAACAAAACAATACTTCTCCATAAGCTTGATTTGGTCAGTAACATATTTAACCTCCAACTGTCAGGAAGAAAGCTCCTTCAGAACACTGATCCCTTGCAAGGGTATCAAGAGTTTCTCTCAGTGCTATACAAGTTCTGACTTACTTTGGCTTTTTGAAAAAATAGACGAAAACAGCCTCTTGGATCCACATTACAACTTCTGGCCATTTCTATAATAAACTGCATCACAACTGCTTGGTGTGCTATTTGTTCCATCAGAGCTCTTTTCTGAAAAGAGAAGTTACATAATTACAGAAAAATATCTTTTAAAGTATAACTCTATCTAAAATTCAGCAACATCTTTACATTTGATTCCTGAAGAGAAAAGAACTGATGCTGACAGAAGCAAAGGGACTGTTAATTTGCTGAGATTAGATCTAATGCAGTAATGTGTTTTGGAGGCTTCCTTCAGTAAGATAACATGGACATGGGAAGACAGGGAGAAGAGTAATTAAATGGCTCATCAATTTGGACAGCTTTTCTGTAGTGTAAGTGGGAAAGTGCATACTTTTAAGCAGTTTAAAGGTCTTCTTAATACCTGTTCAGCTTCTAGATGAAAGCACCACAAGATGAGATATTTAGTTGTTTCTTCACATACAAGATACGGGTGGTCAGACAAAAATCTTTGACTGTCATCCCATCTGCCCAGCATACCTGATTAAAAAAACCCCAGCAACATGAATTAACACATTAATGATTTAATGCAGTGAAGACGTTATTCAAATTTACATACTACTACATTGTCTTTAATACTTCAGTGTTACCTCAGAAGAACAGCATGCAAATAAAACTGAACTCATTTTTTTTGGTTGTTTTTAAAACACCTCCCAGTGCTGAAAGAGCATTACCAATAAAATATGCTCGGACTGTAAAGATACTGAAATATTGCTAGGTTTTAGGAAATACAAAGCTATTTTTCTGACCACGTTCAAGCATTAAGGTCAAAACAGGAGAGCCAACTCAGTGGTTGAAAGTTAACT
>JAOXNG010000012.1:37485745-37499207 GCA_028566535.1 Scolopax minor
CCTGGGCATCCTTCATGCACTGCATAATGGCACTCAGGATGATCTGTATGATATGATATAACCACACCTTTTTTTTAACTCTTGCAATGCATCTGTCCTCACAGCTTGTGTCAGAACTGAAACTTTGTGAGATCTGCTGTTCACTGAGTAGGGATTTTTGTTTAAATAATTTTGAAGCTGAAGAAGTTCATAAGTCATAGTAATTAAAACCAAGAAATAAAAGAAGACCTTAGGCAATAATAATTAATTTCAGAAATGTATAAACAGAGCAAAGATTTTCACAATAGGCAAGCAAGAAAAAGAGGGTCCATCTCAAGAGTGGAAATTAACTATAAATATTCTGGATACAAAGGAAAGTCAGAAGTCTATTCAGAGAAAAGGTGCATGACATGAACAGAAGGGGTTTTTATTACAAAATAAATTTATGGATAAAAATAGAACAAGCAAAGGAAAGCCTACTGGCTGGTAAAATTAAGAAATTTTGAGAAATTAATAGCGATAACAAATTCTGCACAATACTGCAAGGTAGGTTTCTGATTAAATACATTAGAATTTGACTTAATGGTTGGAAACAAGACAGAAGCAGAAAAATGTTAAACTGTTTTTCATAAACTGTATGAAATACAATGCATGTATGATATATCTGTAATTACCAGAAACACTGACAGAAACGTAACAGGAATGCATGCTCTCATTCTCCCAGTTGATAAGTAAATAAAAGTAAACTTGCTTTGTGAGTAGAAACACGAAGAGCAAAACAGTAACACTTTTGAAACCTCAGTCTGTAAATCTTGGAAGGTCAAAGGTGATACAAAAAAGAAATTAAGGGTAAATTTTAAGGCTGGTCATGATGCAATGGGAGTTGAAATGTCTGCAGCCTTACATGTAGCTGATGTTTCCTACAATGTATTGGTGTGATAATCAATAAGCTTATAGAGAGATAAGATTTTAATTCAAGTCCTGACAAAATGTTAAAAGACAAAAAAACCACAGAAATTATATGAACTGGCTTGAATTTAGTACAATGCATAGTTATTAAATAACATTGGCTTGTTATTGGTATATAACATTTACCAATGTTTTTGTTTGTGTTTTAGTAAAACCGAGTATCTTTAGTAGAGTTCCCAGTAATATTATATATGGTTATGGATTAATAGGTTCCCACTTCTGGGATACATAACATTCTGTCTTGGGGAAAAAATATCAGGTATTTGGAAGTTAATAACTACAAATAACCTTTCAGGTTCTTCTGTAGGGCCCTCAAAAGTCTGTCAGTACATAACTGACACAGTCCCAGCCAATTCACCATAGGTCATTTGTAAATATATAATCTAGTATAAAAGGCATTAATTTTAAAAAATTACAATTCCAAACTGAAGTAGTTATGAAAAATAAAATACCACTTAAAGGGCTGCAGTCATTATATGTTCATTTCCTTCCTTTTAATTAACAGCAGTTGAATGATACGAGAAGTCTAATCCCAATCTAGCAGAAGTGGGTTACAACCACCATTGTATTCTTGAATTTCTAGGTAGATTTCCAAGACACATGATAACTTTAAGCCTTGATGCAGAGACAAATATATTCTATTTAGTTTGAAGTGATAAAGCTCATAAATTTATGTAAAGTGTAATAAAAAGGAAAAGTTGTTGCCATTATCATTAAAAGTAGATTTACCAGATTGAGCTGAACCGATTGCTTTTGACAGCCCAGAGGATATTTATATTTTCAGTGAACTTTTTATATCAATTTTTCATCACTAAACTATTTACTCTTGCTGTTTAAGCTAGATTTTGACTCCCTTGATTGTTCATATGGGAAGCAGATGATGACGTTATATTTAATTTTCATTACTCCTGTGAGTGTATACAGTTGGAGATGCTTGGTGTGATGTGTTCTATTCATATCATATTACTTTAATTCCCTCTTAATACCTAAGTTTGTATGTATATATTTTTATTAAAAGAAGAAACCTTCACAACAAGTCAAAATTAAGACATTAGGATAAAAAAAAATTTAATACAGATATGAAGGAAGGACTTTTAGTTATTAGAAGATGCCTTTTCTGTTCTACTAGGCGATATTAAGCCTTGACCCAACACAGAATCAGTACTCAGTGTTCCTAATAAGTGCTGTGAAGTTCCTTTTGCAAACTCAGCAGACATCCAGAATAAGGAATTTAGTGAATGCATTTGCTGATGAAAATCCAAGCATACTGCAATATGTTTTGAGCAGGGATTTTGTAGACCTTTCATTTGGCTATTGTCCATTCACTCTTCCATTTATTTTCCCCAGAGCTGTTTTTGTCACAGAGGAGTCAGGTAAAGATTGTGTATTAGAGAAATTCTAGCTATTAACAAAACTGAATTTTAAGTTTCAAGGTACAAATATATATACCAAAATACTTACATAGTCATTCAATCAAAAGCTATAATAATAGTATCAGTGATTTTAAATAACCAGTGCAGCTGACTGGATGATAAACTTCAAAAGCAATACAACCAGAAAAGCTATATGACAGCTTATACTGCTATTCTGATAGTCCTTTTGTGGCCAAGTATGAGAATATTTTTTATACTAATTTCATAGAAACCCCTAATTATACTCCTCTTCAGCTTCTGCTTCAAAAGTCATTACTGCTGACCAATGACTTGTAATAAAAAAATATGGGATGGAAGAAAAGCCAGAGCCCCAGAGAGAAAAAAGTCTTCATCCTAGTCCAGATATAACTTTTAACATTCAAACAAAATTTGACTTTGTTGGTTCAAATCCAGGGAGACAACATAACAATCTGAAGAATAAGTAGTCTTTTCTGAAGGAATTTAGCCTAATGAGCCTGAGGAATACTGTTGTAGGATATTTCAGCTAGTGTTAGAGGGTGGTTTCATACCACCCTAGTTAGAAGAAGGTTAACTCCCCGGTGATAATCCAAAAAATATGAGAGGCAATAGCGGTATTCAGAGATGTTCTCTAGGAGGAACAGAACATATTCTCTTACAGTCATTCTGCTTACTACCTTGAATTGGACAAAACCAATTGTTCTGTACTTCATAGGCTATGAGCAGTTACTAGCTTCTTTTTGACATATAACCTGCTTGTGTTTAAAGAGGAGATACTCTACATATATGTCATGCAGAAAGTCATCAATATAGATATTGATGTCCATATAGCATGAATTACCTTTTAAATGCTTCCTGTGGTGATTAAGCAAGAGACTAAGATATCAGTAGGAATTACATGTGTATGAATATCACCTTTTAGTGTGATATTTGTGAGGTGCAGATTCTGAGGGAGAATGAGAGAGACCAAAGTATGTCTCAAAGTCTCTCTTCAGGCATTGGGAAGAAGTCTGGGGAAGACAGATGAAGGACTGGGTGTAACACCCTAATGAAGTAACAGTGCTCACTGTGGAAGGGTTGCCAACATGCAGAAGAAAATCCAGATAAAACAATATTTATAGCCTTTTGGAGCAGAGGAGAGTGAGCATTTTGGCAAGAGATAAATGGCTCGTGCTTTAGGCAATGATTTACAGTGTGAAGGATAGGAGAAGGATTATTTAGCCAGGGACAGATGTAAGGTTCAGTACAGGAAGTAAAGAAAATAACTCCCAATCTTTTCTATGTCATGCTTATGATATTCTCTTTCCTGATTTTCAAACATATGCAGTTGGCAACACAGTCCTCAAAAACATCAGTCTTGTATTTCTTGAGGGGACCGAAACCTTCCTTCTGCTGTAAGAAAGAAGAACTTATGAGAAAATGACACTGCCTGCTAATAAAATTAATCCAATCCCTTCAGGACTGAGTAGAACTGAAGAAACCTTTTACAATAATGACATGTATCCAAGGTCTTTGCAATCTTTCTGGACATGATGAAGTCCAACAAAATAAGGAGATAAGCTTGTGTTAGTTCAGATCTAAAGATTAGAAACGTGGACTCCTGGATCAATCCACTTTTTTTTTTTTTTTTTTTTTAGAACAGCTTTGTTAATTTACTGGGCTCAATCATCTAAAAATGACAACATGTGAACATTCAGAAGGGAGGCCTGATGGGCTAAGTGTCCTCTACCTCTTTACAAAAGGAAAAAAAATGTTGAAGAAGAAAGCAAAATCCTCTTTACTTAATGTGGACCTCTGTCTCTGGTGTGCAAGTCCTCCGTGTCCAAAGATAATTAGCACTTTATAATGCTAATTATTATAATTATGTCTGAGAAAAAAATCATTAGGGGGTAGGTCTGCTCAATGATTTTCAATTGCCCCCTCTATTAAAAAATAAGGTCATTTTTCGATAGCTAGTTTTAGAATATCAAAGATGGAAACTGAAAATCCTTTGATTGTTTATTTCCTCATTTAAGATATTTTATAAAGACTTTAAAAAAAAGTAATAAAATATGGCTGTCATAAAATTACCTCAAAACTTTCAGGCCTCATGCTACCACTATATAAAAATTAGAGAGACTATAAAGGATTATAAGGAAGATGGTGAGGCTGAATAGGCTGTACTGCAAATGGAGTGAAAGAGGTGCTGATTTTAAAAAGTTTGGTGAATAAGTGACTTCTAGATGGCAACTTAACTTAGTTTGCAATCCAAGAAGTGAAATAAATTGTTAAAATACTTTTGTAAAACAGTGGAATCAACTAGACATCAGGCGTAAAGGTAGGTATGTTTAGTTATTTTTACAAACTCAGATTAGAGAATTACACTAAAATGCAGCTTCTGTTTCTGACCAACCCCATCTTTTTTTTCTGATTTGAGCTGATATATCATGTTGTCTTAAAAATTTGAGGGTAGAGAAGTAATACGACATGATTCTGCTATATGGCTTAACGAATGTTTTGTGACAAAAGTGCTTAACCATTATACCATATGCCATTAAAAATTGGCTGATAATTTTACCACATAAAAAAGTGTTGTGAAAACTCAGAAACACCCCAAGGGAATTGTTGAATATTCAGAGAACATGAACAAACTGCTTTTTCACATTTACTTTATAGTGGAACTTTGTGTGAGTGCAAATGCTTTTGCAGCCTGGATTAGACAGTTACTTACAGCTCTAGCAGCCCCAATTTGAAAAAAAAAATTATTCAAGAGGAAAACATTTCCTTCCCAAGGTTGTGGCGAAGAAAGATCCTCACTGATAAGGTCTCTGGATGGAAATTAGCCCTTCACATGTAATTTGACATCTTAAAAGGAAAAGCTTCCCAGGAGAAAGCAAGGCATTTGTGGCATAGACTGAACACTTTGAAAGAGAAAGGCTCGAATGAATTTTGAGAAGATGGCCACTTCACATTTTCAGAAGACTGGCACTGTCTTGCACTTCCTACAAAAAGAAATGTAATGAAAACACCCTACTAATTTTTTTTTAAATAATCTGTTAAAGCCCTCCTTCCAAACACACATGCTGAATTTTGTTTTATGTAGTAGCAAAATATGGTACACTGCAGATGTGCTTTATTTCTTTTTTTAAAAAAATGAAAAGAACATTGGCTTAACAATTATTTCAGAGAACAATTTAAGCAAACAAAATATCAAGTTAAAGTATGATAAAGCTTCTCTCCCCTTCTTCCCCCTTTCAGAATTTCCATATTATGACTTTGGGGAACCATCAGAAATTCTATGCTGAAATCCATTTTAGTAAAACACTGAAGCATGTTCTTCATTTTGAACACCAATGAAAGCAATGGAATTACATGTGTGTTTAAAGTTAAGCACACTCGCAAGTACTTGCTCTATCCAGAGCAGCATCCCTTCATCTTTGATGAAATCAGAGTAGTCTCTTATGCTTAAAAGTAATGTGCTATTCTTTGTATTAGTATCCTGTGGAGACTGAGGTCAAAAATTGATGTAAATGCATCAGGCAGTCAGACATTCCAAATTGCCAAGAGCTACTCCTGATTCTAGGGTGCCTTACTCTTAAACAGCAATGGAAATTATAAGTAAGGATCTTTTCTTATTGTACTTGGCATTTCTGATTTGTCTTTCTAGTCACCTTTTTCACAATGCACAACTCTGTAGAAATAGATTAAGACCTCAGAACAAGCGCTTCCGCCCTATGTGCTGTTGGTTGCCATCCCAAAGGTGTTCAATGGGTATCAGCTTTAAGCCACAAAGTTTTAGCATTTAAGTGATCCTGGTTTACCTTGCCAATTAGTCTGGAGTACCTAAATGATTATGATTTTCATTCTTTGCATCAGAGAAACAAATGGACAAGATTGGCTTCCTTCAGTTAAATTATACCCATGACAGGAACTATTCTCAAAGCTAAAGCATAATTCATGTGTGATTAGTATGGATGAGACCATGGCAAGTCTACAACAGTTTGCAGTGTGGGCTTTATAGTTCAGCCGAAAAACTGATGATAATGTTACTTGTCTGCCTATGAAGAATGGACAGGGATCTCTTGATCCAAAGAGGGAGCGTGATGAAGCCAGTTTGTTCCACTACAGACAGATTTTACCATGCAGTCACAGAATCACAGAATGGTTTAGATTGGCGGGCACCTTTGGGGGTCATATAGATGTGGTCAGCTGGTTGCCCAGGGTCATGTCAAGATGGTTTTTTTTAGTATCTCCACAACCTCTCCGAACAACCTATTACAGAATCCAGTCATACTCACAGTAAAACAGTGTTTCCTTATGTTTAGATGGAATGTCCTGTGCCCATTGCCTCTTGTCCTGTCACTGAGCACCACTGAAAAGAGCTTGGCTTTGTCCTGTGTGCAGCTTAGCTTCAGGTATTTACATACATTAATAAAATCCTCCCTGAGCCTTCTCTTCTGAGCCTAGACTCTCCCTAGTTCTCTCAAACTTCCCTTATATGTGAGGTGCTGCAGTCCCTCAATCATCTTTGTGGCCCTTCAATGAACTTCACAGAATGTTGGATAAAGATAAACTTTCTGTTGAAAGAAACATTGGCACCTAGACATGCCACAAAAGAAAAGAAAAAGTAGATTTTTAATAGAAATGTTCATATACTTTGCTATGAAGTAGTCATCTCCAAGAAATTTTTAGAAAGAACATTTTCATACCTGCATTGAGGTCTGGGAGACATACAGTTCAGTCATAATCAACCATCTTTTATTGGAAATATGATATAGCCAACCTTTTTTAGAACCTGGTATCTGTGGACAGATCCTGAGCATTATTCTGATCACTGTTTCTCACTAAGCAAAGAAGGACTACATAAAGAGGTAAGAAATTCTAATACAGGCAGATGGTAGCTAGTCTGAAGAAAATATTGTTTATTCAATTTTTTTTTCTTTGCTTCATACAGTGATTCTGCTATTACAGGCTGGGTGCCAATAATACAGGGTGGTGACACATGGGACTAATACAAAATGTGTTCAGTTTATAGTTAGGTTAAAATAGAAGCAAAGTTGAAAACAAGCAAAGTTGAAGTCAGGCAGTTTCAACTTTATAAACTTCCCTGCTCTAGTTTAGAGAGATTACTTGTGATGAAGCAAATCTGTTGGTTCTGGTGGGTGTAGAGCCCCCAGTGCAAGCTGTGAGATCTCTAGCCCAAAGAATCAATAAATCTTCTAATTGTGTCATGCCACGTCTGTGATTTAGACTGGAATATATTCTGTGATTTGTTTAATAAACTTGCAAGCTTAAATACCATGCGTTTGTGGGATGCTCCCCTGGGATTCATCCTTAAGGTTGCCCAAATGTATCTCCTCTTCCAGTGACCTACGTAGGAAGTGACATGAGACATGTGGTGGTTTAATTAGCAAAATGTTGGCATCAGATTAATAAAGAAGAGAATATCCTTTTCTGCAGTTTCTGTTTCATATAAATATCTCTCTCAGAGCTCTAGTTCCATATGGCAATTAGAAGTACTTGTTAACATAGTTGTTTAGGTATATGAATAATGAAGGTGGTTTTTCTCCAAGCCTGTAAGAACTAGTGATGGACAAACTTGTTCAGATAAAATTCAAACTCATCCATCCACACATAAATATTCATCCATTTTTTTAAACCCCAAACTTAAATCGGAAGCTTCTAATATTCTCATTTCTGCTTGTTTTTTTTTTATTTTATTTTATTTTTTTAATTATTGTTTTTCATTAGTTATTTATTTCTGCATTGTTAATGCTTACTTGGGTACGAAAGTCATGATTTCATGAAAAATCACCAGTTCAAAGAAATACTCAAACAGTAAGGGCAGATTTTATTGCCTGCATAAGTTGAGTATAGTTTTTAAATATAGCGAAACACTAGACACTGGGTTTTAAATAACCCACAGCAAATACCTGTAGGTTATTTATTCAGTTAAATTAATTTCTGCCAACATCAATCAGAACATAAAAGAATTCTTGAATTTACATATTTTCAGGATCTTTCAAAGATTATTTTTCAGCATTCTTACTATTTGATAGATGAATTGCAAAAGTCTGCATTTCATGCTTAGTATTCAGTGCTCTACTGATGACAACAGAAAGCATAGAAATAACATGACTGTACACATTTAGGTGGACCAGAACTGCCAGAGGAAAATTCTTTGGGGAAATTTCAGTGTAGAGAAACCATGAATTAAGATTGCTCATGTATAATTTTTAACATTTTTTCCTGATTTTGGAAAAAAAAGAAATTCTTAAGTGTTTTTTAGGTCTAGGAAAATATAGCAAGGTTTTGTATAATTGACACTAAGGCTGATAGGATAAAGGACAATGAAGGTGAAACTATGATTACATTTTTTCCCTTTGTCATTAGCCTGAAAGTGGAGTTTGGGAATATCACAATCCTTACTCCATGAAGCTTTAAATTACCCTTCTTCTTTTTCCTATCTTCCTTTTCTTATTGCAACTGATTCTTAAAAGACAGGAATAGCTCTGGTGTTTGTATGTCTTCCAAAGAGCAACTTTGGGCAAAGAAAAAAAGGACCTAAAGAAATCCAAGACAAACCTTGACAAATTCATGAAACTAAATAGCCAAGCAGAGGACTGAAGTCCATGACTGAAAAAAAGTCCTTTATTCTTCTCTATCCCTAAAAAGGGGCTGCTTCATTTCATGGGAGAGGTTCTGTAATCCTCATGAAGTTATGGGCTAAAAGATTTTTTTATCTTTCTGACTGAATTCATCCATAGTTCATCTTGATTATGAAGTAAATAAATTCTACTTAGTACAGTGTTATGTTACTTCAAGCCTTCATTCAGAATTTGTTGGGTTTTTTACATTCATCTTTTATTATAGACATCTTATTATCAGATTTACTTGTGGTTGAAATCTCCTCAATTCTATTTATTCATTCACTTGTTTGTTTTTTATTGAAGTATTATTCTTTGGCAGAATTTTGAATTGCTTGTGACATGTGTCCAATGCTCTCTACATGCAATGAAACTGTTTTATTCTGCAAAGACTCTGCCCCATAAAAGGGGAGGAAGCCCACTTTCTCTGTTCTTAAATGTGTGTAGGTTATCAAAAACGTTCTTCAAAGTATTTGAGTGAGACTGGTGGGATGTGCAACTAAATGATGACACTTACATAATCTTTCAAAGATTGTGTGACAGGATATAGTCTGTATTGTTATCTACGTAAACCCATAAACTCAAAGAACAGATCTGCAAGAATAGTTTTCTCAGAAAACAAACTGCTTACACAAGTTAGAAATGTGAAGCTTGAACATTGATCTAAAATGCTTGGGGTTAGATTTAATGGAAAGAATAGTGAAGAGTCCTAGTGTTGGTTATTACAGACAGGCATAACATAGGCTTCCACAATTGTTATGTCTATTGACCTGGCCCTGATGTGTTACACTACTGCTATTCTGATTTTGAGCTTTGTGAAGAGAAGTTTTCTGTGTTCTGAACTCTACCATTTAATATAATAGTGATTCTGTTACAAAGGTACAAGGAGAATAAAATAATCAGATTTTCTTTTTTCCCTTATAACCTCAGTCTATGTTTGAAGCCAAATTCCAGAAAGAGAAAGGTTAGTATCTTCTTCTTCCAAAGAGGTCTTCAAGGACTGCCTTCCTTTGAAATCAATGGGACTTTGTGAGAATCATAAATGGCATTTGCAGGGAGTAATTGCAGGGTCAAGAAACAGCATGTCAGAACACTTACCTCTGAGATATTTCCCTGTGCCTATCTTTTAGCAGCAAGAAAAAATATTTCTTTAATTTTCTTCCAGCAACTGGGCCTTTTTAAATAGATGAAGAAAAATAAAACATGAATTCATTCTTACTCAGATTTGAATTGAATGAATAGAACTAATGTATAATCTTCTTTCTGCAAAGTGATAAATATTTACAGTGTATAATGAGATTTCATGTCAAAAATTGATGGTATTTATTGTGTTTTAATAAAAGCAGATTTGAAAATGTTAGTTTTATTAAAGAAAAATAGTGTTGAAAATATTGCCATTTTCACGTTTGCTTTTTCTATGGAGACCTTATATGCAAAGACAGATTTTGAGCTAACTGTATTACTATGGAAATCAGTTGCAACAGAGTAGAAATAGTATGAAATAATGAAAACATTAATACTTCTTTACACCTGTTTCATTTATTTATCAGTTACACTTTATTTTTTTCCTTTGCTATAAAGGTTCAAATATTTCAATATTAAAAAGATTTTCCTTCTTTTCTCATAGTTTCTTTTCCTGATTCAAATTTCCTAAAATTACAACAAGAAACAGGCATTTCATACTTGGTAGAAATCTGGAAGTTAAGGCCACTGCCATGTGCAGTGTCCAAGTTAAGTGCTACACAGATATTTGTGTCTCAGAATCACAGAATCACCTAAATTGGAAGGGACATTTCAAGATTATCTAGTCTCAATGAAGAAACTATTTTCAAGGACGCATTGTTGCTAGGAAGAGGCTGTATCCTCTCTCCTCGATGATGAGTCCAGTCATCAATTACTTCTAAACTGATTTATGGCAGTACCTTAACATAGACTGCCATTAAGTAATCTGCTAAGTCTATAGAGCTCACCTTTCTTGGGATTTTAAGACACATTAGTCAAAATATCAGTGCACAGGTGCTGAGTGCTTGAAAATATCTATGTGGTTCCTTCCATTTGCATCAGTCTTTTAATCACTTAATGTTTCACAAATTGACAAAGTAGGTGATCAAACTTGCTTTTAAAAGGCTAAAAACTCTAAGCAAACTCTAAACTGTTTCAAGAATAACTAAGTTTCCAGGTCATGTAGCTGTAAAACCCTTATTGGCTGGTAAGGCAATAGTATTAGTGTTAAATTAGTAAACCATTTTCAAAAGGATAAATACACAAACTAAGGAGTTTTTAATATAAGTTAAAAAATAAAGGGTGGAAAATGAGGGCAAAACATAGCAAAAGATGTGAAATCTAGCCTATTTGACAAAATAATAACATTTTTAGACTGCATGCATGTACATGCATGTGCATATGTAACTCTTCAGATAGGCATTTTTGCTTCAGGCAAACAGAAAGAAACCTCTTACAGCATCCCTTTAACTGGCATGTAGCCAGCCTTGCTCATTTTCTGCAGCTGGCATGAAAATAAACTCATTTTTCCAGAAGTGACCCCCATTATTTCATTTTTCCTAGCTCCCAACAAGTTGATGAGCTATAATACAAAGCAAAGCAATTAATTGTTATATGGCATCTTTGTTAGAGTAGTAGTGGTGATCAGCAGTTGGGGAGGAGAAAATAGTCTTGAGCATGTGGGAAAATAAAGATTTTCAGCAGAATAAATGAGTAAAATGGCCTCAGATAGAAGTTACATGCTATTTACTTATGGGTGGAGAAGTGAAGAGAAGTCTTATGTAAAGTGGACTGTAGATTTCTGAATGAATTGAGAAAGCTTTTTGGAGATTTTTGGATTTACTTTTATGTTTGTTTGCTTTTGGTTTTCTAAATATCTTCTCGTTATTTAAAATGCAAGCTTTGGCCTTGCATTTTAATGGACTAGTCCATTAAAAATGGACTTCTTTTCTAAGAAGAGCTGTTCTCCATAGTCCTGCTCTGCTACGGAAAATAAAAAAACAGAGTAGATAGTCACCCAATAAAATTAAATCTCCTATGGGCTGATACCAGACATAACTTAAACTTCAGTCTTCAAGGGAGCTCCACCAAGCCAGTGGATCTAAAGGGCAGATTTTTGTTGTATTTCCTGATGAAACTTGTTCCACTGTATATCAGCAGATAAATATTAATGAAAGTAAATTACCTGAAGTTCAGAGTCTCATCCTGTTTCAGCACTGCAAACATGGGTCTCTGTCTGTTCTGTTGGTAGTTGAGGTCTCTCTTTGTGTCTTTCTTTTTCCCTATATTTCCCATACTGAAAATGTATGGAAACTTCTCGGGAATTGTAACTTAAGATCTCACTGAACTGGAGTCCAACTCTAGTCCTAAACTGTGGACAATTTGTGGGAGGCCAAAATATGAACATAAGGTTAAAAGATAAGACAATATAGTGCAAGTCAGTGAGCCAATAACAGAACTGCATAGTCTTTGGAAGTAGAGATTATGATTCTATTGTAGACTATTGCAGACGCTGGGAAAGATGGAGGGAGGGATTTTATGGCAATGAATGACTAGCAAGACAGACAGTGCTTCCTAGATAGAAAATAGGAGCAGATCATTAAATTAAAAATGGAATATTGCAGATAACACATTTTGACACTTGATATTTGTTAATGTGACTAGAAGAGAAGAGCAGCAAGATGGAGGGCAATTGAGGGAGCCAGTAAGAGGCAGTTGTGATCTGGATCATCTTCTAGATTCCATGGACTACAAATTAAATACACTCTCTAGGTTCCTTTAGAGAACACAGTAGAAAAGGGGCAGAGCCTGGGAAAGCAGGAATGTAATGTGAGACATTCTTTTTAGCAGCAGTATGATTAACAGAGCCAAATTAACATTTTTAACAGATTATTTTTAATCCTTGTCAGTTTATCATATCCTCCTTCTATTGGATGCACAGCTGGATAGAAATGGTGTAGAAACATTAAGCCAGGGACCAGAAGGATGAGAGGGAGGAGTTAGGCTGTATAAAATGGTGCTGCTACCAACTTCTCATCAGATTATGACTTTTCTAAGTGCCATGGTGCAGTCCACATTTCTTTCTTTCTGTTATCAAGTGGGTAAAAACTATTCCTTACTTATACCTACATATAGGGACTGAGGATCAGTTTGGAGCATACAAGTTCTTGAAGAAAACTCTGGGTCCAAAATATCTCTCCAATTAAGAACATTTATTTTACTCATTAACTGCAGGTCTTTGGAAGCTCATCAGAAGCTCTTAATACAAATTATAGGTTAATGTTTCTCTTTGTACTTGTGCAAGTAGTTATCTTAACCAGCAGTTATTTTTGTTATCTGAAGCCCTTTGTTAATCTGCAGAAGGAACAAAGCTACTCTACAACCATATATTGAACATGGGTAGAGAGACTCTGCTACAGGCATAGAGTAGGTAGCTTGGTGTCTACCTGCATTCAAGGTTCTAATTACCTGAGATGGCTGAATGCAGATGCAGTG
>JAOXNG010000012.1:37501965-37511991 GCA_028566535.1 Scolopax minor
GGGGGGGGAAGGGTCTGGAGAGTAGGATAGCATTAAAAGAAACTCTGGTTGTACAAAATGCCTTCACACTCAGGAGAAAAAAAAAAAGAAAAAAAAAAAAAAGGAAAAAGCCTGGAATGGATATGTTCTTTTGCACAAATGCTACTAGCTTCTGTGTGTTGCTTTTAGGGTGTTAGAAAATGAGGGGTGTTGAAATGCTGCTGCGAGGGAATGATGAATTAGGAGTCAGAACTAAGAAACAATTCATATTGCATTTGTTCAGTTTTCTTCTTTTGTTACCATAAAATTTAGAAAGCATTGTTCTGTTTTCATTTAGGTGGGGTTTTTTGCTTCCTTATTTCTTTATCCTTTTTTTTGTGAATTCAAGTGCATGGTAATCTGTTCCTTTGATACAGCTAGACACGTAGTTAATGGGTAAATTATGAAATTTGGATTATTTGGGTGATTTGAGCAGTTTATTGTTGTATCCAAACAATGTATGTAGGTGCATAGCAAGGATTAAACTTCAGGACAGGAAATGACTTAAAAAGCTTTGTGAATTATTTTGCGGTATCACAGATAGCGAATTATATTGACAGTTCATATGAACTCAGAGGTTGATCCAGCAGATGTTAACACTTCAGAAAACTTGAGTTCAGAGTGATTTGCTAACCCAGTACATGTACTCATGTCCACAACTGTTTCTAGGTTCTAGCTGCAGTCAAGCCATATGAATATGATTTTGCATTGTAGGTTGTAATGCAAAGCTGTATTCTAAGAAGCATCACATTATTAAACAATTGAAACTCATTGTATATCCCATTAAGAAAAGGAATATATTTTGCATTAAAAACTTGACAAATTGGTGTTATGTGTACCACTGATCCTCAAAATCTTCATCATTTTGATAATAATTTTTTGTCTTACCACAGTAAATTTCCTAGAAAAGACATTAAAAACAGAGAGCCTACTATTGCATCATGCTACCTATTTATAAATTCTAAAGAATAAGC
Source organism: Scolopax minor (assembly GCA_028566535.1). NCBI lineage: Eukaryota > Metazoa > Chordata > Aves > Charadriiformes > Scolopacidae > Scolopax > Scolopax minor. The sequence goes on from JAOXNG010000012.1 coordinate 37,502,958, forward strand.
ACAACAAAAATTAATTACAATTATTCATGTTCTTGAAAATGACAGTACATGACAAGAAAGAAGGGTCACTATTGCTCACTTCTTTTTTAAGACAATCTTTGTTTACCTAGTTCCCAAGTGTTAAGAGCCTGTACCGTACATTTGCATAGGATAACTAACATATACCACACCATTTTCACGTCTGCAAGTACACGTGAGTAACCGTAATTACACGTGACACCAATTACTCTATTACTTTGTATTAAATTATAATGGAAAATTCCACTAGAGAATTGAAGCCTAATTGCATCTTAATTTGCATAATTTTGCATATTAATTACATCTCAGATGAATAATAAATTTCAGCAGATTTTTAATTTATGCATAGACACAAAAACAAGTGGAGAAATAATTTACAAAAAAATACCAGCAACTATTACTTAGGGCATTCAACTAATTTTGCTTAGTTTAGCAAAACAAAACTTGGTTTGTTTAATATAGCATCTTTAGGCTGATTGCTGTTTATTGCTCAATATGTCAGTTTTGAAGCACAGAAAGAAACGGAGCCTTTTTAATACAAAAAATAAATGTTAATTCACAGCATTTTAAGTTGAGGGATTTTACATTTTTGAACAAAATGTTTGGAGGACAGTGCTATTTAATTAATTTGAGAATGGGCTTAATTGTGATAGTTTTTTTACTTATAAGACATCTTATTTCATTGCATTTTTTTAATGAAGGAATAAAAAAATAGAATATTAAAAGAAAAAAAATCTTGATGAGGAGGTTTCTCTGTTAATCAAATGCGGGATGTTTTCTTGTTTAAAGACAGCGGTTAAGCAACCGCAATTTTGATGACTATTAGTTTCAGACAAAGGGCAAAATTAAGGCCAGGAAATGTGTGGAATTTTAAATCAACATATATTTAAATAATTCTGGAGGTATTGTGTTTATTTCAGAGTCATTTTGTCTACTAGAAAAAATAGATGCATAATCAAAATTCACAAAAACTGTAACTTGAACCTGCAAAGATTTTTTTAACTTTTGAGGCAAGATTATACAAGGAGTTAGCCCCAATATATTCAGCTTGACTACTCACATATATGAAGTTAGGCAGACAGGAAAGAACAGACTCAGTAACCTTCTTTTCTCTTTTTTGCCTACCAATTTTATGATTGATGTTAGTAAAAGATATATATATATATTTTATATGTCTGTATAGCTTAATGAAAAAAAATAACAGTACAAATTTCACAAAAAGACTTTGCTTCTATGAATTTTGGCCACATTATCAACCTAGTTACTGCTTTTCAACCTAGTCTGTAAAACTGAAGTCCCTTTATGCTGTCAATTCATCCCAGACCCTAATCTGGAATTATGCCTTTTGTACCTGCTGCCACGGTCAATGTGGGGCTGCTTCCACGAAGGATAATTCTATTGGTCATTTGCCAAATTGTAGAAAAGGAGTGGACGTCAATGCTCTAATAAATCAGGAGATTGTCAAGATGAATGAACATATTTGTCTTCTTCTTTGCTCAAAAAAAGAAAACCAACCTAAAGAAGCCTATATTTTTCCAACTTGATTTGTAGTTCTGCCACTGTAGGTGCTAGGCAGAATCCAGCAGGAGACCGTATAATCTCCAGGAGTCCATTAAATATATCTTCTGCCACAGTAGTCTGGATTTTTCCAGTTGCAATAGTCGGGCAGATTGTGAAAAAGAGTACTTCACAGCGTATGGTTACATTGTACCAGTTACAGATCGGTATTTTTACTTGCCAAGCAGGAATATGATCTGATGAATACAGAGCTATTATTTTTATTTCTTTATTTTACGATGACACTTTTAAAAATTAATACATCCCTGGGAAGAGTTTTCTTTTTCCTTAGAAAGCACCGAACACAGACAATGTGTTCTTGTTATGATGTCTGTTGCTATCATGTCTGTGGTTTGGTATCAGGCGCCTGTCACTTGGTTCCATCCGCACAGCACACCAAATCCCATTAGCACCATCTTTACTACATTTCTTGTTAAAAGTTAAAACAGTTTAGCTTTCAAAAATAGCATTCTAATGAGAATCGAGATTGTCCTTTTACTTTCTGAACATCCTATTTGGCAGGGTTCAGATAAGCAGAGGGAAATTGCACTGAAAGAACTGAAGTGGGGACATGAACCTTCAACTGTTAAACAATAGTTCCCTCTCATGGACGATACGGTCTACCGCAGTTTGTGAAATGCATCCGGAGAGTCAGGCATTTTTCAAAAAATACATTTTACTTCTTTCATGTACCAACAACAAGATATTTGCTTACAAAGGGGAGAAAAAAAGAGTCCCTACAAAACTCACCATTTTCAAAATTTGTTGCAAATGCTGCGGGGAATATGAGGTCTTTTCTACACCACTTTTTCTTTTCTCTTTTCTGTAAGATATTTAAACTGTGAGAGTAGATACTTATCAGGAAGCTTATAATACTATTATATATTGTTTGAAACATTTTATTCAGCCCTGATCCTAACTGAAAAACCTCAAGTTAACATAAGTAGCTTGGCCAAATGAGATTATGATGGATCACGTTATTTTGTTGTTACATTTACAATCAACCTTTGACATCTAGCGATTGTGTTTGATCCTGCAAGGCAGAAAAGCCTGGATCCCCTTTTGGGATTTGGAAGTGAAAAGTAATTCCTGTTCTTTGCACTGAGTGTGGGAATTCTATTCCTACTGCACCTTCCTTTCCCCTCATTTGCCCACTGCTATATTTTGAGAAAAGTTTATCTACTTTTATCTTTCTTAAAGGGGTGTTATTTAGTTCTCATGCTGACTACTTCTGTAAAATTATGTTGCTTCCTCCCTCTCCTCATAGTCCAGTACCACTCCAGACTCTATATAAAGTAAAAGTCATTTATCAATACATTTTCTGTATTTGTTTGCCTTAAATAAATTCCTTTTAATCTTCTACAAATCTATTTGAGCTTTGAGCGTTAACATTCTTTGTCTTTGTTTTTGAAACAAGACCATGTATGTCTTGTAGTTGGAACTACATTCTTCAAGAGATGCATTTCAAAAGCCCTGTGTCATCTCTCTTTTAGAAAGTGGAGATCAAGCTGAGCAGTTAGCAAATGCATATATAAAAGACTGAAGACCTATGACAAAGGGCATTTTTCTTGGATATAATTTTCAGTATTCTACCGTATATCAAGACAACTAGTATATGCTTTCCTTACATTCAAACTTATCATGGTACAAAGCATTCTTGCACATACGCCAACAAAAATCAGTCTTGGTTTCAGGATTACAAAGACATTTTTAGAATTAGGTTTGAAAACTAAATTTTTTCTCTGAAGATACTCTGATTGTATATTTTAGTATTTTTAAATGTCTTGTAAAGATTCTGCAGATAAAAGACTATGGAAATTCTAATGAAATTTTTAGGTTTCTACATTTAAAAATATATTTTTCGGGATTAAGAAATAGAAAACAAAGATTCCTGGAAGTTGAAGGAGCATCCTGTGAAATACTATTGTGTGCTTGCTCTATCCTTAGAGGTTTCGTGGGCCTCTGTTGCTGACTACTGTTAGAGACAAGATCCTGTGCTAAATGCTTCTTCAGTCTGGGGTATGATGATCAGACTTTTTTGAAAAATAAATAAAATTCAAGACATCAAATCCTCCACATTTATAAAAAAATTTGACACTACTAAGCATCCAATACAGCTATTAAAATGAATTTAACATTTGGGATTCCATGCTGGCCTATTGTGGAATATTTTGTTAATTTTCAAAACTGTAAGAAATTTTCATAAAAATGTGTGCTTTTAATGCAAATTTCAGAATTCAGGTAATGGGTATAATTCTCAAATTAGTCACTAATACTTTTGATTTTTTTTAATACAATTTCATTATCAAATTGATGTATGTTTGAAAAAAATTTGCATGTACAAAAAGTGAAAATAATAGTGCAATAACCAATATTCTGCAAGTCACACCTTGGAGCTATGTGCAGGTACGAGATACTGATTCAAAGGCTTGACAAATAATTTCTACTGTTTGTCTATAAAGTGTGAAAGAAGGTGTGTGAATTCTTCTCCAAACTGCTTTATCCTTGTTCTGATTAACTCAAAATTAGAAGTTAATTCTTGGCTTCTTTTCAGGAGGCGGACTCTAAGTATCAGTTCCCACATTGATGATGGGGATGTCTAACTTCAGAGAAATGAGCTAGAATAACAACTCATTTCACACAGGACCATCGTACATATAACTGAATCCTAATTTCCCTCCTTTTTAACTCTAATTGTCCCATTTCACTGCACTATGCACCTGTAATATTAGAGATAAATAGGCTTCTTTGAGGCTGTAATGGTAATTTTTGTCATCCCTGTCCACCTCCAAGAGCATCATGTCTGTTTCTACTAGCAACAGGAGATGAAAAAGATGAATCATAAACCTGGGCATCTGTGCCTTATGTAGGCATGATCTCACCCAAGTGACCAAGCTGGAGTGACCCCAATAAATTTTAAAATTCAGAACTTGTCTGATACATTTCAATTCTAGGGTGTTGCTGTGAATTCCTCATCTTTTTGTCGTTAGGTACCAGAAACTCGGCTGTCTTGTAAGATTTGTCATGTGCATTGCAGCGTTGCATAAGGGTAAGTTGTATTTACATCACAAAACACAAATCCATCTACTCTGGAATCATAAAATTAGAACAGCAAAGTGTGCATTCTACAATCAGGGACGGGCTGCTACTCTTTGAAGCAAAGTAGACCTAGGCACAGACCCCCAGCAGCAGCATGACACTATGATCGATGTCAGCACCCTGGAAAACAGGTAGATTTCTGAAGCCACTTTGAGTTAGATTAGGACCTGTGGGATGATGTCTATAGGGCGGACTTTTCTACAGAATCACCTCTGTCTCATACCAACAGCAAATCTACAGCTTTAACTACATGGGTTCTCTTCATCTTATATGGACCACCTCTGTCTTTACCTTTGTGTTTATTTTTCTGTAACAGGGCATCCTGGCTCTGGGTTTAACTTGAGTCATCTCTGGGGTTGCAGAAGTTAACTCACTGCTGAGAAGCTTGGTGGTGATTCTGGTGTGAATAATAAGGCAATTACTGTAACATGCTTATCAAAGTGCTGGGAAATACAGAAAACTTTAGTTAGACACCTGAATATAAGGCAGAAAATCCTACAGAAGTTTTCAATAATCCTTTGTCTTAATTTATTGTTTTGGGGTGAGTGTTTTGTTTTCAGATGTATTTAAACAGTTTTGCTCTTTGTTGTATCATTCTGGAAAGCTTGGAAGTAAACGCAGGAAAAAGAGGTGCTGAATTAACACAGACCCATTTCTCTAGTTCACAAGGAGATACAGAGGACTGAATCCAGGAGCTTAGCCAATTACAGTATTTGTCATGTGGTTTTCTTTGATCCTTTTTTGCTTATTTACTTGCAATGGACAGTATAGCAAGAAACAGCACTTCTGTCCCATTTAGTTAGAGAGTTGGAAAGAATGTTCAACTTGCAAGATATGAAGATATTAGTATCTCTCAGATGAATGGACATTGCTTTAGTCTTCAGAGACCTTTGGCCTACTCTTCTTCTTAAATTGGCCTCTCATTCCTTATTCATAACATTGCTATTTTCCATCCCCGCTTCTGCTTTCAAATCTCTCTTTTGCAAAGGTGGGATTTGCTGAGTCAGTCACTTTAACCGGAGTGGCTTGGTATTTTACTTTTTCCTGTAGTTTATTTTTAATGTATAGCACTCATGAATATTAATCAAGAAGGGAAGGTATTAGGGAAATCCTATTCCTTTTATATCAGCAAAATATTAGCTGTAGAAGACTGGAAAAAATCACAGTCTGATTTATAGCTGCCAAAACATTTTTGGGTTACTAAGCTGCTTACCACATTCTTTGTCTCCTATCCAGTATATAAAAAGACTGTTTAAAAACTGTGTGAAAATTTTCAAAAACACCTTTAAAAGATTCCATTACTTAAAGTGATTTGGATAATTGTGTTCAATGGTAGCCATTATTTAAAAATATAATTAGTTGCTGAACTCAGAGAAGGAGGGAAATTTCTGCAGGTGTTTCTCATTATTTGCTATGCATACAAAATATCTGCATAAATTACCATTATTATTTCAATGTATACTAAGAGACAATAAAGCATTAGCAACCAAAGAAAGATGTTGTTGACCCACAATCTGTGTTAGCAGCAGAGAGTTTTGGTCTTCAGTGTTTTTGAGGCACATGTGCAACTGCATTCAAGATTGAAATTACAGTTTTGCACCTGTAACAATATTAAGTATGTAACAAAAGTGCATCAGAAGGATATTGAAAATGCAAAGACAGTAGGAGAAAGGCAGTAGCAGTAGTACATGCCTGAAAATGTGCGCTACACAAAACAGGTATTGATAAGCAGAGCTTTTCATTCTGTATTAAGGCTTCAGGCAGTGATCCCTTCTGATCACTTTCATAAGAATCCAAACTTCCAAGAATCTCTTTTTTAATTTATTGATGCTGCTACAGAAAGATTTACACATAAAGTGCTGAGACCAGTTAGGACTTTCTGACTTCTAGCTCTGGTTCTAAGGAAGATATGTTCTGAAACTTTGGGAAAGTTTCGATTTTTAATTCTGTAAAGTGGAACACTGAGAGATGAACAAAAAGCAGAGAAATTCAGGTTGCCTGCTAGATCGATCATTTCATCAAAAGTGATGAAAAAAAAGACAACCTTGAATTTCATAGGAATTGATTCAGTTTGAGAAACTTGAAGTTACTGCATTATACATTAGTTTTTCAATAACTTATTATAAAGATAAGTTTTGATTAGTTTACTAGAATGTTAATGGAAAAACCATCATTTACTCATAGTAATCAAAGTTTTATCTTTTCTATCAGAATGTATTTTATTTTCATCCTTTTGTTTCTAGAATTTTATCCCATAAAGTGGAAACGGTAACAATATGAAGTCAATACATACTTGTGAATAGTAAATAAATGATCATTCTCTTATTGATTATGAATGCTTTGCATCTTTTCACAGTAAGTGAAAGTAAGTGGCATTCAAAGTGCCCCACTAGGTAAAAATTATGGCCTTGGTAGAATGAATATTTCTCACAGTACACATTCAGTATGGAGTGATCTCCACACCACTATTTTTATACTTTAAGGTTCATAAATTGATGATGAAGTTATCCCCTGAAGTATTTATGCTGTGAGTAGATTTTACATTTAACAATACAATCCTGTGGTGTTTTATTACATTAAGGGAGATGCAGTCTAGCTGAGACATGAGTCCAAAAATGGTCTTGGAAGAGTGAAGGATGAGAACTAGATCTTCTAACAGAAAATATTAATGTCTTTTCCAAATAAACAGTTTTCAGACAAGACTATGAACTTCTGAATTAGTTTTACAAAAAACTACTTTTTTTTTTTTTTTAAATTTTCCGATGGATAATTGAGTGGTAATTGTCATACATTTCTTATTAAAGTAATGTGATATATGTAAAAGCAAGATAACGTAATAAGAATGAAAGGCTTTAGGAAGATTGAATTGCTGCAGTGGCTTTCTGCACAGGAATAAATTTCAGTCTGTTCCTTTTCTTATTCCTGGGACAATGCAGGACCTTGATCAAGGTTGTAAAGGAAGTAACTTTCAGCTTTTCACAGAATTCTTTATTTGAAGGCTCCAGTGTTCTCACTTGGAATAAATGATGGAAATTGATATGGGATCTTAAAGTCACTAGGATAAGTCTTGATGGTGAGCTTCAGAATCAATAGCAGAAAGTCTAATGGTTGAGTGATCTCTTGTGGAACTCAAAACATTTCAGTTAGAAAATCAGTTATATTGGAAAGTAGCCATGTTAGAAAGTTGTTAATCATTCACTAGTAATTTTAGAATAGCTTGGTCCACATACTCACCAGGTTTTAATGACTGTAGTCTCCTATGGAACAATATTCTTCTATCCTTACTATTCTAATTTCCTGTGTTTTCTGTAAAATGTTTTCTCTCAAGAATTTTTGAGTAGGTTGTTCACTTGTGTTTATTTCAATTTGTAAATCTTTTGTAATGTGGAAGGCCTGGGTGGGTATTTTTACAGAAAATGTGTAAGAAATTATTTACAATTAGGTAAAATATGATTACCTAAAATGTAACATTTGCAAAGTTTAAGTGAAAGGAAAAGCAAGTTTCCAGAGCAAATGACAAGCCATTTGAACAGTGTAATTAGGATAAGGATAGAGTGTATAAAGGTGCCTGGCCAGGATGGCTATGCTATCTGACCAAGACTAGAAAGCACCACTGTCTTTCATTTGCCTAGAAAACAGCTCCATTGAAAGTAATGCATTTACAAAATTAGTATACTAATACTTTAACAGTTCAAGAGAATAGCTTGATACTAGCCTTGAAATCTATAAAGGACTGTGATCTCTGTAATTTTGCTGGTGTATCACAGTAACATGAAGGAACAGATTTATTCATTCTTTCTTCTGAGATTAAATGTAATTGGTTTTAAAAGATAATCATTCTTTTGTTTGAGTTTTATGCATTTCTTATGAAGAGCTAACACATTTTTCTGCAGTCTGACAAAGTGTACAGTCTTTTATCCTCATTTCCCAGTGGATAAATACTTTGTTAATTAATAAAGTATTATACTAGCACTTAGTGTCTGCATTTAACTGTGGAAGGATTTTATTCAGATTATGTTAATAGATTGTCCGCTTTATTTTTGCATTAATTACAACCTTTTCCTGTGATGTTGTCATAAGAGAATTGTCACTATGAATACAGGGGGCTTTTTTGGATTATTTTTATTTGAGTGTTCTGAAATAATGCCTGTTATATAATGTTGCTTCTGGAATTAAACCGGATGTTTAATTCTTTGCTGAGAATTGTACAAATTGCAAATTAAAATTTTCTTCTGCTTTTTAATTGTTTACAAATATATCCTGATATACATACATATCTGTATATAAGTATATACTAAATAGCATCAAAAAAAATGAGATTGTTTTGGATTTTATTGGTGCATTTTTTTTCTGATGATCG
>JAOXNG010000012.1:37531588-37547029 GCA_028566535.1 Scolopax minor
GGCTGTGGAGAAATACACTTCCATTAGAATTTAAATACAGATTGCTCAGGTACCACTAAGAGTTTTCTTTGAAATAGCAGTGTTCACTCAGGGTTGAATGGGGAATATTAGGAGTAGGTGACGTGTGAAACTCAGTGAGGTGAACTGGGTGAGGTACTTCTTTTATTTATTTTAGTATCTATTTATTTGTATGGATTTGTGCCAGGACAGATTTACCTAACAGCTGCTCATTCTCTTTCTAACACGATAATTGTATCATGCTGAAAAGGAAGAATACTTGGTGTTTAAACATTTTAGTGTATCTGGCCCTTATGATGCAAATAAGCAGCTTTTGTAATATTCAAAATCACATGGGTTCTCAACATAAAAAAATGTTTAATTTATTGTCTAATCTTTTCTCTTTAAGCTGATTGCTGAAATTTTGCATATGAGAGCGGCTCTGTTTTAATACGTGGTTAAAGATTCAAGCCTCGTTAAATGTTACATGAAAACATACAAAGGCATAGAGGGTGTTTAAACACTAGTTTGATGTAAATTATGTGCTTAACTTCATTATAATGTGCTTAATGTGATTCACGTACTTATGTAACTACCTGAATTGGAGCTATGGAGAGACAGCTTTATGAAAGAATTTATATGACACACTATTTTATTGCAGCATTTATATTTCTGAAAGGGAAGTGCTACTGTAAAATGACAGGGCTTGGGCTGAGGCACCATAGGTATTGTTATCTCTCCAATCTGCTTTGCTACTGATGCCTTTGCGAAATACATCCTTGCACATTCAATAATGAAAAACAACACTGAATTACATAGTGTTCTGTATTGCAGATGAAGCCCTACTGACGTTAAACAGTGTTTGGTGAATTGGAACAGCACTTATCAAATTAAATAATACTTTCCTATTTATGTTTAGTCTTTACTAATTTACCATACATAATGTAATTAGGAAATAAAGGAAAATATAGCTAGAAATGGGATGGGGGAATTTCAATATACCTAGGCTGTATGAAAGGTGAGAACAATAATGAAGGAAATATGGAGTGCATTGTCATGGGACAAAATACAAAGCATAAAGGGAGAAAATAAAACAACATTAGTGTCTATTTTATATTCAGACTATAGTTGGAAGCATTAAGTTTCTTTTACCAAACTTAACTGCTGTGTAACAATTTCCTAAAGGTTTCAAGGAAACAGAATGGATTGTTGGGTTAAAAGCAGATAAATGAAACTGCTAAGAAAAATGTATCCTTCTCTAAAAATGTTATTCCATGCACATCTGAAAACAGATTAATGGATCATAGTTATTCTAAGTCGAAATTGAATCTACTGAGTCTGGGCAGCTACCTTAAACTTTCACATGTTCATCTGATCTGAGCAATAGTGTATTGATCCAGTGCAAACTTAGAAAACGTGTATACGTTGTGCAACGTTCAAAGCCATGGGCTGGAAGCAATGTTGTAACTCCAGTACCATTGGTGCAATTACACCAGCAGAGAGCTGGACTTTTTCTCTATTCAGGAGCTTTCAAATACGTAAGTAACCAGGTCATGCTATGGCTGGAGGCAAACATTGACCATGGTCCTGGAAAAATGTGTGTTGAGAGTTTAATACTTCAGTATGCTTATCTTACAAAATATACTTGAGCAAGTGCTAAAAGCATTTCACTAAATCGGAGCTTAATGTTAAGCATATTACCAGTCCTATATTAGTTTGTGTTTTAAGTGTTTTGCTGGATCAGCTCTGGAGAACATAAACCTGTTCTTACAGGACTAAACATTGATTCCAAGTTAATTTAAAAAAAAAAAAGTGGCTTTTGTTGTTTTGTTTTGGTTTTGTTTTGTTTTTTCTTAAAAAAAGAATGCACTTAACCTCAGCACAATTTTTATTCCGAATATTTGCAACAGCCATGTATACCACTGTATTGAAGTGTTTGGGACAAAATACGAATATACAAGATGCTTTCCTGCAGTTCAAACTGTAGTCAGTGGAAATATCAATTTGAATAAATTTCTGCTAATTATAAGATTCATAGTACCATAATGCCCAATTAAACCATGGAAATGGAGGCACAGATAGCAGTGAAATTACTTTCCAACATTTTGTACTACTCTTTCATAATCTAAAAGTATAAAAAAAGACGCAGTTGGTATCAATCAGTGAGTCATTAGCTTGTGTTTTCAATTGAGGAAACAGTTTGATCAATTAGTATTTCAGAAAATTTTATTTTTCAAATTTAATTCTTTTGAGAGCCTTTTTTTATTCTCATTGAAAAAGCTTTATGTGCTATTTACAGTAAGGCTGCTCTTTTAGTGACATTATTATATTGGAGAATAAGGGCTCAATCACATACAACTCAGGGGCCAGGTTTCCAAAGTGTTTAGGGTCTGACTGCATCCTCCTTCAGCTGTTGCTGCTGGATGACTGAAGAAGTTATCACCCCTAAACACTCATCTCCACTGCCTGCTGGCTTCTTCAGACTTGCCCTGTAAGGAGCAACCTGCCTCACTCATCTTTGTCAAGATAGGGTGGATTAAGATCAGAGAATGTTTATGTGGGAATTGGGGAGATATTAAGATCCAGAAGAAGAGAATAGGAGTCCTGATGGCTGTAAACAATTTCCCTCATACATAGGGGAGAAGAAAGTGAGAACACCTTCTCACGTGGCCAATGGGATTTTCAGAAAAAAACTGAGGTAAACCCCAGAAGGAAAAGTTACGCAAGGTAATTAAACATTTCTGAAATTCTTGTCCGTTTTCAACCTTTCTCTTTAAGCACCTAACAACCTTTGTAAATTTGTTCTTTAGCTGTTAGTACCTTGGACTTAACATTTTACCTGAATTTAATTGAAGTTAGAACAGGCTAAAGCTAATCCTTGCACTTTTAGTCAAAAATCAGTGAAACAGGGAGAGAGGGGTAATCAAAATCCATCTGATAATTCTCTCCTATTAGTCACAAAATGCTTTAATAAAGGTACAAGTAGTCCAAAGATTAACAAAAAAATTGCAAAAATTATTGCATATCTTCTTTGTCATTAGAAAATAAGAAAGTAATACTTACTCTGACATGTTGTGGTAGCCTCTGTTCTAATTTAAAGGATGTTCAAGCCCAAGTGCAATCTTGTGTGTTGCACTATTTTAGGTAGAGGTCCAGGAATCAGAGGTGATGTTACTGTGTGAAGTTGAATGAGGTTGAACTTTCAAGATAAGAGCATCAATACTTAGCAGTTATGACAAATGTAGAATATTCATACCAGAGTCTGGAAACGCATGCAAATGTCACAAACCTGGAAGATGCATTCGGTGTTTTGACATTAAATGTTTGTGAAGACAACAGGATTAGTCAAAACTTATTAAAATTAATCTCTCTGAGAATTACTGTATCAATTCAAGTCATTAACTTTTCCAAGTTGTCTTGCCAAAGAGGACAGAATTAATTCTGTAGACAGTCACAACTTGAATGACAATCTAAATTTTGAGGAAAATATGGAAGCATAGAGAAGTAAAGGAAAAGTACAACTGGAATGAGGGGCAGAAGAAACATGACTTCTTGCTGAAGTCCTTTAGACACATAATTAGTTGGTCACAAGCAGGTACTCTGGGGTGATACTGAATCCAACAGCTGTTACTCTGCCTTATCTTGGAGACCTTATTGGGTAAATAAAGTATCTTCCGCTCTCTGGCCATGTCAGACATAGGTGAGCTCTTTTATTTTAATCCCAACACTGCAGAGTGCATTTGGCCTCCAGGTCACATAAAGAGGCTGAGCAGGTGGAGATGTAAAGGGAATTGTGAAGAAAAGAATTTGGAGACATATCACCATGATGGAGTTGTGACTCTTGATAGTGACTCACACTTGTGAGTGATGGTTGTTTATGGGACTTTGTGTTCTCACTAAGGAAATCAGCATCAGCTCACAATGAAGCTTAAAACGAGATGATAGAATAAGCCATTTAAACTCTCATTTTACTTATCTAATAACCCACTTTTCTTATTTACTGGATGTTTACCAGTACAACCCTTGGACTTTTTCAGCAGGCGATTCTGTGGACTAATTACCCATTATTTTTTTTTTTGGTATAATAATTCCTTTTTGTCTTGTAACTGCAGAAACAAGGGTTTTGGAGGATTATTTCAAAGTTATGATTGTACCAGTTCATTACACGTTATCCATGTGTTCATCATGCATTCGTCCTCCATACAGTTCATCATAGAATAAAAACTACAAATTATATATGTTGAAGATGAGAAGGGGAAAAAAGAAGCCAAGTGCTGCTTTCAACTGTTTTCATTTGTTATATTCTTTAAACATTTTTATTGTCAGAATAAAACTACTGAGTGATTCGTCTCTGCCCAGCACAGTAGGTTCTTTAATGTTTTAGTTATAAAAATGTCTTTCCAACCATTTACAGAGCATAGATAATATCTGTTTGTTAACCTGGCTATTAAATATCTGACCACAATTTCTAATGAAAAAACAACAGTTGAGATTACAGGAACCTAAGAGTTTATTTGGAAAATACATTTTAGTAATATTAAATTTACTTAGAGAAATTGATAGCTAATATGACTCGGATAAAATACACACCATAAATTGCACCTATGTGTTTACCTGTATATTCAACTTTAAGCAAAGCAGATGATACAGAAATTCACAATTCATAGCCCTTCATTGTGACTATTCCTCCTCTTCTGACATATCATCAGACATTTTGGTACATATAAAGACCTCATAAGGTTAATATATTTGTTAGTTCACTTGGGTAAACTTGTGTTCCTTATATTTGTAAAGCTTTTGATTGACGTTTCCCACAGAAAATGTGGTAGATCAACTGCACTAGAAAAACGGTACTGAAAGCCTGGAAAATTAGTTCTGTTCAAATCTTGAATTTCAAAATGCGTATTTCAGTTCCCCCTGGATTTGATTCCATGTTATTTGATCCCATTGTGTTGCTAAAGATAGTATGATTCTCACCTCTGCTTTTTAACACTATAATTACCTTTATATATTTGATCTAGATTTCTGTCATTTACTTTGAAATAAATTAAGGTTTGGGCTGAAATAATCTGAACAGGTTTTTAGTTCAAGCAGAATAATAACCTCCTAGTCCTTGGAAAAGAAGTGTGTTTCAGAACACAGAAAATATTTTTCCATGGCTAGAAAACCTCCAAAAAATGCTTATTAAGTGCCTGTGGATTTTAGTGTGCTCAATTATGATGAGGCTGGAAGAAGCAGCGAGTCTTCTCCAGGCAATGTCTGCATTATCTATGTTTTAATACTTTAATTTCAGTTCTTCGCAGGACAAAAAGTGCTGACACAAATTCTGTACCAAGGTTTAAACTGCACTGTAACAGCAAATGCCATCCTAGATAAAAGGTTAGTCTTGAAAATTGTACCAAGAATATGCCAACTAGTATATGCAAAAAGGATCAGGATATTAATTTAAACTGACTAGAGAGTAGATTATACTATAAATAGGTCTCTGAGACTGCATCTACTGCATGGCTGGCCATTTCCTACAAAATCCTTAGCATGTATATTTGCCCTAATCCTGCAATGTGATCCTCAGCCTAATCCTTACACCTAGCTATTATACTGTACTAATTTTGCTCTGCCTAGAGAGCTGTGCATACATAATGCACCCGAGCAAGTAAAGCCTTACAGGATCAGAGCAAAGTCACTGCTTATAGGTGGAACATATAGGAGTATGTAAAGGATTTTATACATAAGGAAAGCTAGCACCTAAACACACCTAAAATCCCCAATTCTTGGAAATACTAAAAATAATTGAGAGAGGTCAAAATCTAAATAAAAACAAGGATTGATTGCAGAAGTTCAAAGTGTCTTTTTTTTTTTAGCTGACTGGAGTTCAAGATTTGATTTCTTCAGCCAAAGTCCCAAAATAGGTTTTTGTTTCAGCCCTTTTGGGGGTTACCTGTGAGAAGAGCAGACCAAAACAAGATTGACATGATTCCAGTATAAAACTCACCTTGATTGTGAATTTCTTATTCTTGCAATTGTTTCAGTTGTAGACAAAAATGCTGTGCTGCCCTTTTTATTTCTTGGGCTTCTACACAACTAAGTGCTGCCTGTATCTCCTGCTGTTCACTCCCTTGGACCTGGTGTGCAGCTCACTCTTCTCTCCCTCCTACTGAGACCCCTTTTTCCTGATGTTGCATATGTTGCAACACAGATTTAGTTGCTTTAGATTCCGGTGTCAAACACAAAATTTCACCTATTAGTGGTTTCCTTCTATTAACTTTCTTTCCCTATCTTCTTGCTTAGGATTTCATTGCCAATAATACCCTATTATTTGACTGAATTTTTTTCTCCAAACCAACAATTGTGCTCTATTCTGCAGTTTCTCTCTTCACAAATGTATAACACAAAGTGTACATTCAGTGAAGACACATATTTAAGAAAATCCTTCCGAAATAAGAACATAAGGTGTATGTCTTTCTAATCAGAATGAAACAGAAGTATGAAAATGTGTGGTTTTTTTTTTTCCTGTTTGTAGGTATATATATCTTCTAGATAGAAAAACATGATGTATGACTACTGAAGTATCTTTACTGGTTCTCATGTTTAAATGGCCTCATGAGAAAAACTTATTAAGACAGGAAAGAAGTTGATGAGTTGGAGAAGATTAAAAGGCAGATAAATCAGTATTCAGGCTGATCTGTTATACTCTTGGTGGATCAGGTTACCCTCTTGTTCTTTAATTACTTACAGTTTATCTGTTGTCTTCTGAAGAATTTCTAATGTAGAAATAAGATTTACTGCAAATCGAAAGTTGAGGGTGCTTGGATGTTTTGTTTTTGTTTGGATTTTTTTTTTTGTCATACTCCTGTAATTGACTTAAGTGGGAAGAAAAATATGGTGAATAATAGAAAAGTCATATAAGCTGAACTGTAGTTAACAAGTTTTATCTACAAGCTGTAGAAAATGCATCCTTCTGTGTTTTCCATTTTTCAGAAGTGGCAATATATATGCCCTATCTCCACTAATTTTACCTATTCTAGTTGATGCTAGGATTACTCAAATCTAACCCACTTCAATTATTTTTAAATTAGTGTTTTTCTTTGCCTCATCCTCTCCTCTTCAATTTTTTCCTTTTCTAATGAGGAAACAAGGTGTTATTAAACTCAGTGTGCTGAAAAATTTACTGTTGCCTCAATGAGTTAAGTGAAATACATCAAAGATTATCATGCCTGCTTTGCCTTCAAACTTTTCAGCTTGACCAGTTAACCAATAGTAAGTTATTTGCACCATTCTGGTTGCAAGTTGGTTTATATGTGACTGCACACACTCACTCTCTCTCCTCTATATATTTGTAAATAAATAGGCATATTAATAAAAAAGTTTTTAATACTACACATATGCCTATGATGTGTGCGAAGTTGTTTGTGTGTAAGTATTTAAGTTTTGAAAGTAAGAAAGGACCTGAGATATAAAACAGAAATATGTAGCACTGCTTGTAAATTCAAAAACTATAAAATATACTCTTGCATATATAGGATGGAGCTGGCTCTAGTTTGTATAGCTTTAACACAGTGCAGTTAATCCTTTGTGGTGTGCCTTGAAATACTTGTACTACTCAATTTTAGGTAGCTAGCCACTAAGGTAGACCACTAGGGTTTTGGTTTTTTTATATTCATCTTCTTTGGTAATTGTGCTCAGGCTCCTGATTAAAGAATGACAACAATAATGTCTGATTAAAAGATAGAAAATAAACTCCAGACTGTGTTTGAAAACTGAAAAGCAGGGGAGGGGGGAACAAAAAAACCCTTTCTGTTTTTAGCAGAGATGGCAAATAACTTGCATCTAACAATGCATCTTGCAATGCATTTGACCTTGGTGAGGTTGTCTATTTACAAAGTATTTTATTATTTTTACTTATTATTGTACTTACACTTTATGAACAAGTATTTTGGAGTTATAGTAATGTTTAAAGTTAGATAAAGTTAGATTTAAAAAGTTAGATAAATAGTTTAAACAGATCTTTCTCTAGCAGCTTAAAACTTCCATGAAGTGCTTCTTATGATATTCTAATCATCAAACACTGTTTTTGATCTCTATAAACACTTTCTTTACAGTCCTCTGTGGCAAAGATTAAAGACCTCAGGATACCTTTAAAGTCCTAAAATATGTGCATTAAGGTCATATACAATTGTTTAGACATTATGAAAGATACTACAAAATACATTGATTATAACTATATAGTGGGGGGAAACCTCAGTTTTCCCTTTTAGGAGCTTCCTAAAATAAAAATTATCTGGCTTCAAATATCATTGTTGACTTCTGTGAAGCTTACTAACTGCAGATTTCAAGAAATGTCTTTTTACTGTTTGCTTCACACCAAAACAAGCCACGTAATTGAGTGGTATCTGTAATTACTGTATAAATGTCCAAATGTCTGAGAACTTCTACCTATTTCTCTCTAGTAGGACACTTTTGTAGAAAAATTGTCAGGTCTAACTTATGCATTAATTTTAAATGTCCATTAAAAATACATTCATAATCCTAGCACTACCTTCTGTGCCTTTATGACAGAAAGAGATAGAAATACTTTAAATTACGAGCATAGAACTCCTGAATGCTACCTAACGTGTTTTAGATATTAATCTTATATTTTAATATAAGATAACTCACTTTTTGTAAGATGCAATAAAATCCCAGAGAGAAGGAACAAAAAAATGCCACCCAGGCTCTTTGCCAATGAATCTTCTGTCAAAGCAATTTTCTGTCTTCAATTTTGTTTGCACTGAAAACAAAATTGAAGACGACACCTACTGAAATACTAGTCTCTGTTTCCTTTTGATTGTTCTGTGGTTTGGTAGTCAATGGCCACTGAAACCTTAATTCGAATTAGCACCACAATACTGGTAGGGACCAGCATAGCTGTACTGTTTATTACTTGTCATGAAAAATAACACTGAATCATGTGAGTTATTTTAGTGATACTGATATAAACTGTGTTCCAAAAATATGTGGTAGGAAACGGAAGAAATTCTTTTCCATTTATCCAGTTTAATCATTTAAAAATGGATGCACTTGTGAAGGAATTTGTGCTGTGTTCTGAGTTGTATTTTAATGACGGAGTTTGGAAAATGGTCATGCTAAACTGGAAATCCACAGACAGGAAATCTAGATGCTTATTTCCTAGTGTTCAGGGCATATCCGTGTGGAGGAATGGTAGCCTAATTTCTAATTTACTTCTGTGGATCTGTAAGAAGATCATGCTTAAGGTTTAACAGCAAATCCCATAGCTACAGTGATGCCTGTGAGTACTGGCTTTATTCAAAGCATTTACTATAGTTTCTATACAAACAGTATCACTTATACTTTTCAGCCAAATTCTCCTTTGCTTCCACTAAACACTATTTTACTTTGCAAATTATTTTGGTTTTATACTCTTTGAATTCACACAGATTAAAGGTAATGAATTTTTTTAAATAATGAAATAGTTTAAAACACCATAAATAAGTGAAGTTGTAGTATTTACTATAGAGAATATTCTCAACAGCTACACTTGTATTAACTAAGGATTCAAAGAATTGGGAACAAAAATAACACTTCTCATTATCAGTGGACTGAAACAGCAACATTGTTTTGAGATGCGGAATAATCTATAAGATCCCTTAACAGCAACATTACCTTCAATTCCACAGTGTGGTAAACAGGCATGTGATGCCTTTCATATCTAGGAAATAAATAAGCTATTATGGTCTGGCCTCTTCTAAATTCAGCTTTCTACCTTTTTTATTTTTCTTGCATAGATTTTGTGAAGAAAACTTCTGTTCCCATTTAGTTAACTGTAAGCTTCAGCTTAATCTCCAGAAGTGTGATGTGACTTTTATATCTATGGAGAGAGAGAGAGCATTATTATTTAATTTTTTGGGGTGTTTGGGCTTTGTTTAGTGTTTTTTGGTTTTGTTTTCCGATGGAAACCAACCTTGATTCAAATTAGATATCGATTATTCAGATGGGATGTTAATTCTGTTCATAGAGGTACATTCTCCTCTAAGCAGTATTTTCCTATAAACAACAGTGATTATTTTTCCCACATGATGGTGCTCAATTAACGATTTAACAATTCAGTGGCTTGTTAATTTCTTGTTGTTTGAAAAGTGATGCCATAACTTTCTGAACACTATCCAACATCTCTTAAATAAAACCTGCTAATTTTTATCAGATGTTTTTTTAAAATTTAGTGTTACCCAAACACTAACAATATCCATGCAGTTCTTAGACATGAAAACTCTAATCCTACCTTTATAGATAGAAAAGTGGGGACAGAAACAAATTTTATAACCTCCTAAAATTTGATGTCTGATATAGTCTATTCGCAATCAACTCACTTTTACTTTGACAACAAGATTATTTGCAGATTTTAATTGACCTTCTACTTTTCAGAAGACATGAGGCAACATCTTCTTTATAAAAATTTGATGCACACTTGAGACTTGAGTATGTGAACAATATGAAAGTATATTGAGCTTTCTAATTATACAAAGATCAAATCAAGATTCTAGAGACCATAATCATCCTAGGTAGTTACATAATATGAATAATGAGACTATTCATTATGATGTGTATGAGTTCCTACATGTTTTAAAGGTAAATACAAGACCATTAATTGCAGCCTAATATGGTGGTGACATCAGTACAACTAGAACCTTTTGAATCTACCACATTGGGATTTTTGTAAGAACATTAGTAAATGGTGTGTCTGTGAACATCAGTAAGCTTGCTGCCTTTATTTACATCAGTACAAAAGGGAAATGGGGCTTTTGCCAAATGTTTCATAGGTATTTGCCAGCAGCAGAGGAAAAGTGAGATTTGACTCTTTAACTTCATTCCAAGTATTATGCTGGCTTCCTCCCCCATAGTTTGCTTGATTGACCCTGTTATCCCCAAATTGTCCATGATTCCATCCTTTATTTTTCCCATGTCATACTGATTAGCTGGTCAGTTCCAGTTTCCTTTCTCAGTTTTCACACTGTTCCTGTGTTTTGGCCCATTGTTTGAGCTGCTCTGCTTCATCTCCTGCTGTTCATCTTCTGTCTTGTTCCCACTGAGTAATTCAGCTTGGCTATACTTCTTAATGACCTTTTTGTTTCTTGCTTCTGCTGAAGGTCCCAAGGGTTTCCAGATTCCCCACAGAGCTCCCATTTTCCCTTATTCCTAACATTTACTTCTCATTTGCCCTCATCATTTTAATCCTAATTACGTAACATTTCCAGGCTTATTCCCTAATATGGCTCCTCTTTTACGCGAGTTGCTCCTTTATTTTTTGAGGTTTCTAAATCTGTATTTTTCCTCCTCAACTTGAAATGTTGAAATCTTGAAAATGGATTAATTTTCTTCTTATTATTAGTTTAAATAATCCAGATAAACTGTCTGAAGCAGATTGTTGTGTTTGACAAAGTTTTACACAATAGAAAATACAGTCTTATAGCAGGAATTGCTACAAGTAGGTCTCTATAACCCGTATGTTATATGAGCAGCACTTACTGGGTCAGACTAAGGGTCTGTCTATCCCAATACCATTTCCTTTCTGTGACTGACAGCAGGTAGTGGAGGAAGAACAGAGTAACAAGATGAGTATTGTAGCCTTTTTTTCTTGCAAGCTTTCCCAGTCTATAGCAACTTAGTCACCTCCGGAGCCAGAAATGGTATCTTTGTATTTAAACTTTGACCCAGACTGTCCCTCACTTGGCAGAGCTTGAACTATGCAGCTTTATTCTTGAAAAGTTCTATTGTTGGTTTATGCTGGCCCCTTTCTTTCATCATGCATTTCTTTAAGCACAATAATAATTTATTAGGATAATACTCTTAATACATGCTCCTTCAGACTAAATTAGTTTGTTCATGGCAGATAAACAGCAGGTTGCCATTCTTTGCCTTTTCCTAGTATTTTCAGACTCTCTCATAATTCCCTTTTTCCCCTTGGATGCCCTGGTTTACAAACAAATAAGTGGGTGGCAATTTCAAGCACAAAAGTAAGCTGCAGGCAGTCCTTCCTGATTGTTAATTTGATTTTCACTAACTGTTTTAATTTGCGTAACTGTAGCAGGTAAGTTGAGGTCAAGTGCTTGTGCCAAGGAAGGAATAAGCAGCTTCTAACTTCGTATGTTATAACATAATTTGTGGTACAGTGGAATACTAATAAAGAAACTTGTAAAGTGTGCTTTTGATTGAATTATAAATGAGAAAAGGAGGTGTGCAGTTATGACTGAAAATGCTGCAACATGCTGCTCCTTGCATATGTTCTGTGCAAAGCTCTCTGCCCATGCCCTCATTTCTGGGTAACTAGTGATATCTAAAAAGATTATACAGTGCTTCAGAATGTAATGTGCTATGTTGAATACCCAAATAGTTGTGGATAAGTGGGAGGAAACGTATGGCTGAGATTATATTTTACATACTGTTGAGTAATTTGAAGCAACAAACCTTATTTTCCCAGATCATACTTCTGGTCCAAATTGTAAGCCCCTGACTAAATTTTCTTTGCAAGGTAGGTGCTAATGGCAACCTGAAGTTTAGCCACAGTGCTATTGGTTCCTAGTCTCTCTGCTCTGGTACTGTCTTGCTATATATTTTTTTTTTATATTTTTAGTTCAGCAGAATGCTCCAGAGTAAACAAAGAGAGGACTAGAGGAAGAGTGCTATTTACCTAGAGTGGATATAAATTTATATATAAAAATCTAAGTTAAATTTCAACTCTTACCTGTCCTTGACAGCAAATAAATGTAATCTTTTAGACATGGTGTCTAGATAAACCAGATACTCAAACTCTAAATGAGTATAGAAGATTATTGAAAGCTAATTGTCTGAAACAAGGTTAAAGTCATCTGGGTTTGCATTATATCTCCTCTTAAACATTATTTAAAAAAAAAAAAACCAAACAAAAAAGCCTCAAAACCCTACTTCACACTATTCAGTGTCCTTAGTTTGCATTTTGTTCAAATATTAAGAAATAATTTTCCAGAACTTGACTACAAATTTTCAGCTGCTCCTTCACCTTACTTTTAAATGCTCTCAGCTCTTCTGTGTCTGCTTTCATGAACTTTTTGTTCTCAGCTCACTGAAATTTCAACCTGCTAAATTTGTCTGCTTTGAACTACTCAATACTTAATACTTCAGTGTTCTGGAACTAACTCTCTGAAATACCAGTCTGTATTAAGAAGGATTACTTTTGTGTGTAAAAGGCTGTAGAATATGCCAAAGTCAAGTGAAAAATAGGATGCTACACTTCAGTTTCTCTTATGCAGCTTGAGGCTTTTTGTTTCATGTATAGTTTTTGTGAAATGTTTCATTGGTTCTGCTTTAGAATGAAGTTTGGTTGGGTTGTGGTATGTAGAACACAACTTTTTAAAAGCTTAATTCATACCAGTTGTTTGTGGTACATTATAAAGTACTTGTGGTGATAGCTAACAGTATGCCATGATTGCAAGTATTTGTAAGCCCCACAAACTTCCTCTTTCCTCAAGTTCTCACAGCTGAAGAGACTTTCAGCACATTCTCATATAAAGAAGTTGGTATTGCTCCTCCATCTTGTATGTAGCCAGATTTTCATTGTTGGTAGAGCTTTCACTGCAGGTGCCATCGCCTTCTCCTGGCCTACATTTTAGTAACTAACTTATGCTTACTGGTATTAGATGGCAGTTTGACTCCCCTGGAAAACTGGAACTTTTTTTTTTTTCTTTTGTGATGATTTTTGGTGAGTCAAAATTGGGAAATCTACAAATACACACAGGTTACTGTTTCCTGACTACCTGTATTAGGATCAAGAATATATTCCTTTCTCTTTCACTGTATCTGTACTTAGATGGCATTTGGGGCAGGTCATGGAAAGGAATGCAAGCTCTAACACAGTTGCAGCACATGTGCTTCAACATATATGAATCCTTTGGCAGATATCAAAGGTTCAGATTTATCTCTGTAATTGCTGCTGCTGAGCACTTTGACAGAAGTGAAAATCTGATCATGCTCTTCTGGATTTTCAAATATTGGAATAAGATTTTCTTTATTTCCCCAGCAGGGATATTCTGTAGCTCATTATATCAATATGAAACTTAACTATGAGTGTGATACCTGCTGGTGAGACTAAATTGAAAACTATCGAGAAATTAATTTGAGACTCAGTTTATATTGAACTGGAAGACATGACAATAACTTTGAAAAAGAAAATTAACAATTTCTGGCATTCAGTACTAAAATTTGAACATTTTAAGGACAAGACTAATGATTCCCAGTGAAAGTAAAAGCCTGCCATAAATCTGAAGATAGTTAGCTAAGAAACTCACAGCTCTGTGAGATCTTGGATACTTCCAAAGTAATAGTGACTGTAAAGCAGTCTCTCATGTCACATGCCAGCTCTGAAAACTGAGCTGGCAGCTCTGTATCAACTGTTTTGTAAGGGGTTCCAGTACAAGGACGAGTGGACAGATTCATGATCTAAGTAAAATACTGCTACATTCCTCAAAGGCAAGGTGAGGTTATCTTAGGTAGACTTTATAGTGTTCTACAAAATATATACATCAGCATTTTCTGAGGGTTTGGGTTTTTTCCTTCTAATTATATGTCATAAAGAAAGACCTTTTTTGCCCCTCCTAGAGCATCTCTATGTGCTGCTTATCCTAAAAAGTGGGAATCAAAGCCCTCCATCCATCTGGAGAAAGGGAGAAACACAAACAAGTTACAATAGCAAGAAATAAAAATAACAATACTGTCAAAGAGCCAGAGACCACCAGGCTCCCCCTCCATAGTGTGCAGTGGCTTTGTAGACTAGGGAGTGTACTTGCACTTCTTTTCTCCAGTGTCTTTTTTTTTTTCTTGAAAGAACAGGGAGGATTTCTGCCATTGCTGCTGCAGTGAGTGAGATGACTGAACCTTGGGGCACTATGTGGCAGCATTTAAAGAGCCATGGCATCAGCCTGAGCAAGTAACTCATCCCAGTGGGGGAGCAGCGTGTGTGCCTGCTTCTTCCTCTTTTATTTATTTTTTTTTTAATTTGTTGTTGTTTGCTTTAACTTGCACATTTAGTCTCTTGCACTAGGATCTAGGTCTGAATTCTCTCCTTGGTTGGCAAAAAAAAAAAAAGCTTATTCTGGGAACTTTTCAGGGAGTAATTTCTCAAAGTTTTTTTAGGAAATATCCATGGTGAATTTGAAACTGCCTATCCCTTAAAGTAATAAGCAAGATAGCCTCAACGTGCAAGTAATGCACAAGACCACACACCTGATGGAGCATTCTCCATGTTCTAATCTTGCTCTCCAATGAACATCCTACATGGGCACTTGCTGTACATGCCAATACCGTGTTTTTCCTTTCAGCGAAGTAAGATCCCAAGATTTACCCCGCAGTATTGTTACTCACAAAACGGGGTGCACGTGAGGTATTATGCTTCAAGCCTAGGAAACTTTATGTGCCAGG
>JAOXNG010000012.1:37553197-37568286 GCA_028566535.1 Scolopax minor
GGCTGAGCCCACCTATTAGTGCTTTCTGCAACACTGTCAAATTCAGCCTCTCATTCAGATTGAGTCCTGTCCTCTCTAGACTAGTCTGTGCTGCTTAGAACATGGTTATCACAAGAACATCAAAGGTACCAAAGCCCTTCTTGGCTACTGATGCTACTCCACAGTTAGCCCCCAAATGGGCTCAAGGAGTTGTAACAGTGTCAGGTATAGGGAAACGACAGCCGAGTTTTCCAGGGGGAGGACGTTATCGATCACACTCCAGGATCAGATGGTCCGCCTCCCAAAGACAAAAGCCTGTGACCAAAGAAGGGTGAAAGACCCAAACTATGATAAGCACTGATCAATATCAGAGAGGCTTCCAAGCAGTGTCAGTTGAAAAGCCCATGACCTGTGAAACTCTTCTTTCTAGAGTGCACGTGCAGTCAGGGTGGTCTAGTTCTTTCTGCTAAAGATGAAGTTAGCCAGAGGAAAATCTCCAAAGATACATATATAGTTGGTTTCCTGTTCTGCAGGCTTGTTTTGGCCTTTTGCTTACATCCTTGGATATGTAAATAATGTGTTTTGAATGAATCATGTGTTTGTCAATTCAAGAGTATACTGTCAACACACAGAAAAGTCTTGCTTGTTCTCAGCTCAGAGTGCAAAGAAAGCAAATGGTTTCCTTTCTCCACTTGTCTCTGTAAGACGTGGCCTGTGTTGCAGCTCGCAGTGGCTCTGTTACTAAATAAGGCAAATGTATTTTTTTAAATAAAAACAGGGGTCAGATACTGGAATCTGTGTTGTGCTGTTGCTCTTCACTAGAAGCAACTGAGGAGCTAGTTTAGGCAGCTACTTGAAAAATCTTTTCCTCTTCTTTTAGTGCAAGTGTTGGTTGACAGTGTAGAACCTTGTAATTTAAGGTTGTTTCATTTGGGTGATCTTTGCTTTCAGCAGCTACAGTAATTTCTGATTCTAACTTGAGATGAAGTTGGACCTGAAAAACAGAATTGGTGGTGTTCAGAGGCATCATCTTAAGACCATGTATCATAACTAGTTCTCCAGTTCTGGTCCTATGGATCTGGTTCAAGGGAAAAAAAAGTGTGCAGGGTTTTTTTTGTTTTGTTTTGTTGTTTTTTTTTTAAATCAAATAACTGAATTATTCTTTAAAATAATCAGAAATTGCTATTATTGTAGGTTTTATTCAGAGATTATGTTCTCGCTAGAGAAAATACTGATGTATTTGATTTGTCAGGTGATGTTCCCTTATTTTTTTGCTAGACAGAAAGAAGTTGGAATGAAAATCTTGCAGCGCATCCATTCAGAAGGCTAAGTAATTCATTAAGGCCATCAATTTTAAGTTCAAGGTTCCAAGTTAATGCTTATAAATGTAAAATTAGATTAGTATAGTAACCCACACTGCTATTTCAGAAGCAAACTCAGTATTTGAATTCCAGACAAGTAGAAAAAGAGTCATTTAATAAAGGATATTTTTTTTTTTTAATAATACAAGAGTACTATCCTCAGTATTTTTTCTAGGTTTAATTTTATATGTGAGCCTAAGAAACCTAATACTTAGTGCAGTGATGAAAACAAACGTGTATTTGAAGTGATATATATTTGAATAAATGTATACTTTGTCAATGGATTACAGAATAAACTCTTTAGAGGGTTTCTAAATCTTAGGTGATTATCAGGATTCCCACTAAAGATGTTCTGTAAATGCACTCTTTTTCTTCTCCAAATGCGTGATACTATTTTCTTCTCTGATAAAATTTCAGTGAGTAAATAGATTTGCTCTGGAAATAGATTTTTCTTATTGCTATCGTTGCATTTATACATTCAACTTCTATTTTATCCTATTTTTATTTTGTTTATGCAGGTAACAATTTTATACACATTCCCAGTCTTTTTTTTTTTTTTTTTATGCAAAGAAAATGTGCTCCGGGTATTGTTCAGAGCAGTAGAAAAACAGAAACACACCAAAAACTAACTAAAGCACATGTAGAAGTGTAAGCAAATATATATATATATGAATATATTACAATAAATCAGGAAAGGTATTGGTTTACAGGACATTAGCTACTGTTAGTACTATTCTGTTCTATACATTCTCAATGTATTTTTGGAAGAAAAATAAGTTGCATGTATTGCATGAGCTGCAGCCTGGAAAAGGCTGCAGGCAACTGCTGCAGTACTTCTGCCTTTTCACAAGCTGGCTTACCTTTCCTCGAATTAAAGGGACTAGAAGTAAAGAGAATGGAAGGAACAACCTGCTCCAAAAGTAATGTTGTTTCCTGCCCACCCAGTCTATAAATGAATAAATATGAAGGAAATAAAAAAGGAAGGGGGGGAGGGATAAAGAAACAAACAAAGCATTCTCAAAGTGCAGATGGGAGAGAGACTTCCTCGACAGTGAGAAAAGCAATCTTTTGGAGTTTCTCTTGCCAAGTGCTTCTAGCTCCTTCTGTTTTCTGGAACTGATAATAGTATTCAAAGGCTTTGGANNNGTGTTGTTCTTAAAATACTGGCATATTGAACACTGAACTTGACATTAAATATCTTCTGAGCATCCCTAAAGCTTAATGCTTGGCTGTCAATCAATTAGGACAGCTGAAGACAATTGAGTTACCTCCTCTTCCCTCTTGATCTGAGACTGTAGGACTTGTTTTAAGGAATGTAGTCCACTGTCTTCTGATTGCAATGATTTTCCCCTTTTCAAGGAAGGGTTGTTTGTTTGGTTGTTGTTGGTTTTGTTTGGATTTTTCTTTTTACCTCTCCTCATGTGTCATCTGTTGTATTTTCAGTGGTGACTTAAAACTATGTCTAGAGCTTTCTGATCTCCTGAGAGAAGTGTAGGTTGATTTGAAGGTCTTCACGAGACACTTTACAGCAGAACATATTTTGGAGAGTTCATGGCCTGTTTAATTATTTTCTGTTAATGTTTTTAATCAGATTATATAAAAAGCACTCAGAATTCTGCTGTATTTTATCATTAAAGCAGCACTGCTTCTTTATGAAGATCAGTGAACTCTAGTAGGAATGCACTCATTATGTGTAAGGAAGAAAGCAAACAAGCAGTAATGAGGATAGCTGAGGAAACTATCCTAAAAGACTTCCAAAACATTCCCTCTCAAGTGGAATAAAGGAGGTAACTGACTCTGTAGCTGAGTTTGTCCCTCTGAGAAATTAGAAAGTGCACTTAAAATACAAATTAACCAACTGCCATTACCATTCAGGTTTTTCCACAGAATTTTGCACTGGCAAAGCGGAAACATGCGTAGTCAAGATTTTGGTCAAAATGAAAGAAAATAAACCCAAATTAAAAAACTTTGGCCTAACTCTACTTTCAGTGAAGCAAATATGAAATTTATTCCTTTTATAATCAAAGGTTTGACTTCAGTGAGGACAGAATCATTCAGGTGCAACTTTTACCACAGTGCTACAGAATTTTACAAATCCCTTCAACAGCTTTTAACATTTTTGCTACTAAAGTCTGTCTGTTTCTTAGAGTGACTGTAGATGTATTCTACTGAGTTCATTGCAATGATACCAGTATCCTATTTAGGTAAATGAATGAGGAATCTGGTATAGAACCTTAAATGATCTTTCCAACCAGTACCTTAAATTTTCCTATTTTTTTTCTAGTAAAGGCATTCCTAAAATAGTCATGCACAAAGTACCAAGAACAAAATAGAAATACAAAAAAACATGTCTGTGTTTCAGGAAATAAGTTTTTATACTCTTAAGAAGAAAACATGAAATATCAGGGAATTGTCTCCTTTAAAATTCACAATATTAAACAAGTAGTTAAATACTTGTGTTAATTTCTTTTAACTACTTTTAACAACTATTAATGAAGAAAAGTATTCATAGATCAAACAAATAGGAAGGAAAAGAAAATTTATTGTCACTAAAGATTTTTTTTAATAAATCAGTAATAAAAATGTAAATATGTCCATGCATTGAGTCCAAGTTAGACCTTTCTTAGAAGAAATGAAAGCAAAACAACTGTGACAAAATCTAACTTGAATTTTCTTTAATAAAGACATTTAATTTATCATTATTTTTTAATTTTACCGTTAAAAAAATGCAAGAGATCTTGCATTAGATCTTTGCTTACTGTAAAGGACTTAAATGTCAGTATTTAGATGTATTACCTTTGGGGGCGATGTAAGTGGTTTTGAGGTATTATTATACAAAGCTGTAATTGTTCCCTTTTTGAAGAGAAAACAGCTTCCATTGTGCAGCACTGAATTCACTATTTCTCTAGGTGTTACTTCTGACTGCTAGGAGTCCAGGTTCCACCTCTTACTACTTTTAAGGGTTGAAAGTTGCCAGTGTTACTTTGCACTTCTTTCAATTTGGCACTAAACAGAAAAATTAATCTGGATAGTATGGACTTGAAAGTCATTACTACAGCTTTTTTTTTTTGCTCCCCTTTTCTTTTTCCCCTCCATCTCCCTCAGCAGCTTGTATCATACGTGACTAGACATCTTATTCCAAATGTATGAAAGGCTGGTCATTTTGTCATTTATTTGATTTTTAGAGAGACAAAATTGTCCTGAGACAAATAGCTTGATATTTTTTTTCTTAAATGTCAGATATCTCCTGTGATGAGAAGAGTATGTTTATGCATAAATTGTGCCCTTCCTCACATTTTGGAATTAACAATTATAAGAAGTAGAATGGAAATGCTATATTATTTTAGAGGAAAGTATTTTCATAGGAAAAACAAACTTTTTAGATGATCAAGAATCTTCTTTGGTTATTACAAGAACTTCAATAAATCCATAATAATCACAGTATATCAACAATCAGTTATTTCTTATTTTTTTATGATCCAGATGAAAATACAGGGTATTTTAATCTGTGTCTTTCTTTTGAATATATGCATTTTGAATATATGGATTAAGTTTGTGAGATAAGATAGCCATTGCATTTACTAAACTGAATTGTTTCTCTATTGAGTTGAAAGATTTTGAGACTAGGAGTTTGGACTTGATATTGTCTCTTTTCCACTTCCAAAACAAGAAGCACACATCTTATGAAACCTGTAGTTGTAGAACTATGTGTTAGGCTTTTAAATAAGTAAAAGCTCAATATAGAAAAGTGTAGTTAATATTTATTAATGAAAGAAGTTGAGATATACATTTGCCAAGAATAAAGAAAGTTACAACAAGATCACTAATTTTCAGAGGAACCTATATAGCTATAGATTGTGACTCTTGCAGTGCTGTAGTAATTGGGTGACAGTGTGGGAGGAAAAAAGAGAGAGGATAGTGCAGTTAGACTCTATATTTTGGAGGCTATTCAAAGTCTTATCGTAAATTAGTTTGTGTTTTTAAAACATATTGTGATTTTAATGATCCCATTTGAAGCATAGCTGTTCTACAACGCAGTATGACCAAGTTGTCTTCTCAGTCATGCTCAAGAACTACTTCCGTGTTGGAAACAGAAAGCAGGATGAATTAGAGGTCATGAGTCTCTTTATTACCTGTTTGTACTTTTATAGGAATATTTACCTTAAGTTGCTTGTTGTGTTTTCTTTTTAAAGTTTTTTTAAAGTGAGATATTTAGAATTCATCAGGAGAACAGTTGTGCTGATACTGCCTTGCAGACAATGCATCTGAGTGGTCAGAGCACAGCGTGCTCCATGGATCTGTTACCAAAAAACTTCTGTCTGGAACTAGGTAGACGATGCATCTTACATCATATGACTTTGAGACCTTCTCTAAGTAGAAGGTGGTAGGCTTAGCTACTTCACATCAGTTATGTGAACTCACTGCAGTGCAGGATGAAAAAAAAGATGGAGGATTCATCCTCTCCACACTTACAGATGTGCTAAAGATCACTCTGGTTAAAGCCTACTTCTAGATTTTCTTCTGGTAGGGTGCAGGTTTGCAAACAACTGTTTCCAGTAGCTTTGATACTCCTGTAAGAGCTTTTCATTTTTTGCTCTTTGAAGCTGTGGATTTTTGTCTTCCAATTCATTAGCAATTACAGATAATTATTTGTAATTCATTTTTGTATCTGCAGCCAGTAGCTATAAGTGACATGAATTTTGAAAAAGCAGTCTTTAGAAGCTTAAAAGCCTTAAAATGAACAGATTATAAGTAACCTTAAATATGAAATTGATTATTTTTTAAAAAGTTTTATTTACAGTATGATCTGTAAGTGGGTAAGTAAGTATGAACTGAAAGGGGAAGTGGTAGTCTTATGTGGTAAAATGTATGAGAAATCTTTAGAAAAGGAAGGAGCAGCAGCGAAGAAGCAGTGATTGACCGATGGGATCACTGAGTGAGCAGCAGGTAGTGCTTTGGAGTGAACTAAATGGCAGTAGCACTGTGGGAAGCTTCACTTTGGAACAGAATATGGCTACAGAAATGTTACCTTGAATGAGTATAGTTGTGAGAGGATTAAAAATGCTGTCTTCTCTCTTCTCTGAGAAAAAATTACCTGTGGTCCTACCCAACTTTGTGGAAAGTCATCTGGCAGTCTTGGCTGTCGTAGGCCAACATGTATTCATTATTGTCTTGGTGAAAGTTTAACCACTAAACCCAAGGAATTAAAGTCTTCATTTATCATATTGTGACTTCAAGCTGGTGGATATGGAGGAAGGAAATAACTAAAAGTAAGTTAGGTAGCTGACCTACCTACTGAAAAAGCACAGTAAGAATTGACTACGGTAACTTGTTTAATTTATTTATTTTACCTTTTTATAAAGGACTATTTATAAATGAGTAGTTTTATAAGGGGAATGAGGATCCAGGGTTGGGATTTTTTTTTGGTTTAACTGACTTTAGGGGTTTTTTTATGTGTGGTGGATTGCTGGATAACACGTGATCTTATTTGTCATAAAATTGCTTATAGTATGTTTGAAATTCTGCTGGTGTTCTCATGCTTGCCATCTCTCCTGCCCCTCTCCTGGAACTTCCCACTGCTACTGTCAGGGTGGATCAAATCTGACCAAACATCTGCTCAGCAGCTACAGATTGCAGTGAACAGTCCCAGTTTAACTCCACATGTGGGACTGGGAATTGCAGCAGCCACAGTCAGTGGCTGATCAGTCCCTGCAGCAGAGACAGTGATCAGCAAGAGTCAGGATGGACAGGTGGAAATTACTGCAGACATTTAAACTCATTAGTCATAATTCTTACACAAATAAAACAGGCAGCTGTGGAGCTGTTTTCATACTGCAGGATCCAGATGGGGACCTGGGGTTTTGGTTCCCATTGCAACTCAGTGCTAATAACCGAAGCAGATAGTGGAAGCAGTAACTCTTGGAGAAGTGCACAGGGGCTTTGTTGTCTGCCTCCAGTTGGAGCTGTCTGAATTGCCTTGCTCCCCACTTTTGCCCCAACTAAACGATTATTATCAGAGATGAGCTTCCTTTTGACCCCAGCAGTATATTCAGAAAAGAATTATCTATCTGGACCTTCCAATGCATTGTATTTCAGGCATGTTTATAAGTAGAGAAACGTATATGTAGGTGACAACCTGCTTTAAGTACAGAAGAAACCATACTTGTGGTGAATAATTTTAACATTACTAATTTCTGCTGTCTCTTTTGTAGGTTTAGTTTTTAAACATAAATAATCATAACCTCATATGGTACCAATCTCACCTGAAATATAAGAAATCACTGAAGAACTTTATCTAAATCGGTATGATCAGTCACAGAAATCATGAGAAAAGGAAAAGATTTCTTCCAATGCAGACAACGGTCAGAGAGGAAAAACAGCTGCTATGTACATCACTAAGTAAGGGACAATGTGTAGGTAACTTGTTCAGTTGACAGTCTCAAGAGTGAGAGGTGAATAGCACAAGGAGTGTCTCTTCCAGAAAAGCAGGAGACCAAGTTCAGGGAGTTATTAGTCACCTAAATAAATAAATAATCTGAAACTATTGTCATTCGTTCATCCTTTACCCTTACTCTGCTTTTTAAAACACATTTCTCTTTTATGAATTCTTTGTAGGCAGGGTCTTCCCACTGAAAGGAAGAAAGATATAGGCCAGAAAGCCAAACTACAGCAATACTGCATAACCCTCGCTCTGATGGATAGATCTTATTAAGCTGAGTTTTGGGAGATGAGTGAAATAATTACAAGTAAAGCTAAGAGGTTAGAATTAATTGGGGAAGTTACAGAGGTTTCTTCCCTGGCCTGATATGGTTGATATGTCATTTTTATATGAACAGTCATTGAAAAAAATACTTCCACGGGTACAATTAAAGGTTGTGAAACATTTTCTTCCACCTTTATGTATTCGCTTCTATGTTGGTATGACTTTCTAAGATGAGTGAGAATGAAGAGAGTGAAAGAGGTTTGTATATTTATAGCATTAAAGTATTGTCTCCTAACCTTTCTATGCTCCAAAGTCCATAAAATTGATTGCTCACATTTAATTAAAAGGTACGTAGTAATTATTCTAATGAAAATATTTTTCTGAAGTTAAGCTAATGAGAATCTTTGTAATAGTGTTTCTTAGTTTGAGAGTTGCTCTTTTTCTAGCTATTAAACTTCAACATGTTGCTAAGCAGAGCACGGTGATTTTATTTAATCTATTTTAATGCTCAGTGTATTGTAGCAGTTTGCATAACACTTGAATGTTTTGGTGTTCATTTATCATGGTTAATTCATGGCTTCCAGTGAGAGATTGTGAATGGCACAATAAACTAAATATAATAGCAGAATTGTTTGCTTTTGAAAGCAGGTGCTTCCCGACAGCTTTTAGGCTTGGCATGCAAAGTGTGTGGCAGTAAAGCACTGATAGCTTGACTGTGAAAAAAAACAATGATCAAATCTTTTCTGTTTGACAAACCTCACTGGTATCTTCTCTGGTACATGAGGCAACCCTGGGTCACATGACATGGACTATTTCTCAGGCTGAGGATGCAAAATGGGAAATGCTCTCCAGCCAGTCTCAGTCCAACTGCATGACATGCTGTTCTGCTGCAGGGAAGCACCAATGCCTCTCTTGTTCCTGGAACCCATGTGCCAGATTAGTATGTGATTAGCAGATCAAATCTCAGGGGTGGCAGCTACATACACAATGTGGGCACCTCACAGGCGAGGCTCTGAAGCGCAGTTCTGTGTGATGTTCAGACCTGCATGCTGGGATTATGAGACAAGAGTCAAGACCTGTTCTCTGTATTAACAAGAAGGCAAAATAATCTGAAGAAATAAACCAAACTGTGCCCATAGAACTTCTATTTTTCTGCCAGTACTGCTACTCCATACTAAAAAATATATTTGTCTATTATTAAATTCCTAGTGTTTCCTGAATGAATGTATACTTGCATTTATAATCAAGCATATGGTGTTACTATGGAAAACAAAACCATAAAAGCTCCTGTGGTTCTGAACCAAAATATTTATATTCAGTTTTCAATTATATGAAACTTTGGATCAATTCTGCAACTTTATCGGAATTTAAACTTATGAAGAAATTTTCAGAAGCCTTTTGTATTTTTTTTTACTCGGGAAAGGTCATAATGATTAAAATAGTTTCAGGGTCTGTAGTAGCATCTAAGTAGTTCAGTTGCTCAGGTGTAGCAGTAGAGGATGTGATAATTGCAACAGAAAAGATCTAAAGAAGCTAGAAGAGTGAGGGATGTATCTTATTTCCACAAGTGCAAACTACTACCAGTTAAGATTTATTACAGTTATGAGAATTCCACAACCACAAACCACCCTTGCACCATATCTATCCCATTATTGCCACGAAAGGGATGTACTTCACACCCTTAATTCTTTGTGTAGGATGATTACATTATGTGATTGGGTCATTGAACCTGAGAAGTGTGTTTACAGAATTAATCTCATAAAAATATATCCTAACAAGACCGGCTAGCAGAAAATGTAACACTTAGCTTAAACTGTACTTGTGACAAACCTGAAGGAATAAAATATAGGAATGGATAGTCTACATCACAGAAACTCATCCTGCATTAGAAACAGAAAATATCTCTCTCTTTCTAATCTTGGAATGTTCTCAATCACAAGCTTTGAAGAAATTAAGATAATTTTTCACGACAAGGGATTTGTTGGAACCTACAGTAGGATGAAACAGTATGTCTATAAAGAGGAATTCTATCTTTACGTGCAACATATATTTTTCACTAACATTAATGCTCAGTCAGCAAGACAAAAACTTTTCATATAAATGTTGTATTAAATATCCTGGAAAAAAAAAAATGTTCCAATAAAAATGTACTTTCCACTTTCCAAAACATTTTTCTAATACAGCTTTCAGTCCAAAAGTAAAAAGAAAATGACATAAAGGGTTAAAAAGAAAAGAAAACCTAAACCCAGAAGAACCCAAGTAAGCTTAATGTCAATAAAAATGTGGCAAAAATTAATTTCTATATTTTGTCACATTGACATGTTCGTTGTTTCATAGCTTCAGGGTTGCTCTGATTGCTCTGTTGTGTTCTAGCACGCTTTGTGAAGCATCAGGAGCACATGAGGAGATAACAGTGGATTTTACTGGCATTGGCTCAATTTTCTGAGGCACAGCTGAATTTGTTTTGAGACTGCTGAAAACAAAAATATAACTACTATGGCTACTCTAAGGTGTTATGATGTGTCGTCCTGTTTTCTGAATCATCAAGACTAGAACCTCCTGGCACTTTAACTATATGCACTTATTTAATTTCTTCATTTAAGGTAGTATCTTCTCTGGTTCCTTTCACTCAGGCTTGGCACCAGCAACCCAACCTGCCTTTCTCCCAAGACAGTTCTTGGCTGATCTCAGACCAGTTGGAAAATTCCTTTTGCAAAATATGTGTGAGCTGTCCTTGAAATGTGGGGAGGTTCAGTTGCTTACTTGTTCACCAGGCTAACTGCTTAAGTGTTGAGACTTTTTCTTTTCATGAATAATAAACAGATTTCATGGGCGTCTCATGGGAACTACAGCACTAGCCCAAGCTCTTCTCCATAACTGGAATGTAGACTCAGTGATGGGAAAAGTGATCCTTTAGACCCTAGCCCTGAACTGATCACTTCTTATAAGCGGTGATTGTGGTATTAGATCAAAGGAACATCTGAGAAGTTTCTTTATGTAATTTTTAAAAAATATATATATTTTGTTGCTTATTTTAAAAAATCTAACATTTAAAATTTTTAAAAGTATCAGAAAAAGATATCTCTTCAGCTCTTGCAAATATGTAAAAGGGGGAACAAGTGAATTTGTGTGCCAAAAACTAATGATGCCTTGTTTCTTCTTGCAGTTGAGCTCCTATATGAATTTTCTGAAATCCAATAGAGTCAAGCTGAAGCTTTGTGAAAACAGGGCATGAATAATTTCTCTTCTGGCTGTTTTGTGAAGTTTATAGCATCTCATCACCCTTCAGACCTCTTTTCTCCTGATAAATATTGGTGAAAACAGGGGGTTTAGTGTTGAAAATGGAGATGATGAGGGGGAATCAGAAGTGCATGGGAAACACATTAATTTATGCTCTGTTTGCTTTATTACAAAAAGCAGCAACAGATTAAAACTTTCTTGAGAGATGAAGCAAGCATGGGGAATCCACAGGAGTATAAGCACCTCCCTTTTATTGTGATTATAACACTCTGAAATAGGCACTTAACTGACTCTGCTTTCTGAGTTCAGATGTGTTTCAGTATCCTAAAGGAAATACTTGATACAGTAATTCTGAATCTGGTGCTGTGAGTGAAGAAATTAATCAGGTGAAATGCTGAGATGTGTAACAGTCACATATGCTAGTTGTCCTCAGTGTTTTAGATACAAGTCTTTTCTTAGAACTACCTTCCTCCCTTTTAGCTACCAAATTTCAGTCAGTGCCTCTCTCAGAAGCGTAAGCAGAAGGTCTGAAGATATTTGGCAGCGGACTTTGAATGATTCACTTGATTCAATTCCCCGATCAAAGAAGCTCTGAAAGTTACGGTGAACTTGGCACTATTTTTTTTTTTTTTTTGTTCTCTTTGACTGTTTCAAGTTACTTACAGAATGGGGTAGGGGAAATTGCTTTTCTCTCTTTTGACTGCAGAGGGAATCTTGCATTCCTAATCTTTAATGCTTTCTGGATACACTTTAATTAGAGGTCTAAAGCAGACTATATAACTACCCTTTTTAACTGCATGAAACTTAGGATAAGATTCTCCTAATTGCACCTCTGAAATCTTGCACATCTGGAAATAGCTCTCAAACGTAACTGGTTCCACTACCAGTTCTGTTTCTGTGGAAAGATCTGATATAACACCTTTAGAATTGTGCCTCTCTCTTGTAAAAGGACTGATGCAGAGGGTGAAATAGAGTGGTCAAAAGCAAGGATCCTTTGTGTTTTGTCTTTTATTTTTTCCCATGCATCTGCCTGAAGCAGATGGAACTTGAACTAATGTCCTCAATAGAAAATACTGCCTAAGTTAACTGGAATAATATATTTGGTTGAAACAATTTAGAAATAGATGACACTTAGAGTTATCTAGCAACATTCATTTTTACACAGTTTCAGCTAAATCATATAGTAGCACACAAAATGAAGCACCTGAGGATAGCTGTGAAACTTGAGGAAGGAGCTAATTTGTATCCATAAATTTAACCCATCTGGGTATGGAAGAGGAGGGCTTTTGTGAGTACTTGTGACACAGGTAGCAGTCTTAATATACACGTAATGTTTTTTCTGGTAATTAAACCATGACTGGGCCATATATTCAGTTATTTAATGCCTTTAGTATTGCTGAATAGAGTTTTCTTTTTACGTAAAAGTATGAATTTAACTGGTTTAGTTATGGGGATCATAGTCAGTTCCTGTTTATGTTTTTTTAAAACAATAAAATAACTGCTAATTTAATGACCAATGAATTGCACTTTGCAATAGTTCTAATCAATCATGCAGTCTTTAGTGAGTTATTCCTATAAAAAACATTTCTTCCTAAAATATCAACATTATCTGGCATGCCATGTCAGAACATCGTGTACTTACTACAGTCTCTGTTTTCTGTGCAATATTAGAAACCCTATCAAAGTAGTTTCTACATAAAGTGATCCACCTTGTATGCCATTAAGTATTTTAAAATAGTTTTATCCACTGTTAGGAAAAGCTATAGTACAAAGTAGTTATATCACACATTTATAACATAAAAATCAGCATCACAAAAATACTTGTTAATGTTATAAGTATGTGGGTTACAGTTTTTCCTTCAGAATCAACAATTGTAGAATGTTCAAGATTTATTAATAGGAAGTAAAATTACTAGAGTTTGATTGGCTTGGCCTGTATTTATACTTACACATGTGGAAACTGGGTAATAAGGAACAAGCCCTCCTGACAGTCCAAACAGAGGTCCAGAATTAGTTTATAGATAATTATCCATTTCTGATGAATCAGCATGCAATTTATAACTTGTTAATGCATTATTTTTTATAGGTGACTTCATTCTTGTGAATATTCAACAGTAATTTTCAGATGAGTCTAAGGAATCAAGTCAATTTTTAGTTAAAGTTCTCGAGGATCAAGTGTTTCAGTGCCTTGATTATGAATGCACTTCCTAAATGGATTGCAAGACACAGGAAAGGGACAGGCAGCTTTAGATGGTGTTTTCACCTGCTGAAAAGTGTTCATCTCTCCAGTCATTAGAGAAGGGAAGTAAGGAACAAATTCCTGAAATCTGAAGGGGAACAAAGGAAGTATAAGCATTCTTTTCTCCCTGTGACTAAATGGCCATACAGGAGGGTAGTTGTGAAGTTAAGTCATTGAAGAATACTGATTTCTTTTTTTAAAAAATAATCTATCGATCTATTTATACATAAATGTTACAGCAAGTTCTATCTGGTGCAGTGATAACATCTGAAAACAGTTCAAAGATAACATGCTGTTTCAGACAAACCATGTTAGTATTGCTATTTGAACTTAAGCTACTGGTTATGTTTGTCATCACCCGAAGTTTACATTTGCAAAGCAATGTTTTGAAAGCTGTTAACCAAATTAAAACTGAACCTGTGGATTATGAATTCGAGCCCATAGTGGTTGCTTCAGGAATTAATTGTTCGACCCCTTTGCAGAATGGGGTTTTTAGTGGTGGTAGCCCATTGCAGGCAACCAGTTCTCCTCAGGGTGTGGTGCAAGCTGTTGTTCTACCAACAGTAGGTCTGGTGTCTCCCATAAGCATCAACTTAAGTGACATTCAAAATGTACTTAAAGTGGCAGTGGATGGTAATGTAATAAGGCAAGTATTGGAAAACAATCATGCTAATCTTGCATCCAAAGAACAAGAAACAATCA
Organism: Scolopax minor; assembly: GCA_028566535.1. Classification (NCBI taxonomy): domain Eukaryota; kingdom Metazoa; phylum Chordata; class Aves; order Charadriiformes; family Scolopacidae; genus Scolopax; species Scolopax minor. Next base: position 37,567,422 of record JAOXNG010000012.1, read on the forward strand.
GCAATGCATCTATACAACAAGCTGGCCATTCCCTCATTTCAGCTATCAGTCTTCCTTTGGTTGACCAAGATGGGACAACCAAAATTATCATCAACTACAGCTTGGAGCAACCAAGTCAACTTCAGGTTGTTCCACAAAATCTAAAACAAGAAAACCCTGTTCCTACAAATAGTTGCAAAAATGAAAAATTACCAGAAGATCTTACGGTGAAGTCTGAGAAAGATAAGAACTTTGAAGGAGAGACCAATGATAGCACTTGTCTTCTTTGTGATGACTGTCCAGGAGATCTTAATGCACTTCAAGAATTAAAGCACTATGAAACGAAAAATCCTGCTCAGCTTCCTCAGCCCAGTGGAACAGAAGCTGAGAAGCCCAACTCCCCTGTCCCATCAGAAACTGGGGAGAACAACTTATCTCCTGGTCAGCCACCTTTAAAGAACCTTTTATCACTCTTAAAAGCGTATTATGCATTAAATGCACAACCAAGTGCAGAAGAGCTTTCAAAAATAGCTGATTCAGTAAACCTACCACTAGATGTGGTAAAAAAGTGGTTTGAAAAAATGCAAGCTGGACAAATTTCTGTGCAATCTTCTGGACCATCTTCTCCTGAACAAGTTAAATTAAGCAGTCCCACAGATAACGATGATCAAGCAGCAACTACAAATGTGAGCGAACCCCAGAACAGCACAAATAATTCACAAAATCCTGTCAATACAACAAAATCCCAGACTTTACCAGGGGGATCAACTCAGAATGGTTCACGCAGTAGCACGCCATCCCCATCGCCACTAAACCTTTCTTCATCAAGAAATTCACAGGGTTATACGTACACAGCAGAGGGTGTACAAGAAGAGCCACAAATTGA
>JAOXNG010000012.1:37568386-37585356 GCA_028566535.1 Scolopax minor
CTGGGATCCAAATCCCTCGTCTCTGCAACAATTGGTTCCTTCAGTTCTTCATGAAGCTGAGTTGAAAATTAAAACCTCTCTATTACCCTTGTGTTTCAACACAGATATAGTTAAATAGATGTAGAGGCAGATGAGCGTAGGAAGCTGCACACTGTAGGTTACAAGGAAACATAAGTGGGTCAGGAGCGATTGGGTTGTTGTTTACCATTTCCCTCATGTTTGTTTGTAATCCTGCAGGCCGTTGGGAGATTACAGTGGAACAGGGCAGTCCTGTAACAATGATTCACATTGTATTAATCAGGAAAGAAACCTCTTTTCCCAGAAAGACAGGAGTACTGAGCACCCACCAAAGCGTATGCAAATTTCAGGGTAAGCCCTGTCAGGTTTGAAATGCCACCTGTTTGTGACTGCACACTCTCCATCACTGCTCCTCAGGAACTTGCAAACTCAGCCTTCGAAAAGGTAAGAGAGCTTAAAATGTAGCTCCCCACATAAGACCTTTCCCAACTAGAATATTTTCCATGGGAATGTCAGGTGTTTCATTTTTTTGTTGTGAAAATACATGTACAGTAGGTTCATAGGAAGTGGATATCTGTTTCAAAATGTTATTATTACTTTAATTCAAATTAACTTATTTTGTGTCTGTTAATGAGTTTGCATTAAAGACTGAGGTGTGGTCTGAATGGGACTCCTGCACATTCTTTAATTTAGACAAAACCTTTATGTGTGAGCACTGTGTCTATAGGGTGTTGGATGTGTAGCACCAACCGAGGTCACCTGCCATGTCCCTACAGTCTGCAAGGGAGGCAGAGTGGGCATGGAGACATGGTACAGCAGGTGCTCACCAGGCCTTGAATGGCAGGAAGCATCAGCACGACTGAGTGTGATTCTTTCTGAATGCCAAGTAGTTTTTTAAAACATCACAAAAAGAAAAAAAGGTGTCTCATTGCTCTGAGGGATTCCTTTTTTCCTTCTAGCTACTTCTAGCTGCAGGACTTATGTTTTCTTTCTTTCTACCTCATATAGCCAGCTACAATCTTTCTTTGTGTGAATGTTTCACACTCCCTTTGTAAGAGTCACAGTAATGGATAGATGGGACAGATCATTGAAATAAATAGATGGAAGGCCAGAGCCTTTTATTTTCTAAAGACAGTCAAGGCTTAAGCTGAAAATGCATACATGCTACTCTTTCAGAAACTCAATGTAGAGAAATCCTACTATGATGAACCTCTTAGAAGTCCTGTCCCTGGAATACTGATTTTCCTTTTTCTTACATTCCTTGACTTCTGAAAGTATTTTCTTTTTCTTATACCTTTTTCATGCTGTTCAGCATAGCATGATTCTGTTTTCACTTTGGCACAGAGGCTGGGTGTGTACGTGGCCAGTGAAGGGCAGTGTTACAAATGCCACCTTCTGTGACCCACATGCTTTCCACGGGCACAGCTGGCTGTCAGTCCTGCTGCTGTTCAGTTGCCACATCCACTATTCTTTCATAGGAATAACTAAATAGGTTTTCTGTTGATAAAGAAACATTCAACCTTGCTGACTCCCATCTTCTCGTGGGCTGGGGCTTAGGTTCTGCTCTTCTTTTCAGCTACATGAGATTGTCCAAGTCCGCTCTTTCAGTGCTTGAGTATAAATCATGTGAATGGAGATGCTGGAAGATTTTGCCTTAACACATTCTTTAAGATTTCACCAAAAGATCTTTAAAACACATAAAAATAAACTTTTATATAATCTCACCAAGAATATTATCTTTTGAATTGCAAAGGAAATAATTATTTCATGAGGTTATTAAAGTTCAGATGTTCACATTTATTTAAATCTTAACCTTTAAACCCTGTGAGGTAGCATAAGTATCCACAGGACACTGCAGCAACAGCAATAAGCAAGAGCTTCTTCTTCAGACAGAAATATTTCAAAAATTTATATGCCCATGTGCAAGCAGAAGAACACATATTAAACCCTGAATTGTAACCTTAAAGTACGATTTCTATTTGCAAGGTAGTAGGAGAAAATACAAGTTTATTTTTTTTAAACACTTAATACTGTAAGCCTCGTTTGCCATTCATTTTTAATAGTAGGCTTTCATGATAAGTGTTGTTATTTCTGCTGTTTCTTGGGCAATTCCATATAGACTTTCAGATCAGAATGTGCCATAAATATCAGAGTATAAATAATCTATCATTATACAGACATTTCATGAATAATGCATAGCTGTGACATGAATGAACATGCATAACTTGTGAGGTAACCTTTTGAAATATTGATAAACGTATGCAACAAAAGCTTGTAAAAACTATTCCCAGCTTTGTAACACCTATTCACTAATGTAGTAAGGAAGCAAAATGGAATCTTAATACACAGAAAGAAAAGAATATTCTCAGGCATTGTTAATTGTAAATGCAACCATAATTATAGATGTTTTTTAATCTATTGGGGTGCTAGGTGAGAATACACAGAAAAAAAATTATGTATATCTTTCTTCTGAAGATCACACTGTTGACTAACAGTGGTTAGTGCAATATTCTATGCAAACTTCTTTGGTGTTTGTTATTGCTAGATGATACACATATCAAAATGCAAAAAGTAACATTTAAGAAGAATCATTCTGCTCAAATATTGATTTAAATTGCAAATAATTGTTTCTTACTGGTTTTGACATAGACTTACTCATAGAAGGTAATAATTATTTTTTTTGTGAATATGAATCCTGAGAACTTCTGTGTCACTGTTTAGATTTCTTAAGTATATTTTATATGGAGAATTCATCTCTTATGGAAAAAAAATCCCTTTTCCTGTTAACTTTTCCCATTGATATTGCATTCTAATCACTTAAACTCTGTAGACTGTAATATGTTCTCCCTGAAAACATGTTGATAGTTTCAATAATTTATCTCTGTGTTTGCATTTTTGTTTTAAACGATACATAATTTAAAACAATGCAAACTAGAGACAGAGACAAAAATATGTGTGACAAATTATTATAAACAGCAAAGGCAAGGGAAAAAAAAGCAAGGTATCTAGAATATATACTATAGAGTTAAGGGAAAAAGACAGTGGATAGAAGAATAGGCAGAGATCATGAAGTATGGGAACAGCTGTGACCACAAGCCTATTTTTAACATGTATTGCTATTTGTGTCTAATGTTTACTCTGATTAAATCTACACCATTTTTCCGCTGCTGACCAGCCATTTCATGTCTTAATTTTATTTTTTAATTTTTAGCTAGGAATAATGGAATTGGAAAGGTGTATTATGCTATAATTAAAAAAAGATCCCAGAAAATAAAGCTGAAAATCTCACGCAAAGCTGTGAGTCAAGTTTTTCTACATATAGGAATATGTCTTAGTCTTTCAGCCCTGTTAAATGACATGGAGAAAATTGATTTTGGTAGAGAACAAAAATTTTTTAAGTATCTTGCAGCATGCATCTCATTTAAGAAGGCAGATATTATACTTTTATTCAATCAGATGCACTTACCACCAAATGATGCCATGTCTAATTTATGGTATCCTACTGCTGAAAACCAGGATCATGATATAACTTTCAATTATATGCTGGGCTCCAAATACTCCAACTGTTTATGACTACATGATCATTCCTATATATTGTCACAAGTGTCTGTATATGTGGTAGGTAAGACATGCTTTTGGAAATTAAAACACCTTCTACTTCCCTGTAGAGTCTCTACAGTCAGATTATCTATTTAGCTTGGATATATATCTACCATATATAGAAAACCCATTATAAAGGTATTCTATTTATTAAGAGTTTTTCAATGCTAAATGGAGTTACAAGAACTATCATTAAAACAAAATTCTCTTTTGAAGTGTTTCCAAAAACTGCAATAAAAAAAATAATCCAGCTGTACATGTGGGTCTTGAATATAGCAATATTTCTCTACCAGGCAGTGCTATGCATGGTAAATGCAGGGAAACAAATAATCTGGCATTGATTGCATTGAAAAACATAGTAAAATCCTGCATTTTTAGAAAACAAAGTGAGGCTCTGATCATTTTGTCAGATCACACATCCTTTGCCTACACTCTGCGTCCCAATGCTGGTTTTCAAATTCTGTTCAACAATTTTGTTGCTTTGATAAGTGGCCTTATTATCAGCACTGACTTCTCTCACAAAGTTGTTTTTCTTTTTATTCTGCTTTATCATCACACCAAGCATCTTCCCACTCATTTGTCTACAGGGAAAATCAAGCCCTTTAAAATGAATTGCTGTATGTATTTCAGATCCCAAGGGATCTAAGGACATTTTAGGGATGAAAAATCACATTTCTTGGGCTTAAATTTTGTATCTAAGCCCTGACTTAAGAAAGGGCTTAAGCATAAACTTGACAGGTAGTCTATGTCAAAGTCTTGTATCTGTCTTGTTTGTTTGTTTTTCTTTAAATTCTACTGGAATGAAAAAGGAAGGGCATTACATTACGGGATGAAATTTTTTTTTTTTTCCTCTCTTGATTGTGGCCAAACTTTTGGTTTGCTAGATTATGTCTACTCAACTAATATAACCTTGGTTTTTGAAATGTGGACCTTTATAATATGGATATTGCTTCCCAGTATTTCAATGAGAAAATATTTGATATTACTTCTGTGGCAGTTAAGTCTCTAATTTTTACCCCACAGAAAAAGAGGATTACCCTAATACATATGCCTGATTTGTTTTTCAAACTTTTCCATATTATTTAGCTAAATTATTTTTGCTATTTGCAAATTACACAGGGTCTGTATTGCTTTGATGGTTGAATCTTTATTGTCTATGTATGTATGAATATGCATGTACATTTCATAACTTCATTTTGTATAAAGGAGTTTGTATGAAACCTTTGAAATGAGGCTATGTGAATAATGGATTCTTTAATTTGGGGAGCCTAACAGATTTTTTTAAAAAAACAAACAATCAAACAAAAACTAACAAACTGAAAAAATTTAAGCCACAGATTTTAGGGCTCTTATGAAAAAGTTTAGAAAGAACTTTGTATAGTTTAAAATCCTTCAAAATAGAAACTCTATTTTGAAGAATACTCCCCTTTTACAGTTACAATATCTGGGATGAAACCAACAACAAAATTTGAACAGTCTGTTCACGTTTGTGCAAAGTAGCTCAGGAGGCACTTGCTACTGTTGATTGTAGTTTAGTTTTTGCCAGGCTTAGTTTTGGTTACAGAATATGTCAAAATCAGTTTCCTGGCATATGCTGCATCCTAGGGTTATCTTCTGGACTGTGGTATGTCTCGGTAATGATGGAATAACATCCCCACGGCAATTACACTAAGTAGGGTTGCTGATGTATTTAATACTCTCTTATCTATTTTAATACAAAATAGCAGGTAGAAACTGGAGAAAACTTGCCATCAACAGAGCAGCCCTCTGTGGTGTGTTAGTGTTTCTATGAGAGCTATACGGATAGTAGGTAGACGATAATAAATACAAGAAATTATATGAAGTTCAAGAATCTGTGTCAAAGTGAAGATAAATAGATAATGCAATGGTCACTTTCTGCTTCAGATTCATCAAATATATTTAGAAATAGAGTTCTAAATTACAAAAGAGTCCCCAAACAGGAAAAAAAACATTATGTTTACATAGTTGATTTTGTTTCATTTAGACATGGGTAGAAAGATTTATTTAGAAAGTGAATGTGTACTTATGAATATATAACTTAGATTATATCTTTATTAACATACTTTTAAAAACAAATTTAATAGAAAGTATATTATCATGGATGCATTCTGCTTTTGTGTATAATATTTAAATGAAAGTTAAAAAGTCTGTGAAAACAGAGTTTGAGGAATATAATTATTAATAGTAGTCATAAACCACAGCTTGGGTAGGCTCTAAATGCTAATGGAGATTATAATGCTTTTCTTTTCAAATCTGCCTATGCATTGCTGTGATCCTCTATGTTTTTGAATACTCAAAATTCAGTGAAATTCCCTCTCCCTTTTCAGTGGAAGATGGTTTAAAAAAAAAAAAAAAAAGGACAAAACAACCCCAAATCCAACAATGTAGTTCATGGGTGTTTGCTTTTAATTGCTTTGTTTTGGTTTTTTTGCCTTTCCTTTCCATACAGTTGAGGTTTTGAGTCACACACTAAGTGTTGAAATAGTTAATTACCTTCAGCATTCAAGATAATTCTTGAATGCAAACTTCTTCATGGAACTTTTCCCAGCACTATGCAGAGACAGGAGCAGTCTCAGGACACTGCTGATTGCTAGTTCAATCAGTTTAGTGAACAGATATTTTATTTCTGTTGATTACTGTGAGAACAACTCAGACAACCATCTGGATGAACAATTCACAGCAAAAACAGAGTTTAGCAAATACAACTTTTTCTTTTTTCTTTTTTTTTTTTTTTAACTGCATGTGAGATGTCTGTGATCAGATCACGCTGTACTTCAGTATCTAAGAAGTTCCACACTTGGCCCTCTTATTTCATTTATCTTCCTGAGCTTGATTGCGAGTTTGGGAATGCTCCTTGCAGGCACAGCGATTAGAGAGATCGGGCCTAACTTATCTGCAATTTTGATCCATGTCCCAGTGCAGAGCCCAAGTACCTGCTCATCAGTGTGATTAAGGAATTCAACCTCTCAGTCATTATGTTCACGGCTCCAGCTGTGTAGGGTGAGATAAGTTATATTTCATTGAAGCATGCATGACATTTCTGTAGAAGGGGACAAAAATCTTTTTTTCAGGTCAAGAGAGTCTGTATTTTACGTATAATTCTAGCAAGCTAACTGCTGGAGAAAGATTTTAAGTGAATTTCAGTTTCACAAATAATAACAGGGACCGAGTCTGCAACCATTCCCTTAAGCCATGGTCTAATGATTATTGCACAAAGAGCCATGGAGATTTACAGTGTTTGTACTCTCCCGGGGGTGATTAGTATCTTCACAGTGCAACCAGCATAATGGATCTTCTTAGTGTTCTTGATATGTTTCTGTGCAAATTCAGCCAACATAGCTTAATCTACCTTTGTAGTGAAATGGTGAGGAGTGCTCAGGTGCTCTTTCTGCTGTTTGAGACAAAACATCATGGGTGAAGGCGAATTTGGGGAGGAAGGCAACAATTTAGTACTGAACATCTTATAACGACTCTGCATAGTACCTTATGCCATTAATAATTCCATTCGTTTCAGTGGAGATATTTGCAGAGCACACATACACTAAGGCAGATATGACGAGGATTGGTTATGGTGGTAAATGATCTATGTGGAGCTCTGCTTCTTCTCATTGTGGTCTCTTCCATTACTACCAGTAGAAACTGGAAGAAGAAAAGCAGCTGCTTTTCTTCTGTAGAGGCAGGTAGTTAGTTGTAGAAAAATAGTTGGAGGGAATAGAATTCCCTCACCAACTCTGAGTGAAAAATAAAAGGGGCTGGGACACTTTTCTTTCCTGTCCTCCACTTCCTTCCCTACATCCACAGGTGATGGAAGCCAGATTTTATTTTGAAGGAACACATATTAAGGAACACTACACCAAACTCTGACCTGTTTGGTGAAGACATTGCTGCCTGATACACAAGGGAAACTGCAAATTGCAAGGTGCAAATCCAGTTCAGCATGAAGGAGCAATGTTGTGCAGAATATGGCCCATTTATTTTTAAGTTAGAGGAAATAATTAAAGCAAATTTGTTGTGGTTTTCACCCTGTTCTAATTACAACATAGAACACTTCAAATGTAGTTATTGCCAGATCTATTTGCATATTCAGTATAAATTAAAATAATCATCCTGATTATCTGTCAAGATATACATAAAGCGATCATAAAATAGATGGAATATAGCATTCATTTTCTTCCTATAATATGTTGCCTAAAACTGAAGTGTTATTGTCCCAGGAGTGATATATGGACATATGGATATATGGATAATATGAAATATTAATCTGTGAACTTGGTATTACTTTTTCACATCATGCAAGTCAGAGGAAGGTACATAAAATGTTTCATTCTGGCTTTGCCAGTTTTGAGTAGAATGGTTATAAATCTGTGACCTGTCACTGTGATCATTAATAACTGAAGAGTGTAGTTAGGAAGATGAATTTCTGAGTAAGGTATAGTTCCAGTGTACTGAGATAAACTTGTAAAAGTTTCTTTTAAAAGAAGTTGAAAATGTGAAATGAAAGGCATAGTAAGGAACACATTCATTTTAAAAGGATGAGTAAGGGAATAACTAATTTTCCCTTCAACCAAGTCTAGATGTATGGTTACAGTGAAGAATCTGGCTGTAGAAAGTCATAAATTAACAAGATATCCACCTGAAATCTTCTGATTTAGATGCTATATGGTATTTAAAAATCTTAGCACTATTTTTTTTTTAGACTTAAAGATATGTTCAGTATTAATATTTCTGAAAATTATTTTGGTGGACAAAACAAAACTAGTCATGTTATTTTCAGGTGATTTAAACCTCTGTTTTAAAAAAGTAAAGTGGTTTGCATATATTCTAAACAGTCATTTTGGTGCAGAAAACAGCTATGGTTTTTATCATTGCATTCATTATCTCTTTTCATTGCTTCTCCATTTCATCCCAAATGGATCTTTTTTAGAGATGTACACAACGTAAATTTAAGGCACAGATTCTTCTAGACCTGACTGTTCTTAAATTATTGGTTTAAAAAAGGGGGAAATAAAGACACTGATATATATATTGTGGTGAATAACAGGCTGCCAGCAATTATGTAGATGCAAAAGATGAAGTAGGAACAATGGAAAAATGCATTAGAAATTACTGGCTTCTGATTAATCTTTCATGTCAATATTATGTTGGTACAACTTAATTATTTCACAGTGGAACTTGTTTACACATGATAAGAAAAATTCTATTTTTTAGAATTCTCTGTGAGTACTGAGTGAAAAGTTAAATCTGCAAACTGACATGTAAGATAGTCACATATACTCACGTAAACAAGATTTTCTGCCTCTGAGTTCCCAGTAAACATCTCTACACATATCCTAAGATATGTGCTAACATACACAGTTATGATTACAAGTATAATGAATGTAAGTAATAAACAAAGGATAGATATTCACAGTTCCATTGAAGAAAGTGGGAAACATGTCTGTTGCTAGTAGCAAGATTTAGCCTGTTCAGATTTCATTTAATTTCTTGTTGGCAGTGGAATTAGCCTCTGCTTCTCTTCAAATATTAAGCTCTGTGCTTCTGCATCCTGGTGTAAGTAGAGGAAATGAGCAGCAACTGGAATGTACTGGCTGGCATGAAGAGCTAACAGCTACTAGAAACTGCTCTGGTAAAACATGAAGCAGAACAGCCCCACACAGACCCTAAAGTAATACTTGAAGTTTAAGATTTAGAGCATAAACACTGGATTCATTGACATTCTAAAAGATGCTTAAAAGGTCTTGTATTTTGAAGTTTGTAAAAAATACAGAAAATAGTAGGTTTACATTTTAGCTAGATTTTAGTAGGTTTTATACATAGCTGCATTAGTGTTTAGGGTGTGGTGTTAGGTTTTATTCAGTACAAATTACTAAATTCAGATATTTCTGTCATCTTCCTGAAGCATGCAAGATTAAATAAGGAAGATAAATATAAATCCATAAAACTCATCTTTTAATCAGCATCATCAGCCGGTTCTCGTAAAACTTCTGAGGCACAAAATTACTGTTTATCCATTTTGATATGAAAAATGGGTCATGTTGGTACAAGGAACAGTTTCCATGTCTGACCCTACCATGCTATTACATCCAAGCAGAAAGAAAGAAAGAAGGGGGGGCAAAAATGGCAGGAGATTATTTCATCTGAGCAGTCATCAGGAATTTAGGAAATTCTGAATTCTATGGCAGAAGAGATACTCTTACATCCTAGCAGCTGAGTTATGAGAGACAGTGAATAGACATGCTAAACATTATTTTTGGTGAAGTATTAGATAATATGTATTCGTGATGATGTCACTAGGAGATCTTATGTTCCAAACAGAACACGAGGCAAGGCTGTGCTGGGTTTTGTTTATACAGGTCCTTTAAGAAGATCAGTAAGCTCAATTGCCTTTCCAATTCTGCAAACAATCCTAATTGCTCCTTTATGGCTCTTATGGCCTTTATGGCCTTGTTGGTATGATGTTTTTCTTTTTGGGGACTGACTAGTTAATTTCATATAATAATTGATAAAGAAACAGGAAACAAAGAAATAATATATATTTTTTCAAATAATATAAACAAATCCTGGAGAGGCAGGGTTTGCTACCAGCCTTTAAAAGGTATATTTGTGGATTGCTGTCCTTCATGTCCTTCATGTCCTTCATGTTTCGTCTTCGTATACCTATTTTTTTTTTAATATCTTTGTAGTTGAAGGATAGTGAATTATTTGAGAAACTCTATAATTACCACATTTATTATTAAATGATCTCTTGAAAGATTTATTATATTAAAAAGGAGGATAACTCCCTTCAAAAATTTTTGTGTTGTATAAAATTTTCCTGTGTTTGAGACTATGTTTTACTTCCAAAAAAAAATCATGTGTTAAAAAAAATAAGGGATTTTTTCATGTAGAAGAGTGAAATAAAATTATGTAGATTATAGGTGATAGAAGGTTTGCCTCATTGTAGGGAGAAGAAATGTTGAGAAGACAACAGTATCTGCCTCTTACCTTCCTTTAAAACTGATAGCAAATGTTTTAGTGAAATAGCTGTGTAATGACATATTTAGGTGGAGGATTTGGTCCAAAGACATTATTTAGGGAATTTTAAATATTGACAGTCTGATCGATGTTATGTGTTGATCAGAAAAGGACATGTTTAGCACATAGGCTGAGAACTGGCTGAAGGGCTATGGATGATTGTGCTTAAAGAATTGCAAGTGATCTTAGAGAGGTTCAAGTATAAAGACTCAAAAAATTTATCTAGATTAATTATAAGTGTCAAGCCTTTCCCTAACGTTATTCTGTTAGGATGAGAGACCTTGCTTGAAAAGAGGTGCTGATTTTCCAAAAGAAAAAGGATTTGCTCGGTTTGTCCAAGACCAGACCGTTTCTAGTAATTCCTGCGGTTGACTCAGGTTGACTCAGCCTGTGGCAAATACCCCTTTGTCGCTGCCTGGGTTAGACTATGAAGCAAAGGCAATACTCCACCATCCCAGCCAACTGAATGTGCACCTTGTTCTGAAGATTTTCTTTTTTATTCCTCTGTGTCTTTGGGGAAATATGTGGGAGATAAATGTGCTATCAGGCTAACCAAATGCTGCAGTCCTGTCCCAGTCAGAAAACATCTCAACTCAAGTAGGAAGAACACCACATGAAAGTGCTGCATACTTAGGTCTTTAATTATAATTTATTAATTCAAGACAAAATCCTTCACTATATTTCACCTACCATAATTGATTTTTTCATGCCGCGTACAATAGAATTTGATCTTGGTTTAGGAATGAGCTTTGCAGCAGAAGTTTCAAGTCACGTCTTTGGGGTTTCTTCCTATAAAGGCATAAAAAGTGTTTTTTTTCTGAATCCATATCTTTCTCATACATGAAATTGAATTAAATGTGACCCTTTTAATGAAAGTATTCAGTTTAATCTATTGGAGATTATTCTGGTGTCTGTCAAACTCCCACATTTCTTCTGTACATCCTACTAGCAGCTTCTTTGTAGAAGTGGTCAAGATTAATAAGAATAACCTAAGTTTAAATCATCTTTTGTGATAATTTTGAGAAAATAACAATTAAACGTACTAATAAACTACACAGTATAGGAGGGAGTTTTTCTCTCTTCTGATTGTTTTTCCTTGATATATTTCATAACGGCAACCTCTACAAACCAGGCTTCTCTTATCACCTTATCACTTTGGCTCTTGATGGCAATAATCAGGTAACAAAACAAAAGGTAAGGGACTCCTGGGTAACTGCTGAATATTTATTTATGGCAGTGCATGTACTTGAGAAGATGAGCTGCTGTGTCATGTTGAAAAATAGCAATTTGGGAACAAAAAGCAGAGAGAGAGAAAAACACCCAAGAAAGATGAATGGGTAGATTTTTTGCAATTCCACTATGTGGCTTTGTCTTTCCTTGTGTCAAGAGAGTGAAAATGAAACTGTGAGCATGAAGATCAATATCCGGTTTCAAGAATACAAATTTTAGAAGTAAACTTTTATGTTTAAAGTAGATCACAAAATCACTTTTGTCTATGGATATAATTTACTAATGTGTCCAACTGTATACCAAAGAGTACTTTTGAAAAAGTACTTATTTGGCATCTCTAAGTCGCAATATGGCCTGTCACTCTTGCTGTCTATCAGTTGTGATTTACACATTTGTTAAATCATTTTCTTTTCTTTTTTTAAATAATTAATTTTTTTCCATTTCATCATTAATTTATTTCATCATGAAACTTAGAAATTTAGTTTGGATTTTCTTCTTTTATCCCTAATGCAAACTTCTCTTCAAACTCTCATTTCTTCATGTATTGCGAGTATGTATTTTCATGCTCATGTGACCTTAGTAGCAAATTAGGATAGATTATAGCTGAAGAACATTACATAGAATTGAGATATGTTAATATAAGAGGCAGCTATGCAATCACAGCAAATAATTAATGAACAATACATAGCTATGAAATTACATTATATTTCAATGAATTATTTCATTTATTTGTCGTTTTAAACAACTATACTTATTTGTAGATAATTTGTGACTGGAGAGGTATTTCCAAAGGGATAATTATTATGAGTTTTTTTCCCAACTCTCAAGAGAAATAAGACTGCATTGGTGCTCTGAAATAGGAGACTTTGAAAGCTATGATGTTGTTATATCTTCAAATGAGTCTCCAGGACAGAAATACCAGAACATATATTTCATTAGTGCTGCACAATAAAATGGGAAAGACCCACTGTGGTAAATACAATCCAAGCATGTCTTAAGGGACTGGTGTGACCCTGAGAAACTTGTAGTTTAAGTGATTGTAAAGAAAAGAAACAATATTATAAAAAGATGAAATTGCCTACATGTGGTGACATGAAATATAATTGGTCATAATGATCAGAATGGGACAGTGGTTGTCCTTGTCTTGCTTTGCCAATTTGGCTCCATTCATCAATGCTGATGTTGAAGTTTCTTATCTGGAACAGAATAAACCTTTTAAAAATAAATACAAATCCTCTTCAGCATAATTAGGTGCTCAGTATTCCATGTTAGTGTTATAACATTTGTGGTTAAGACTCTTATTTGTATGAAATGAAAAACACCACCCCCTCCCCTTCATACCTCATTTGCCATAGAATGGGAAGTCCTGCAGGATGCTGATGGGTTCCCAAGACCTGCCAAGTTCCACATTCAATTTTCAGCTTTTGATTCTAACAAAGCTGTTTTCAGCTCTTTGTTGGTGTCTGTTTTTAGACCTTTTGTCCTAAGGAAAGGGAATGCAAGCCTGTAGGTACTTGCTTACAGAATTCTGTTTACTTGAATTATACCAGAATTCCACTGAGGAATAGGAATTTTATTTTATTTTATTTTATTTTATTTTATTTTATTTTATTTTATTTTATTTTATTTTATTTTATTTTATTTATTTTCCTCTTTATGTGCACTTACTGCTTTCCTGATTATCACACAGTGTATTGTAGGAAACATAAAATTGAATAAAACCTTTCACTTTTCTAAATTTAAATTCTATTGAAACTGAAGGATAAGAGGTAATATGACTGAGCATATCCATTTCAGTGCATTACTTTTTTTTTAAGTTTCTGTTCATTACTTTTTTTGACATTTTTCTCTTTAAGATGAAGTTACTGTGCCATTATAGATTGCTTTGTGGTGCCATATAGGTGCTGTCAGTTTTCTGAACTGTTTCTTAGGTCTTGTGACTACTACCTGAGTTGTAAATAACCAATTTAGCAGAACCAAGAAAACTGCTTAAGGAAAGCTACATGTGGACTTTTCTCCTAATCAAGCTCATTGTACGTGTCCTGATTTAGAAGGGTAGTGCATGATATTGTTACCATTGAAGCTCATGGCCCAACTGCCACTAGACAGCTTTCAGTATATCATCATATCAAATATGCTTTGAGTCTATGCACCAGGCAAAGAACTGAAAACAATTCAAGTGTTATTAAAACATTCACCTTAAACTTTCCTGTATTTTGCTGGTGATGTTAATTTTCAGATGTGAAATTCTTGTTCTTGACATACCTGGTCACAATTGCCATAGATTGGAAAAAATGTACAGGATGTTACTGAATTTCCAAGATCATTTGAATTTCTACAATTAATTTTTAGTGTATTATTTATAGCGGTTTACCTTATTTTCAAATAGTATGTGCTAAGGGAATAATATAAATCTGCATACACAGAGCTGTCGCAACCATCAAAGGAAACCAGTGTAAACGCCCACACTTTGGCTAGCAGAGACGTTCCCTTATGTCTCAGCAGAAAGGGCAGGAGCTCAAGGTAGATACAATCCATTAATTAGAACATTTTTTGTGCTTGCTGCATTCTCCGCTGTTGCAGTCCACGTCAGCTTCTGTTGTGTGACTCAACTAAGTCTGTCAGGGGTGATTAGGCCTTGTACTCCTTGGATTGGGACTTTTTTCGGCTGTAGAATTAGAATACTTCTTATTGAACATCGCAGACTGTTTCCTAGAGTGTGCCTATTGGTGATGTGCTTGTGGGGAAAAAAGCTATAGCAATATGTTGTACAGGTCTTTTTTTCTAAAAGTAATACATTGCCCTTTCATGTCAGCAGAAATCATAGAAAATTAATACATTGGTGTAAATGTATATTCAAAGTAAAGCTACACTAGAAACATAGCTGAGAATATCAGAGGTATTTGAGTACAGAACCTTTGGCAGTGAATTAAGGAAGATAAATTATCATATTTTTATCTGTCTCAAAGGGAGTCATTTAGGTCTGGAGATGGAGAGATCACAATTTAAAAGCCATATGCAACATCCCGATTCTTAAAGTGTTGTTGTTGTGGCCTTGATGTAAATCAGAGCAGCTTAAAAGTTGTTTATGTTAGTGGTTTAACACCTGCTGAAAATTAACATCACATAGCTGTAATCTGCCACTTCTTTATGCTCCCTTCAAGCACCTTTTCTTTCTCTCTCATTGTTGACCCAGCTAATATTTGCTGAACTTGAGAGTCAAGAGAGGAAAACTTGCCTGGGCAGCAGCAGCCCAAATTTGGCATCTAGTTGTAGGCTGTATGTGAAGTAAATGGGAAGGAAATTTCATTCCAACACAAACAGGTGATGACCTTCTATTAAGGTTTTTGCTGATAAATTAATTTTTGAAAGCTGTTGTATTTATATTCAGTAATGAACCAGAAAATGCCTTCTCAATGATTTTCAGTTAACATTGAATCTTTTGCATCATGTTGACCTAATAAATTTCACAGTTAAACCATATAGTGTATGTTTGAGGTAGCCTATACAAGGGTGCAGTGTCCAATCAAAGGGGTAAGGTAGAAAGTTCCTGTTCATTTTGTGTATGTATATTCCTTAAGATTGTGGCAAATCTGTGCTTTGTGATATGTAATCAGAAGACTAGGAATGGATTATTTATACTGATTTATCTGCGAATCCTGTATCTTATATGGATTTTTTTTTTTCATTTCCTTTGCATTTTTTAACAGTAATGCACCTTACACTGACATTTCATGTCATTATGGAGGACTCTTTATAGTCTTCCACTGAAATTATTATTGCTATTGTACTCATATATTGCAACAGGAATACTTAGTGAGTGCAGACTTGCAGTGAATTAATTTCCTCCCTATAAATCCAGACTTATGCTGACATTAAAATGAGACTAACTTATAATAAGCAAGATTTGAGATTATTTTTCATTGCAATCTTAAAACATACTGGAACTACACTGAAATTTTCTGATGTGGTTTTAATGGATCTGAAGTGTTGTCTTCATAAAATTTTATATGAAACAGGAATTATCAAATTCACTTTTTTTGTTGTTCCAGATTATTAAAAAAAAAAAACAAAAAACAAAAACAAACCAACCAACCAAACCTCAGTCTGCCCATATTTTTCCCATATTTTAGTTAAACTGCAAGCTTTCTCAGTCAATAGGATGTAATTTTATTTTATCCAAATATCTAAGTGGTATTAAACTCAGTTGCTAGTTCAGAGGATGGTGCATGCTGTCCTGCTTTAAGTGTTTCCACAGCACAATTCATCCAACCTCTCCCTCACGTTTGGCTTGTAAGTGTAGGCAGTTTGTGCTAGAGAAGATGGGCCTTCTGCTTACCAGGTTTATTTAAGTGCATAGGTTTTCTGAGCATGACTTCTGGATTTTGTTTTGGATTTTTGGTGACAGGGAGGAATTAGTAAGTATTTGGAGGGGGATGAAAAATGAAAGGTACTAAAAGGTAAAACTGACTCAGTAGAGATTATTTGTGAAGGGATGTAAAAATACTACATATGTTATTATACCAAATATGCACATACAATTTCTGTTTGAGTATACAGTTACAAGGTTAGCAGACTCCTAGATACCCAACTGATGCATTAAAGGACTGGAAAAGGAGAAGGTATGTGTCTCATACCCGTGACTTTTGGGTTGCTGTTTATATAGATCAAAGTATTTTTAAGTTATTCTGGTGTTGCGGTTTAGCTCCAGTGGTAACTAGGACCACACTGCTGCTGGCATGCTTGCCCTGGTTGGAATGGAGAAGAAAATCCATAAAGCGAGAAAAAACTTGTTGGTAGAAATAACGACAGTTTAATAGGTAAAGCAAAAGTCACACATGCAAGCAAAGCAATAAAGGAATGAATTCACTATTTCCCATGGGCAGGCGGGTGTTCACCCACCTCCAGGAAAGCAGGGCTCCATCACTTATAATCAATACTTGGGAAGACAAACTACAAAGTCATCACTCCGAATGTTCCCCCCTCCCTTCTTCTTTCCCTAGCTTTATAAACTGAGCATGATGTCATATGGTAGGGAATATTCCTTGGGGCAGTTGGGGTCAGCTGTCCCAGTTTTCCCCCCTGCT
>JAOXNG010000012.1:37612662-37626643 GCA_028566535.1 Scolopax minor
AAGAAATTCTTTACCGTGCAGGTGGTGAGACACTGGAAAGGGTTGCCCAGAGAAGCTGTGGATGCACCATCCCTGGAAGTATTCAAGGCCAGGATGGATGGGGTTTTGAGCATCCTGGTCTAGTGGGAAGTGTCCCTGCCCATGGCAGGGGGGTTGAAACTCGATGATCTTTAGAGTCTCTTCCATCCCAAACCATTCTATGATATCTCTATACTTAATTGCATTACAGATTAACCCTTTTTTAGCTATAGAGTATTGTATACAGTCAAGAATTTTCAGCCTAAATATTACTGTAAATGCAAAGTGAAATGTTGATTTCTTAGCTACTGAATTCAGAATTTTTCTACATAATGGAAATTCATTTTGACAACACAGGTAAAGCAGGAGCTATGGCAGCTCACCCTTGATCTGAGTCCATTGGCTTAGGTACTTCAAATATTGTTTTGTACCCTGAACTGTTACATGAATATATTTCCTTTATTTTAAATTCCTTGGACAATTAAGTCAATTATACAGCTTACAGTGATGGGACCTTTGTTCATGAGTCCATACATGTAGTTTATTGTGCAGTAGTTTTACCTTTTACTGTACTGTGGTAAATTCACTGCAATACACAGTATTTTTTTTTGTAGTGAAGAGGTAACAGTATAATCAACTTTCTCTCTTTTTGACCCAACTAGATCTGGATATATCTTAACCTCACATTAGTGACCCCGTAAACTGCACTAAGATTTTCAAGAGGATCTTTAATATTTGGAAGTGTATGATCATTTTGACATCAATCAGATTCAAGGGACAGTAGTTGATAAATGACCCATAACTCTAATTAAACTCACTTGCATCTAAATTTGCTGACGAAAAGCTAAATGTTTTCATACACTATTTTAATCTTCCAATTAGGTAATCATAACTATTAGTGTGTTCATATTCTCTGTAACAGTCATTTGTGTCAACCTGGAATAAGACTCCTTTTGTTAAGTTGTCCATGTAAGAACTGTGTAATCAAACATAAATGTAGTAAACCCTTTCATCCAAAAAAATTATGGACTATTCTCCATTCAATAGAGCAGCTATGTGAGTCACCTGTTCAATTAATGCAGCTTTTTTGATTGCTAGGGTTTGGTGGGGTTTTCCTCTTCCTTTTTAATTCATAAATAATTTAATATTTAACATTAGAATGGTTGTTGGCTGTGCTCAGTTGCACAAGAAGTCAGATAGACGTTCTATTCACTGATAAAGATGAAGACTTGCAGAAACCATCTGGACTATGATTGAAAAGAACTGGTAAAAGAACTGGGGAAGCCCGATGGTGAGATTTATGGCAGACGTAGCTACAGTATTAAAGGAAAAACCCTTTTGACAATTTTTGCTAGATAAGATGACAGTAAGACTTATCAAGGGTGTGCTGAGTTTAATTGTATCATGGCCTCATTACAAACAGTCAGATACATTGTGTGCATTAATTATGAAGCAGAGAATTGCATAATGGCCTTTCCCTTTAATTATCTCAATTTTAGAACTCTGTCATGGATGTATTGGATGGTATGTGACATAAATTTGTTCTGTTTCTTAAGTTATAATTTTTGGGTGTTATTATAGTCACTGAAACAGGGCAACTGTGAAGGTGCAGTTACCATGGTTCTGGTTCAGCGTGTTTAATTTCTGAGTTTATGCTATGCATCTAGCACAGGTTTCTGGAAACTGTGTGAGTCTTCTGTTGATCAATGTCCTACTCACTCCAGCATGTCCTTATTCCAAAGCAAAGGCAGGTATACAAGCTCCTAATACTCTTCCTTCAAACTTTCATGTGAAAGTTGATTTCACAGAAAATGAACATAAAGGAAAAGACATATAGTTGAAACAAGTCTACTTTTAAACTGTTCTGAATTGTTGTGGAATACCTGTGCTCTATTTGTCCATCTCTGTTGACTTGATGCTAAATGAAGACTTAGTGAAGGTAGTTGGATTTTTTTTGTGTATATGCTTCTTGATCCATCTTTAAAAGAAGCACTTTTAAATCATCCTTTACATATCACATGCAGGCTTGAAGAGACAACCAAGTGTTTTTATTCAAACCTAATATACAAATACACAATTTGAATATTTTTATTTATTTTATACAGACTTACATCATTGAGCTAAAGAATGCTACCCGTGGTTTTATCCAAATTTTTTCTTTCGGGTTGTATGTAGATTTGCAAAAGTTCTACTCTGTTATTGCAAATGTCCTGTGCTCCTAAAGAGTCTAACAGGCTCAAGGTTAAATCTTTTTTAGTACATCTTGAATTTATGTTGAGTGCAATTTCTTGTATTTAAAAAAAAAAAAATTCAAAAAAATCCTACTAGTAGTCTAGTACTGTCTCCTGACCATCAAGTCCAACCAACCTGAACAAAATAACTTTATATTAATGTTGATGTGCTGAAAGAATAATATGAAATTCAATGTCTTCTTTATTATTATAGAAGTGTTGCAATCTACATATAAACTTATACTAAAATGTACAGACTAACAGGTTTAATCACTCATTGAAACTTTCCTACTGTAAATTCAACGACAAGTAAAAGTACTGTATTCCAGTCCATAGATTTCTAATAAATTATTCTAAATAAAATGTCATTCTTCTGACTGTATTTTAACATCCAGCTAGCTATCACTGAAGATCATAGGATTCAATACTGGGTTTGTTATTTGTGTCACATTGAGCCTGAGTGGTATAAATTTTACCCTTGGTTTTGTTTTTTGAAATAATTTATGGTGCTTTACAGGCACTAGGATTAACAAGTGATATTAAATATTCCAAGTTATGAAAATAAATTATAGAAGTAAATAAACTTTGAACAGGAATATTTTAAGATATGTTTGAAAAAGAATTTTGCTTTCTGTAAGAGGAAATGTTCATTATCACTTGATAAATATTACTGAAGAATTTGATGAAACCCAGATTATTATTGGATACAGTTACATTGCTTGATCCCTAACTCTTCCAAGGAGTTTTTTCAATTAATTATTTAAATATATTTACTAGTTTGAGATTGCAGATTCATCTTTCATCATTTGATTTGAAATTCAAGCTCAAGGAAAACAGAAAATATAATTGTGATTGTGTTTTCCTGAAGCTGATGCTTTACTGTTGTCCTCCAAAAGTTCAGCAAAATTAGGCTTACAAACCTTATCAGACATAACTGATGTTAATGGAAATTCTATCTGGCACTGGATTGGACTTTTAGAAATAATTTTTTTTTTGCTGTGAATGTTAACATAACCAAAAATATTCTGGGTTTATTTTGATGTAAATGAGAGCACATTTTGGCCATCTTAAATTTTTCATAAAATCATGATATGCTTAGTTAAGCTCCAGTGTATTCCTGTTCATAATGTTATTCAAACATTGCTGCACTCCAAGAGCATCCTGCCTACCCTTCCTGTCCTTTCAGTGTTCCATATTCTGCCTCATGCAATTCATAATAACTAGAATAATAAAATAAAAAAAGGTCTTTGCATTACATAATTGTATCTTAAACCATAAGAAACCCAGGAGTAAATTAATTTGATAGCTACAGATGTGTTTGGGTTGTATGATCTGCAGGTCCTACTTTGTAACACCATCATTAAATTGCAGTGCAAGCATATGATTTTAATTCTTTTGGCAGTGTGGGGATTTAGTTTTGTGTTGACAGGGGGAGCAGCATGTCAGTGAATGAATGGTAATTATACTTATTCCCTAGTAAGGCAAATAAAAATGACAGGCTAAGTCAAGCACTGCACTGAACCAGAATGCATTTTTAGATCGCATATTTGGTAAAAGGGAAAAGCCTGTTTTTATATTTTGGTCATTTATTGAAAGATTTCGATTAGATTTAAGCAAAAGGTGAGTAACTGAAGCAAAATCTTAAGAACTAATTGATCACTTAATATACCTCAGCATTCTCTTTAAAATACTGAAATCCTAGTATCAGCTATAGTATTTTATCCCTTTGGTAAATAAAGAGTAATGTAGCTGAAGTTTTTGGAATTTCATGGGTGAAGAGCTCTTGTGACAGTTAAGGATGAAACAGACTTATTTTTTCTATATTTTAGTTTATGAATTCCATTCCTCCCTTCCCCATTCATGAATAATTATCCCTGTGTGGGGATTAGACATATCAACCTGAGTTTTCCATTAAAATAGTTCATTTTTTCTCTTTAAATTTATGAATATTTATCAAGGGATTCTGAGTTAGTTAATACTATTTCCCCTCTAATACATACACATGAATCTACATGCACATGATTCTGAAAACTGAGAGGTATCTGTCTTGGGAATAGACTGCTCCTAAACTCCCACTAGCAAGCTGCAAGGTAAACATTCTTTAATAAGCAGTGGGCAAAAAATAGTCTTTCCTTCCTTAATGTGAAATGTAGACAGATTCCTTGCATAATTTATTTTTTTTCACTTCAAGATAAGGAAACGCAGGCTAAAAAACCAGTATGAGAACTTCATATATATTATTTGGAAAGGATCTCCCTGCTAATTTATATAGACTGTAAAATGCTAGGGCTGATGGAATAAGCTGAAGGCAAGAGTCTAAGGCACAAAACCTTTAAGGACATTTCAGCAAGGGAAGGAAATGAGTTATTAGGCTATATGATTTTACAGATTTGAACTCAAATTAAAACATTACATTTTGTTGATTGATGTACCTGTCAATATACTATTCTCAAATTTATCAAACAAGATAATTTTATCTTAAAATGCATTAAGGTGTAATAGGATGGTGAATCTTTCATGTGCATGTTTCATATGGGAGAAGTGTGGTGGAGGTCTGGGGGGCAGCTGACGGTGATTTTGCATGAAGTGTTTTTCCTTCACCAAAAAAAAATAGAGAGAGGAAAAAACCCCAAACAATTCCATGTAGCTCCAGAATGTCCCTCAACTCTACTTTTCAGGATTCCCTTGCAAAATTTTACAAAAAAAATTAGCTTCAGGATTGATAAAGGTCAACTTTATAAAACTTGATAAAGGTCAGCTTACGGAGACCATAGAAAGATTAGCTTTTTTTAAGATATAGCTGTGTCTGTACAGACTGCAGAGTAGTCTGAGTGGCAGCATAACATAGTGCTTTTGAAATTTCTCTAAAACTTCCATGTTTGTCATGAGTCTTTCATCAAGTGGTTGTTTTAATGTGCTAACATCTGCTTTGGAGTCAGTCAGAGTAAATTATTGCTTGAGGATGCAATGAGGCAAGCTGTATGTAGCCATGAGGAACAATTGTAAAAAGTTGCTCTGTGGACTGTTAGACTTGATTTTTTTTCAGATTAATGGTCTAAAAACAGAAGTTCCATTCTTGTTTGTAGACAGTTGGGACTTTGCTTTTAAATTCATGTCCAATTGTGCCTTCCTATGAAGGCTAAAGGCAGTATTATGTAGAATGACGTAAAATTCAGACTGTAATTCCTGTTTTACTTTTGTGTTCTTCTACAGATAGTAACTTCATCCTTGCAAATGCTCAGGTGGCCAAGGGATTCCCTATTGTTTACTGCTCAGATGGCTTCTGTGAGCTTGCTGGATTTGCACGAACTGAAGTCATGCAGAAGAGCTGCAGCTGTAAATTTTTACTTGGTGCTGAAACAAATGAGCAGATGATTCTTCAAATTGAGAAATCATTGGAGGAAAAGGTAGAATTCAAAGGAGAAATCATGTTCTATAAGAAGAGTGGTAAGTTTTTCTTTCCTGTTTTTTTAGTCCCAAAGAATGAAACTTGGCATTAATTCATACAATATTAGTATGCATTTCTATGTAATGATTTTGTATATCAATAATCAGACCTACAAAAATAGATTTGGAATATAAATAGTTGAATACACATTGACACTCCTATGGTAGGGCTTTTATAAGGACAATTTTTCAGAGAAGATGAATGAGCCATGGAAAAAAGCACCCCATGTTGCATGGTCATCAGCTTCTTATTTTATATCAGGCTCCTTCAGTGTACCCACTGTAGGACAGTGAAGGTTTTCCTCAGACTTCCTACTTACATCTTTACTAATGAAACATTTTCCCCTCAAATACTATTATATTAAATATTTTAAATGTTATTTTCTAAAAGTAATAACCATACATGAATAAGAAGGTAGTCAGTAATTTATAGTGTTAAGAGAAGGTAGCTTCACTTTCTGTGATTTACACAAAAAAGAGAAATGTTGCTTTATTTGCTTGTGTTCATGACTGTTAATTTTCAGAGTATGAAATTTTGAAGTTATTCTAAAGATGCTGCTAAATGCTTCCTCCTCTTGTCTTTTTGAGGAGGCTTAAGGAGGTGTTTGTGTTTTTTTGATGTTTTTTTTAACGTTTAAAAGGACTTCCACAGTTCCTTGAACTCATGTCTTGGGAAGGTTTCAAAGCAAGCGGTTTCAAATTTGTGAATCATGTCTGAATATAGAAAAAAAATGATGTTCATCTAGAAGCATAAGAGCTGTTTTTCTCCAGTATTGTATAGTGATGAGTGGGCACAGTGAGGTTTCAATGTATGTAAATGAAAGAAGTAAAGCTAACATATTCATTTCACTGTCTTGGTCCTGAATGATACATTGTGATTCCTTCACATTATGAAGGGAGACTTCAAACCTATTATAGATATGATTAATGCAGGCAGAAAAAAATTGCAGGTCAATTTCCTTATCAGCAAAGTAGCTGAACCACAGATAAATAGGTAAAGAGAAATTGTTTAGGATAAAAGAATTCCCACAATCCATCCTACTTGCATCCCTTTGTATAATTTGACTGAAAACCATTCCAAGACATTTTCTGAGCATGAATAAATTTCCCAGATTGCCTATTATATTTTTCATTTTCAGGTATTTCTGAACCACTGAGAACCAGAAATGAATAGGTATTAAAATAACCTAATAACAACATGAGAATGTTGTTGAATAAAAGCAAAACTTATCTTAAAAAATAATCTTGTTTTTTCAACAGAGCTGCAAAGTGCAGACACCAAATTTGGTATATCATTAATTTTTAGCTAAATGTTTTGGTTTTTGCTTGGTTTGTTGGTTTGGGTTTTTTTCAGAAGAAAAATTGAACTTCTGAGTTCAATAGAATAGGCTTATTCAACATTGGCAGGAAAAAAAATGGGAAAAAAAGAGATGTCTGTTGCAGAAAAATGTTTTTAAAATATTTTAAGGCATAATAACTTTGGGATTAAAGTTCAGCTTCAGGGGTAATTCTGAGCTCACAAAAGAGATTGACATCCCTCAGCACACTTCTTAAAAGCTTAATAATGAGTAAAATATTATGATAAGAAAGGTCTATGAGGGAAATGGATGTACAAACACAACTTATTCCTTTTTTCTTTTTCTTGATCTGATCTAAAATACAGAAGCTTGAAATTTTTAATTAATCATTTTTTTTTTGTTCCATGCACGTTTCGTCTTTTGGGAAGGAAATACAAGCTACACACAAAAGTGTAAATGGGTTGATTTCTAAATTGCCTGATTTTTTTATATTTTGAATTTGATTTAAACTCATTTTAAAACTGATACAGTTTTTTTCATTAAGTTAGATTGTTCTAAACAAGTAGTGACTCAAGCTTGGTACTTAGAGCTCTTATTAGTTTTAATGTGAATTTAGTAAGCTTTAATATGGGGCATTTCTCAGTTACTTAACCATCATTTATGAATTCATATATCACTTGTTAAAGGAATAGTTGTTACAACTAAAGCAGCTCCAGCAACCCACAAGCAATGTCATTGGAAGTTCCAGATTGCTCCAAGCTGACACTGCAGCAAGTAAGGAGTTGGGTAGGGAGCTGAGTATGATGGATAACCTCTCTGCAGGATAAAATGCAGGATTTCATTGGCTTTGACATTTAGGTTTGGATTTTAACAAAAGAATGATCTTAAAATTTGTACTCTGAACAAATTAGAAAACAATCCTCCTTGAATGACTAGAAGTGTATAGGACTTCCACTCGTGTGTGTTCTCCTTTTGGCATTTTAACAAATCCCTCAAGTGGAACAAGCTGGCAGGACCTTCTCCTTCAGGATATATTCTGCCAAGTTAGCGCAGAGCACTATTAGAACTGTGGCAGCAGCAACAGCAGCTTCAGAGAGAGGTATCTTTGAAAATACCACTGATAGTACACTTTTCATCACAGTTTCAGTATTTCAGTCAGCTTCTAACTTTTTATTTGCCAGAGCTATGTCGTTTTTTTGGGAAAAAAAAAAAAAAAAAACAAAACCAGAAAACTATTAAAAGACAAGGAATTTTATGAATGTTGCCTTCTTCAAAAAGTTTAGGAGCTAATTATTTTTTCTATATTTTTTCCTCTTATTATTTCTACACTTTCTTCAAAACATCTGCAACAAATTAAGTTGTCAATTATGATAATGGAAATGCAAAATAACCTTTTCTGAATTCAAGTGAGTTGTGAGAAAAGAACTCGCTCCCTGGCTATCGTTTTTAGAGTAATCTGAAAGCATATGGACCCTATGTTAAGGAACTACATTTAGACAATCCCTTCTTTTTCTCCCTGCCAGACCACTGCAAAAATTTATCAATAACAAGTACATGTAGATAAATAAGTCTTCACAGTTCTGCTCACACTGAAGTGCAAATAAGCAGCAGTGTGGATTTTTTTTCTTTTCTGTTACAGCCTAAGAGGATGCTACAATAAGCCCTATAATCACTGACTCAGTTTAGTCTAAGCTCTCCATCTTCAATTGCTGAGAAGGTCATACCTTGGTTCCCTTATGACCCCATCAGACCTATTTCCTATGTCTCAAAAATCAATTTGTAGTCTTTAAAAATTAGTCTATTCTTACACATGCCCTCTTAAGACCTGCAGTAGTTGTATAACCTTCCTTCATTGAAAGGAAATTGGACTCTATCTGTGTACCTGTAACTTGTGTGGAAACCCTATGTAATAAGTGATGGCCACTTGTGATTTATGGATGTTTGAGAGCCTTCATCATAGTGTCCATCACGTCTGCGCACCTCAGCCACAGGGCTGTTTACACAGGCCTTTCTCAGCAATTAAAAATCTCTGTTACAAGAGAACTGGAGCAAGTGGGTATTTCTGGAACCACCATTACGAGTTGCCTTAGGTGCTTCATCTGTGATACACTGTGGGGACTCAAAGAGACACTTCTTCATCTTCTGCGCATAAACTGATTCAAGCACCCTTTGAGGTTTGTCTTCGACATGTGCCGTGAAAGTCTTGGCCCCAACAGATTTGGCAAGTAACCTGTAAGGCCAGAGAAGCATGATATATTTATTTTCTTAATTTTTCAGTTTTAAGAGTCAATGTGATTGATTCAGGGTATTTTTGGCTCTTCTCATCAGTGTGGGAGAATATGTGTTTCAATATATCCTTACCTGGAAGATCGGGATCTATTATTTCAGATGAATGGACTACGAGTGGAGAAAGAGTGAAAGTCAGAGTCTCTTCCTGAGTTACTGCATATTGTCAGGCAAAAGACTATTTGAAATCTAGGTGACCTCAAATGAGCAACAATGACAGACACAGGCAAATGAAATAAATCTCAAGCCATGAGACATCATCTATAGCTTCTGCCATGGTTGCAGTTGAATAATGTGCATATGGGATACGATAGGTTCCCTTACATTATTTGCAGTTAATGTGTGACTTGCATTAAGCAAGCATAGACAGCTCTTTATAGATTATGTGTTTAAGCTTACTTTAAGTTATATTCAAATAATTACAAAGAAATTTAAGGAAAATTAATTTCCTTTAAAATGAAAGAAAATTAGGTTTTCTTAAAGCTTTTCTTCTCTACAAAAAGTATTTTGCTTTTTGCACAAATGGTATCCCTTTTTTCCAACAAGTTTAAAACCTGATTTTTATGGTTGTCCAAAAATATCCTGTAGTATTTTGAAACCTTTGAGTTGTGTGGTACCTTTTTAATATGACCTGAAACACTGTTTTAACCAACTCTTGAAATCCACCATGTCTTTGGGAAATGTTTAGCCCAGCACTTAGAGAAGAAGCATTTATTAGAACTTTCTAATTCTAATTTTTGGGAAAAAAACTAATCCATACAGAGACATCAATTTTCTAGTGAAGTCCAGTTACTAATATAGAGGAAGTCCCCTGACAAGTTACTTGGCAGGATAGTTCATAGCAAAGTGACCTCACCGCTGCTCCACTGCTGCTCTGCCTTGAAAACATGGACTAAAAATAAGAAAGCTAAAAAGCTTTTGTGGTTCGTTTGTTCACATTATCTAAATTATAGTTCAAAATAAAAGAGGAGGAGAATAAAAGGAGCAAACAACACTGAAAAATTCATCTGATGGTAATAGCTAGTTGCAATTACATGAGCCATAAACAATACATATTATCTTTTAAAAAACATCCTTTTTTCCTTTTTCTTTTTTTCTTTTTTCTTTCTTTTTTCTCTATATTTTTTTGTCTTTTTTTCTCTTTTGTCTCTTTTTTCTTTTTTACTTTCTCTTTTTTCTTGGGCTTGTGCTTTTTTTTTTTTTTTTTAAATTCCTCCTTTGATATTAAGAAGCTTCACTGTTCTCAGGGAAGTCTTTTTCTTAAAAAGAAGTATAGTTGTACATGTAGGGAGAAGGTATGTCTTTGTTTTCTTCTGTTTCACAGAAGAAGGCATTTTTGGGCTCCTTTTCTCTCCGAAACTTCATTTGATCAATCCATGGCCTCTGATGAAAGGTAATGTGCAGTCTTGAAGTATGTAGATGTTTTAGAGACAGTCTCAGCTTCTGCAGTGGAAGAGGAGGACAGGGAAAGTTTCTGCTCCTCCAGCGAGCCCTGGCTTAAATTCTGCAGAGCCTCAGGTGAAGCAGTCAGTGAAAGCCTATAAGGAGACAAAACAAGAGGATGAACTTCAGTTAGAAGAAAAGAAACAAAACAAACGCAAAAGGCAGTAAAATCTCCTGTGTGTAATGTGATCTAAAATACCTGAGGTATTTTGCTGTAATTTAATGAGACTTCAACAAGACTGTTGCTTACTGACAGTGCTGATATTTTGTTCCGATGGCACTTGTGGTGACATTGGCTAATAGCTTTCAATAGAAACAGGATTTATTAAAAGCATAATTTACTGAGAAAAGATTTTTTTCTCCTAGAAGTACATTGAAAAGTAATTAAGTCCATATGAGAGTTTCCTGCTGCTTACTGCACTGTTACAAAGCCACGGGCCCTTCCTTGCTTACAGATGCTCACTGATTAGTGTGGCACCCTGGCTGTCCAGCTGCACTCAATATGAATGGCTGTTAGTAATACTGAACATACTTTTTATATTTTTTAAATATATATTTCATTGTGCTACTTTTTACACATCCATTTTTAGGAAGAGACGTAGGTATTTATTTTGCAGTGGGATCTTTCTACTATATCAGACTGGTCACTCTTTTGAAAGTTTTTCACAATTTTATGGCCACACTGAGTCTACTAATAAAGCTCATAAAAATAAAAAGTAGTTTAGTTTTAGCTAGAAGCTGACTTGTGTCCCTGTGCTTTACCATGAATTAGGTTGTTCTTTGGATAAACAAAAATGAAAGTACCATTTCTCCTGGTGACTCTCTGCCTCCCTTCTGCTGACATTTCCTTATTTTGTCCTTGATCCCTAACTCCACGTACTGGATTATTGTGCAGAGTAGTTGCCACCTCCTGTGCTGACAATAGCAATGAGTTCTTGTATTAGCCTCATAATTTTTTGGAAGAGCAGCAGGAGGCTCATGTTAGCAATGTCTGTTGAACCATCTCACCGAGTGGACTAGGGAATTTCAAAAGCAGACTGATTTTATAAACAGTTGAGTAATTAAAAGGTTAAAACCTACCACTTTCCAACTGGCAGGGTTGCTGTAATTCTTTCCAGTGGATAGGCTGAGAGTCTGTTTACAGCATGTGCTCACATGGATTCAAGTAGTGAACTGGGAAGATTAATCCTCTCTACAGCGTTACATAATTTCTCAGTGCGTGTTTCAAAACCCTTCTGTACAAAAGACCATAAACCTGATGGGATGGAGCTATCAATACAGATCCATGATGAAACCCAATTTTAGGCCCATCTTTCCAGAAAGGTGCCAGAGGGCAGCACTTCAAGTGCAGGTTAAAGTTATTGCGTCCTGAGCTCAACAGAATATCCTTGAACTTGCTTAAAACTGTGGATTGGTATTAACAGATAAACCTAAAATAATAGACAGGAATTATGGAGGTACTGATATTCTTATTAAGTAAAAAACTTTTCTGACCTAAGATCAATGGAAAATAAGTGATCATTTTCTAAAATGGAGCTTTGCAATATAACTGTAAAACTAACCAGCAGAATCCCCTGTTTCTCCATGTGTTGCCTGTTGAAAGCTGAATGAATAGGAATGTGGTTGAGACTAACATCTCTCCCAGCACTGGGCCACCCCCACCTTCTGCAAACTCCAGACCTATTTCTAGGGGCTACCACAGACAGAGACATGAGAATCAGGGTCAGGAAAACATCTTGCACAAAGACATTTTTATTTGTATTGTTATCATTTGATATTTGAAACTGAAAAATGAAAATTTTCTTTATACATATAGTGGTCTGTTTTGCTATTGCTGTGTTTTTGCTTACAGAAAACTTTGTGTCATATTTAAATCTTCTTTTTAAGGAAATAAAATAATAAGCTTAAAAATATAATAATGTCATTTATAATAGTGGTTTTGTTTAGATGAATGTGGGCTATACCTCTTCCTGGTGTCAAAATATCAGACAAAATTTTGAAAAGATTAGGCAGTTTATAGGGAGAAACTGAGAGAAATGAAAAAACTTGTATATAAATACGTGGGATTTCATATATCTATGTATATATATGTACATAAATACATGTATGTGAAACATCATCCTGGCTTAAGAAAATGTCTTGCTTTTTTTTCCAAGGGATAAAAGTGCATCCCTCAGTAGACTAAGAAATCATATTTATTGCTGTGATTACCTCTACATGTTGGATTAGGAGCTCTAAAAATCCCAAAGGAATAAGGACCATAGGTTGTAAGCACAGTTTTAACAGATTTCTAAAATACAGTAATCAAGGGCAAGCAAACTTTGTTTATTTTGGGATTGCTCAACTCAAAGCAATAAAAAAAGCACAATTCAACTCAAGAATGTAGAGGCTAGGCTGCTCAGGAAGGATTGAGCCTAACTATTTCTGAAAGAGTCCATACAAAGATATTGAAAAAACAGTATTTCTGGGTTTGGGTTTTTTTTTTTTTTTTTGCTGTTTGTTGGTTGCGTTTTTATATTGGCTATTTAATTATATAAATAGACTGCCTCAATTAGCACTTTCCCAGGAGTTAGCTGAAAAATGCTCAATGCCCTGTAATATTATGACTGTGACAATCAATGATCTTTGAGAGTGGACAGAAAGTAAGTTGTAGGCTGCTAATAATAATGAATATGCCCTGAAGCATTTTGCTTTTAAATAGTATGCATTTTATTGACTTCACTGAGTTTTTAGATAATCCTCTGTGTTTTGCTAATTGTTATAAATGTAACCTGGTAAATGTATTACATCAAGGAAGTACTTATCTCCTGAAATGCAGTTTTCTTTTCTAATCTGGATGGAGATAGGAAAAGGAAATTTGAGTGGACAAAAAGAAGTAGTACACGCAAGGATAATGAATGTCACATGGCTTTAACAGGCAGTGCTTAGCTTCTCTGCTTCTGCTCAATGAAAACTCAAATGTAAGTAGAGGATTTTGAAATGGAGTTTCATTAAGTAGGAAAGATAGTGGTGTTACAAAAAAAAAAAAAAACCCCACACAAGAAAGCTGAGTAAACAAAGCTGAAATGTAGATGTGCTGGAGCTCATAAATTAGTTTGCATAAAATGTGCACTGCAGACTGTACTAGCTGTTGCATACAAAAATATAAAGAACACTAAGGTTGGAAAAGTCACACACAAACTAGGAGCTGCCTTAACAGAGGCAGCCTGTGTCCACATAGTAATAAATGGAGCCTTTGAGGTAGTGAGTTAAGCCTCT
>JAOXNG010000012.1:37634358-37670276 GCA_028566535.1 Scolopax minor
AAATTTGTTTTAATTTACCATTATTTCATTTATTTACTTCTGGATTTGTCAGAGATACCTGTTTGAAAAGACCTTTATAGCATTCCTTTGGAAATCTGATTTCACCATGACTGAGAGATGAATTAATGCATTTTTTTCCATTTTTCTATAAGTAGAATATACATCTTTAGAAATTATTTTGCTTATTGAGAAGCATGACTATTCTTGTGTCATCTAGTTTTCATAACATTATATGAAATTATAAGATTTATTATGTCTTTAGGAGTATCCAATAGTATAAGAAATACATTCTCATGGTTATTTGCTTCTGAAAGGAAACAATACAAGAATTCTCTCATTAAATTGGAAAAAGATTGTCATGCTAATGATTTACAGCCACCATAAAATAATTTTGACTGTATAGCGTAGTCAGGTTTTGCTGAATTCTGCTAACACAAAGCAAAGGCATTGTGTGGGGATGGAGGTTATGTAGTCAGCATTGGTCTGTGTTGTGTATCAGACAGTGAACTTATTCCAGGTTTTAATTTTAGAATCATGGAGTGGTTAGAGTGGGAAGGGACCCTAAAGATCATTGAATTCCAACCCTCCCTGCAAGGACAACTCCCATTAGAGCAGGTTGATCAAAGCCCCATCAGCCTGGTCTTGAACATCTCCAGGGATGGGGCATCAACAGTTTCTCTGAGCAACTTGTTCCAGTGCCTCACCACCTCACAGGAAAGAATTTATTCCTAATATCTAATCTAAATCTCCCCTCTTTCAGTTTAAAACCATTACCCATTTTCCTATTGCTGTACTCTCTGACAGAGTCCCTCCCCATCTCTCCCATAGGCCCCCCTGCAGGTACCGGAAGGTATACTCAACCAAGAATTTAGATTTGCAATTTTTCAGTCAAAGGAACTGTTTAGTAAAGTTTATCTGTAGAAGTATATGAATTGTGTAAAATTTCATTAATGTTTAATTTTCCAATCTGGTACTGCTCTGGGAGTTATTTTAATTTTCCACTCTGTCATAGCCATTTGATCTCTGCTTATCTCAGAAACAATGTAAATGTGGGTTCAGGACTAATTTCTCCTTATGAGCTTTTGAAATATAGGGAAAAATTAGTATTCAATATTTTCTGATTTTAAATATTAGCTTTTCAATAAAAAAGTTATATTTCAGTTACAAAGAAGTGTAATTCAACATTCTTTTACAACATTTTAGTACTTTACAACTGAAAATATTATTCTTCCCTGAGCTGCTGAATATTCTTTAATCAACAACTTTAATCTAACAACATCTGCCTCTCTTATACATTCTAACAAATAATTTCATTTCTGTCTTAGTTTTCAAGCCCTAAATAATGGAGGGTTTTTTTGCATCCTTCCCTTTTTGCTCAAAACATATTTGAGAATTTCTGAGCTGCAATACTGAAGAGAGGCTTTGAAGTAGCACACAAGATATTTTGCAGTTTTCTCACCTCAAAGTAAAATAATTAAAATATAAAATATATTTTATGTAGTTTCTCCTTAAGCTTTCAAAAGCCTTATGCTTATGAAAGTTTTAGGAGAATAGTTTCTTAAAACTATTTTTGGGGCCATGCAGAAAAGAGATTGTCAGAATATCTGTGCTCTAAAGACTAATGATTTACCTTATCAGAGATGCAAATTTTAGGATACACTCAGTAAGAAATCATGTTTAGTATGCCATTGATTACTTGAAATAGGAGTATTACTGATTACTTGTCAAATGACAGCTATTGTTTATCTGATAATCATTTTATAGCTGTATGCTTATTTCAGGAAGGATTAAAATGATCTTCAGCTTTTGACATGGGCTCATGTTAAATTGTAAATAGGCAGATTTTAATTCATGTTCGCTGTCGTACATTTAAAAATTAATACTTCACCTACTGTGTACTGACAGAGGAATGCACTTATGCAAAGCTACACGACACCAGCAAATGTCCGTTCTATTGCTGTAGCCTTTTGAATATTGACATTTGATTGTCCTGCGTGACGTACTCTTTAGAAAATAATCCTTTAACTTGGTTGTTCCTTCCCTTTATACCCATTTTAAAACCATGTAAATCATTTACTGCTATGCTGATACTTGTTTGCATCATGGCAACAGAAAGTAGCACTTAGTAGGGACCTTTGCCAGATAATATATTTTATATTATATAGTGATAAAAGATAGGATTTAACCTTTTGTTCAAAATATTTACAAAAATTTCAACATTTTAATTTTATGTAAATCCACCTAGCTATATAAAACCAAATTTAATTGTGTGTTAGCTCTTTGAGTAACATTCAAACTCTTCCTATGCAGAGTGATTCACTAGTCCTCTAGTGGCAAACATCATCTCCTCATTGTCAGAAAAAAATTCCCAATCTATGCAACTGATTCAGTATCTGAAATTTCAGAATCTTTAAATTTTAGAAGTAATTGGTTCTTCTTTATTTGTACCACAAACACTAACAGTCATGGATGATGTACCTCATATCAGAACATTGAATTTGCATTTTGTTTAAAGGGATTAAAGATCTCTTTTAATGTTCAGTGATTATTATCCATTGCAAAGTGATTGATACACACTGATGGATATAATTTTCACAGCTAAAATTGCTAAAAAGATAATTTTATTTTTCCAAAGATGACTGAATTTTTCCTTTCAAAAATTGAATTAGTTGTAAACTTGGAGTTGAAAGCACTCTTGCTATAATTGCCATTATGCACAGCTTTCTATTTCCTGTTTGTAGTTATATCTCTTGCAGATGGATTGGGTATGGGAAGCAGAACTTAGATACAAACATGCTCAGTGTGAAACTCTTCTGCCCATGCAAGGCTGTTGTATTAATGCTTTTGTTTCAGTCTATCTCTTCTCTTTTCTGCCCAAAACAGACTGATAATTTGTATGGAACATTAATATTCGTGTTCCATCTCCCTTTAATTTCTAAACTCCTTATAAAGCTTATCTAACAAAATTCCTTCATGTTCCTTTTCTTCTAAGTTTGCCCTGGACGCACTGGCGTTCCACCAAGACTTTATGATATTACACTCTTCCTGGTTGTGCCTCCAGCACTCTTCTCCAGAATCATTCTTCCTCATGTCTTTCCTGCCTTTGATATCATCTATTTCTTCTGTAAAATCCTGTTGTCCTTGTACTTTCACAATGACACCTTCCTGAACTTTATATTCTGGTTTCATGGCCTCTCTTTTCTTGTACATCGTCTCTTTACTTTTGCAGACCTCAAGAGTTGATACCCTCTTTGATTTTCTGCAGACCTTCTCTTATCTATTTTTTCTCATTTGTTCACACAGCTTCAGTTGCTCCTTTGTGCCAATGTGCCCTGCAAAAGTCCACTTTTTTGCATGATATCCCTTTACTCAGTCCAAATGTCAGATGTCATTTGTGACCTTTTCTTTTGAATGTCTCATTCCAAATACAAATTTAACAGGGTTTTTTTTTTTTCAGTTCTTTTCTGGATAACAGTTTCCAGTGAAATTAGCCCTATCTGTCAATGGAAAAGTAAGTTTTGTCCTAAGACTTCCATAAAAGAAAAAGGCAAAAACACATGCCTGAGAAGTTTGGCAGTCTTTAAGAAGTGCTGTGAGAGTCAGGAACCTCATATAGGTTCTTCTGTTTGGTTTGGTTTTTTTAAGTTAATTTACCATTCTCCTCTCTCAGGCCCACATCCCTTTTAATTGTAATATTCTTAGAGACCTCAACTTTTCAATATTGGTAATTTGCTTTTAACAATACATGTTTCCCCTACCTGTAAGTTTATTGTAGAAATACACTCTGCTTTCTATCTGCTTAATAATACCTATAATCCTTTACTGTTGTGAAAAGCAGCTCAACAGCTTTTCTTCCTAAACTGGGGCTCTTTAATCAAATTGATGGTCTTTCCTTTCAAATGGGTTTTCCTTTCAAAGAGTTTTTTTAATAATGCAATGATTCTTTCCGAAACTGCTTCTTAAACAGTTTTATGGAACATTTATTTTAGCATCCCAATTGACTATAAGCTACATTTTGGTAAACTGGTTAAGAGTCCTATTGGGGGAAAACTGATTTAAGTAAAAGTACCTGACTCTAAATCTGGACTGCAATATGGCATGGCTCGGTCACTGTTTTTATATTTCTGCATATGAACTTCCCATAATACACTTGGGCATTTGCTGTAAATTAGTGAGATTAAAAGAATCCAGGTAGGGAAATAAGAAGTTAAATTAGTCTGTGACTACTTTTAGATCTCTAGCCTGTATGCAAATATGTAATGATTTGGGTTATATAGATTTAGAGTTCACTGCTAAAATTCCCCTGTTGATTTTGATTAATTCCAAAAAGTTCCCTTTAGACTTCATTGTTAATCTATTTATTTTTTTTTCTTTGAGAAATTTTGTAGCTCTTTGTTTGAAAACAATTATCTTAGGACAGATTTTCTCAATTTTTTGAGATTTTATTCCAGCATTATTATAAAAATATGTACAATAGATAGTAAGTACAGAATCATGTGAGGGTTGAGGTGGAAAATATCTCGAGGGATTGTCTACTCCAGTGCCCCCTACTCCAAGCAGGGTCAAATGGAACAGGTTGCCCAGGACCATGTCCAGACCTGTGATGAATATCATGAAGGATGGAGACTTCCCAAATTCTCTGGGCAGCCTGTTCCAGTGTTTGACTGCTTATGAAGTAAAAAAGCTTTTTCTTGTATTTAAACAGAATTTCATGTATTTAATTTTTGTGCCCATTGCCTCTTGTCCTTTCACTAGGCACCACTGAGAAATTCTGGGTTTGTCTTCTTTACCTCTCCCCGTCACATATTTATACACATTGATAAGATCCCTACCCCAAGGTTTCTTTGCTCCAGGCTGAACAGTCCCAGCTCTCTCAGCCTTTCCTCCTATGTTAGATGCCTCAAACACCTGATCATCTTTGTGACCCTTTACTGGATTTGCACTAGTTTGTCCATCTTTCTCTTGAACTGAGGAGCCCAGACCTGAACCCAGCACTGCAGATGTGTCCTACCAGTGTAGTAGAGGGGAAGGATCATCTCCCTCAGCCTGCTGGCAGTGCTTTTCCCAATACAGACCGCACTGCTGTTGGCTGTCTTTGCCACAACATTGCTGGGTCATGTTAAACTTTGTGTTAAACCAGAACCTTCAGGTCCTTACCTGGCAATCTGCTTGCCAGTTGGTTGGCCTCCAGCCTGTCTTAGTGCATGGATTTACTCTGCTGAACATACTGAGGTTCCTGTTGCCTCATTTCTGCAACCTCTCAAGGTCTCTCTGAAGCTTATTGGAGCACAAACATCTGATGTAAGAACTCCTTACTCCCAAATTGTATCATCTGCAAACTTTCTGAGATCACCCTGTCCATTTTCTAGGTCATTCAGGAAGAAGTTAAACAGCATTTGCTATAGCATTAATCCTTAAGTCATAATGCATGGCTTCCAGCTGGTCTTCATGGACATAATGCTGGATCAAAACCCTCTAGTTGGCAAGTCCACCTCACCGCTTCCTTATTTGTTTGTTGGTAATTGTTTCTCCACATATTTTTCCTAGTTTGAAGGCCTCCTTTGACTGGTTGGCCTGCCCGTTGACAAAGAAGCTTTTACTCTAGTAATAATGTGAGTTAAAAACTGGACTACATGTTTTGCCACCATGGATTAACCTAAAATGAAGTGTTACAGTTTAACTGGCTAGCTTTTTCTGGCTTCTTATTAATCCTTAGGTCTATATAAATTTGTGTTAAAACAGATCTATCTTCATTGTGCATCATTTGTTAGAGGGAAGGCTTGTTCTCAGTGTGTCAGAAGTGAAATATGTTCCAAACATTTTGCACTTCAGATTTTTGCATTTTGCATTTTGCAGACAAAATGTCTGTTGAGGGCAGAGATAGGCTCTGCTTCTAAAAAATTTTTCAATGTACACTTTGATTTATTCTGCTTAGTTCTCAGATACTTTATGATTACTCAAGCTACAGCAATGAATATTCAGGGCATAACTTTTAATTTTAAAGCTCCTTACACCTGTCATGAGGTAGGATATTGAGAGGGGATCCATACACTCTGCTAGATGTATAGTATTCAAAGCAGATTAAATCGTTTCAGGATGCATAGGGCATCATGAAGTTCAGTCAATGGAGGAGGTGGGATAGAAGCACAATTTTACCCCAACTTTCCCACTGCCTGAAGGAACAACATATTGAGGAAGTTTTTATTCTGCAATGACTCTGTTAACATCTTCTCTAGGATTACATTGCTCCTAGGTGACCATCTAGGGTCTGTGTACCTTCTGCCCTCAGTAAAGAGAAACTACTTTCTTCCTGGTCAGTGCATGAGAGTGAAAACACTTAAGGGACAAAGTAGAGAAGCCTTTCTTGCAGATGCGTGTTGGCAGATGGGTGTTCCTCTCCACTTTTCACCTTCTTATGCAAGCAAATAAGTTCACCTTTTAGAGATGTATTGATCTTTATAGCCATTGCTTTAGCTTTTTACCAGGTGTCAAACGAGAGTGGCAATTCCATTCCAGCAGCTTTCAGAGAGGCATAAGGTATGTTCTGGAGGTGAGGAAGAAAGTGTCCTTTTTGGTATACATGGAGTGAAAATGAGAAAAAGAAAAGCAAAGTCTGATTCTTGAGCAAATGCAGAGGAGCAGACTACATTCTGGTATACTCTGGAAGGGTGAGAGAATATATGCATTAACAACCAAATCGTTCATTGACTCACCAATAGTTCCTTGATAAGATCTTGCAATCACCTCTAGATTTTTCTTAGAAACCAAGTTATCAAGCTGGGGGGACAGGGGGAAGTTGCCTGGGTTTTTTTCTATTGTTTGTTTTTTCATTGTAGTGCTTTTCTGTTTATTGGACTAGGTTAATGGCAGATCTAGTGGAAAAAAATCTTCAGATTTTCCTTTTAGAGTTTGCTAGCTCAACCATGTAAGATTGACAACAGAAAGCATGAAAGAAATGGGGAATATGTTTAGTATGTCAGAAGAACTCTTCAGAGTTGTGTCTGTGGCAGGTGGCTTTTTTGAGTGGTTTTTGAGGGGCAAAGGGATGCATTTTGGGGGAGGCAGAGAGTTTGCAAACCTTTGTACATGAGTGTCTTCTTTCTGTGGAAAAAATCTGAAAAGGAGAGAACATCTTTAGACTTTCACAGACCTAGAAACAGCCTAGTGTCTTACATTTTGTTGATTAAAAGACCATGAGGACTAGAATGCATGTTGCATACATACTTTTTGTTTTCACAAATAAAGGGACTTGGACTATTTGCAGAATTTACCTGTAATTGCAGTTATCTTGAATGTGATTCATATTGTAGCTCATCAGAACAACTCTAAGCTCCTATAAAGACTCAGAAACTAAGACCTATTTCAGGTGAGTTTTGCCTAGCTGTAGAGGGATAGTTTTACAACTACCAACCATCTGTCCTACCTTGTATAATGAAGGTTATAATACAGCTTTGGTTTATGAACAGTCCCTTTCATACTCTGAAAATCTCATTCCTTGAGAAATAATCATGACTTTCTGGGTTTTTCAATGACCACATGAAACATATAAACACACATTATTGGGTTTTGAATTTATGTCTTAGCTCTTTAAATTTAATATTTTAAATCGCTCTTTTCCCCACAGTTTTATCACTGGACAACTTGCATTGACCAAAAACCATGCTTATAGATGACTGATGTGTTTCTGAATTGTAGATAAATATATTAAGAAAACAAGTCTTCTTTTTCAAAATACTTCCTTTCATTACAAGATAGAAGTTATTCAGGTGTGTATATTCCTATTTTCACCTAAGTGAGCGAGGTTATATTTTACCGTCAACTTCTGTGTAAATATTTTTATTTATTATTTTACTAATTTATGCAAAGATCAATGATTGTGAAATTATGATCATATCAGATTACAAATAAACTTCCTTAAATATTCTGGAGGACAAAATATCAGTAAATAATATTTACTGATAGTTGTGTTAATGGAATTAAAGCAAAAAAGAAAACCTTTAGGTTCAATGAGATTATGTCCTTAAACACAACATCCTTGCACAGAAAGACAGACATTAGCACTTGCTAAAGTCAATAAAAAAAATTCTGAGAAATAATTGGAAATATTTAAAGTCTCAGCTTATTTATTTTTTTTTTTAGAAAATACTTCAAATATTCTCCGTATCATTACAGTTATGTTTTTCTTCATGATGATAAATGAGCACATCACTTTGCTATGAGCCAGAATGCACTGTGGGAAATACAACCTGTTCCAGGAAATAAATGTCACATCAAAAAATAGGTGAAAGATCCAGTGTGATGATCCAGCTGTAAATTCAACACTACAATTTGTTCCATAAGAACTACATATGACCACTCACTTCAGTTAAATCAATAGAAATGTTTCAAATTTGGTGGCATAATAAAAATAACATTTTTCCCTTCGTTAGATGACTCTCTTTAAATGTGTAGCAATAAGATAGTAAATAAATTATTTTTACATAATTAAAATAGTTATTTTTGAGTTAGAATATTTACTTCATTATAAGAAATTCTATAACTTTTTAGGTAAAGCCTGAGAGAAGGCAATACTATTAATAAATGTGGAAATAGCTTAGTCAGTTCATCTTCAGAGTTTTTCTGTTGAGTCTCAGACTATTACAAGTAGTTGAAGAAAGTTGTGTCTACTTGAATTTGTTGGGTTTTTTTTTAATTCTGAATTTTATGAGATAGACCCAAATAATGCCATCTAAAAATAAGATTTATTTATTTAGAATTAAAATGGAGGTGGAGAAAGATCCTTTGTTCTGGTCTTTGTGTCTTTTTCCTCTCTATCCTTAACCTTTCATAATGCTGGAAGAATCAGCTGCCTGAAATGTGGTTAAAGATTTCTTATCTCATAAGCATAGTGCTTAAAGGTCTTTGTGATGCACAAAACAGTAGTAGTAATATATACTATTGCTTCTTTTCTCTTCTCTGTTGAAAGTTGAATTTTCTCTGAAGGCACAATATTAAAATGATGAAAATCATACAATATATTCTGTGTAAAATTGGTCCCTTTAAAAAATATTCTGTAATAATGTTACAGGTTTTCAGCTGGTATGCCTGTTAAGTACATCATCTTATTGAATCAGTTAATAGGCTAACAGAATACAAAAGTACCTAGAGGCTAGCCTGGATCCACCATACAGCTAATAGTTCTGTGAATATTTGGTTGTTGATGACAGAAGGAATGTGTCATACAACCAACATCTCCTGCAGGCTACTGCCCATGGTAGTGATTTTATTCTGTCATTAATACCAAGGCAGGCTTCTATCAATTTTCTCTTTATTGACAACTGCTTGTGTGCTGTCCCCTAGAGAATAATATCTGAAAGTTAACTAAAGTTTTTTTAAAAGCCTGAGAAAAAATTCATACTAGACTTCCATGCAGTCCGTTTTTAAAGGTTTTTTTCATTCAGAATCCTTTTGTATTGCTTCACCCCAACTGTCTTCTTTGAAATTTACTCAGGCTTTGGGTTTTTTTTTTGGAGGGGCTGCCTCTGAGACCTATTTGCATTAATGATACTGGATATGATTAACTACCATTGTGTTTTCTGTAGACATCACTAGATATATTTTATGGCACATGGGCTATGCATCATATTTCTGCTGTGATTTTTCTTACCTTATGCAAGTGATGAGGGTTTCTCAAGGCTTGTATTGAAAGGACAAAAAATCTTGACCACACCTCTTACAGGGCTGGCAACCTAGAACAGGAGTAGGTGGCATTCAGGTGCATCCTGCTCATGCCTGTGGAAAATTCCCTGGGCCATGAGCTGGTTCCAGTCACCCTCTCGGCTGCCCTGAGAAGGAAGATCCCTGGGAGCTGGCAGGCTGCAATGAGCTCCCTTGACCATGTGCTGAGCACTCCTCTTCCAGGTCCAGCTCTGCCTGGGAAAGGAATTCTATTTGTTACCACTTGAACTTCATGACGGAAAGAATAGTATGAGTTTTATCTGACATTGGATGATTAAACACTTTATTTTCCATTTTAAGGATTTAAACGTATCATACTTTATCTGGGGAATGAGAACATTATAAACCGTAAAGTATTCTAGACTATATCCAATGCTATGGTCTGAGTACTCTGATGTGCTTTGAAGGAGAGCAGACATAGATTTGGTTTTAATTTGGTCAGTAAAGCTGAGATTCTGTTCTTTTGCATTGCTAGGGCAGCATATACCTAGTAGAGCTTATCAGAAGTTGTCAGGTCTTATTTTTCTGATTTATACCTAAGGAGTAGATTTGCTTTTTCCAAAAGGACAAGAAAAGAGTTATGACTCCACTTTCTATTAACTTTAAGTGGAAGATTGATGCCTTGTGATCTTATAGAAACATAGAAAAGTCAACAGTTACAAAGGCGTTTGTGTCTGATTGTGCTTCTTTTACTGCAACCTTCCCTTATGAGACTGTAAGAAGTTTTAAGCTGTTATGAGACCAATGTTAAGATGGGCAAAGAGGTGTTGCTAGTTTCTTTTCTTAGAAAAGACTTCTGAGATTGTCACATGTGGTGGTTGTGGCACTATATCTGATCTCATTTGAAATAAAAAACAACACAGGACAGCAAGAAGAGTTAAAAAATGTATTACCTCTTTTCTGATCACAGAAAAGGGACTTAAGACTGAAGCATTCTTTTTAACTGTTATTTTTGGGGAGGGATTATGACCACACAGGAAGGGTTGTGTAGAGGCACCAGGAGATAGAGCCCCAAATCTGAGCATTTTTTAGAACAATGATTTCTCATAGTATTTGGGGAGATGAGAAATCCTTTTGATTTTAAACACAAGGTAAAATTAAACCCACTGTATTTAAAGTCACTTTCACCTTATGGATGGATTTATATTGTATATTTTTGCTAAGATAGGCCATGGAAAGACAAAAGCAAGTCTATTGGGTACCTAAAATTTTTTAAGAACCAGAAAGAAACAGCTGGGCATTTATAAAAAATAAACTGTCTCCTTCAAAATAGGGAGTAAAAACCTGAGTAGGACAGAAAAAGAATTAAAATTACGGACAATAATTGTACACATAAAGGCACACCTGGTGAACAACATATTTTTCTATGGATCAGGATTTCTTCTTTTCCTGAAAGCACCAGGAAGATCAAAAGCATGAGAATTCACAAATGTCATTCATTGATTTATGTTATAAGCTATTGACATGTGATCTACTGATGGCATCCTACCTGCACAGGCAAACCCAATTTTTTTCACTGCTAATAACTACAATAACAAATCTTTACCATTTCTGTTTAAAAAGAAAAATATTATTACTTCATAGTGAATGTCACACTTTCCTTTTATATCCATGCTTTTCTGTCTCTAGGAGTTGAATGATTTCCAATATTAACACAGAGGTAGCATTAATCCTTTGCAAATAGTGGAA
Source organism: Scolopax minor (assembly GCA_028566535.1). Classification (NCBI taxonomy): domain Eukaryota; kingdom Metazoa; phylum Chordata; class Aves; order Charadriiformes; family Scolopacidae; genus Scolopax; species Scolopax minor. The sequence goes on from JAOXNG010000012.1 coordinate 37,645,765, forward strand.
TCAGCATGTGATGGGAGTCACTTGCTGTATAAATATGAAGCTAGTATGATTCTAAGTGTCATAGCAAGCCCCACAGCTTGAGGAGGTTAATGAGTACAGAATTATTAATGGCTAAAATGATAGACCCACATAGGAGAGTTGGGATCCATCTAAAGCAAAGCATTATCAGGCCACTGGCACACAAAATTGAAAGCTTTTTTTTATTTAAAGAGTGGAAAGAAAGTGAAAAATCAATATCAATAAATATATAGGAAAAAAGAAGCAACTTTAACCAAATATCTGTAGCCCATCTGTCTCTATGGTAATTATTGCTGTTCTGGAAAGAGGTGGAGCTATGGACAGCTTTCAACTCAGTAGTGAGCATGCAAGAAAAAGGCAAGAGTTATTAAGAAAAAAAGCAAAGGCATTATTACCTTGTCTCTGGCAATTGTGTATCTATATAATGAAAGTTGCATGTTATTCTGGAAAAAGGAGCTACTAAAAGAATATCTTTAAAAAGACACAAGACATCCAGAAGGAATAAAGAGAAGGCCTTCAAGGCTGGCCAGAGGTAGAGAGCTCCATTTCCAGACAGGAAGAGCCTTGTAGTGCTGGGGATGCTGAAAGTACTCAAAGTCCACCTGAAGGCACTGCCTTCTCAGCATGAGTCTCACAACACACAACATCACCTAGGCTGTTATATCTACCACCTACCAGATGGAGAGTTGTTTTTCTTTGTAGGCTAAGGACATGGCAAAGTATTAGACATGAGACATCATGAGGATTAAGCTTTTTGCTAAAGAGTCCTGAAACTGTTCTTTCCAGAAATTTGGGAAAATTTTTTGTCCACTTTCTCAGCCTGCCTCGTAGAAGATATGAAGCAAATTTATTGACTGATTTGGGAGGCAACAGAATAAACTGAATGTCCTCATCCAACATGATCGACTAGGTTGAGAAAGGGAAGATAAAGAGGCCTGTAAATAGTTTTAATGAGAATTTCAAATCCATATGACAAAACCAGACTGCTCCAGTTGTCCAAAACAACAATACAGACCCAATTCAATAGGCTTAAATAAATTTTTACTCAGAGAAACAGATAAGCATTTTGCTCTCATCCCTAATTTAAAAACATTTTTAACACTTAGTTTGAGTTTTAAATTGTTCGATGACTGAGAGATGAAAATTTAAAAAAAAAACAACATCCATTTGAGCATTTTTGGAAATAGCCCCTTTGGTTTTACTCTTCTTTTTTGTAGCTAGCATCTGTACGTGTTATAATTCTTTAAACCATTTGCAGGCAAGTTGGAGATGGGAATCTATGGACTTCGCTATCTGCCTCTTTCAGCTTTCGAGTAGCTGTTTAGTTTGGTAGTGTAACTTTTTTCCCCTCCTATGTTTTTTTCTTTTGTTTTTCTTTTCCTTTCTTTTTCCCTTCTTGTCCTTACTGACATGTAAAAAAGAAACAAAAAAACTCAACTGGAGAGGACTCTTGCATGAATTACATGAAATATTCTTCTCTGAAAACTTTAGAAAGTTCAGCTTTCTACACTTTTTATTATGTATGGTTTTGTGTTGTAGAGCCAAAAATATATGTCTTCTATAATTAAAATCTTTCTTGCTTTTCTAGGCAGGTTTCAAGATGTAGTTATTTTGCTTGTTAATTTCTGGCTCTGCTCATTGGTTTGGGGATTTTTTCCCCCTTAATTTTTATGCATTGAATTGACTTTAATTAAACCTGTTTGACAGACAGTTCTTCCTTTATTCCCATAATTCCTTTTTCTTAATCCTGACACGTCACAAAATGTCTGCTTTCATTTACTCTGGCATCAATTCACTATAATTCTATCAGAGTCACTGGAGTTTCTTTGAATTTACTGCTGTATAAGAAAGAACAAATTTTGATCCCATGATTGACAATTACAGACATTTGAATGGAGGGAAAAACCACAAACCTTTCCAAAACAGTGTTCAGTTTTTATTCTTAATGGATTTCATGACACCAAGGAATGTGTCAAGTGATTATGCTAGTGACCATGTGGTGGGAAATCTAAACACACGAATATAAGAATTGGATATTGCTAATGAGCAAGCTAGCAAATTAGCATATTCTGACATAATGGTAGTCTAGTACAATATAACTCAGATTCCTTGGTTTTAAAAAGGATACCACAAGAGATTTTTTCTTTCCCTGAAATAAAAGAGAGAGTAGGAACACCTTAAGAATATTTTAAGTTGCTATTCCTAGCTATCCTTCCCTCTGGTCAGTAATCACTATTTCATTTTCTGAAATAGCAAAGAATACATTTTTCTTATCTGTAGAATCATATGTTGTAATTGATCTATAAAATCACATGTTGTAATTGATTGCTTCTGAGTTGCATGAAGGCATTTGACAATTAAAACATTACAGTGATCCCTTCAGGAGAGGGGTTTTATTTTCTTAACTGCAAAAGACTAAGCAAAAATAAAAAAAAGTATGTATAATCTTTACATCTAGCCCTATACCAAACTCTAAAATGTCAGTAGCTCAGGTCCCAAAGATTAGAGTGTAATTTCCCAATGTTTAATGGACTCTCACTTCTGTTCTGCAGAAAAATGGAAAGGAAGAGGAAGAGCGGGGTCACATTTTGAGTCAGCGCGAAGACGGAGTAGAGCTGTCCTTTATCATATCTCTGGACATCTACAAAGAAGAGAGAAGAACAAATTAAAAATTAATAATGTAGGTATAATTCTTCTCTTTTCAAAAATGTACCCTTTTTACTGTCATTTGTTTTTTAAAAAGTGCTGTAAAATGTCAGTGGGTAGCTGAGAAATGTCCTTGTCATAATTTTACAGTAACAAAAGGAGTAGCATGCAGTTCTGCCTGCTATGGTATTCTTTACACTTCATACAGCAGACAGTGCATTTATCTGTACTGTAAACTGATATTTATTTAACGCCAGGAAAGCCACATGACAAAATCTCTCAAAACTTAATTTTAGGTTCCAATTTACCTTACCATCTCAATTATTTCATTTCAATAATTACCATTTGCCAAAACAGTAATGAACAAATTCAAGGTATTGCTCTAACTGGAAATGTCTGTGCTGTGTAAGCTCCAGAAGGTCACACAATTTAGGAAGCTTTCCATGTGAACACCTCCAGCTTTGTGCAGAGTAAATTTGTGTTTTCATTCCCTAATTGAACTAGTAACGTTTCTTTAAATTACTGCTGTATTCTCTTAGTTCATAATTACTTATGAACATAATAAATAAGTTCATAAAACACCCTATGAATGTGGCAAAAACCAAATCAAACCATTGACAAAAGCAAAAATAAAGCAGCATTTTCTGAAGAACTATGCTCAGGAGAAAGAATAACTCTTCTGCTCTAATGAACTATGTTTCATGAAAAAAGTTCATGCAGAGAAAAACTAGAGATGTATGTGAAAGCAGGATGTACAGATAAAAATTTGCTACAATAATATTTGAGCCTGTTCCAACAGTGAGAGTCTATAGTTATTAGAAGCAGGGGTAGCAAAAAGAACCAGGTTTTTTTTAAATCTCAGAACAGGATTTAGTTTCTTTTTCATATATCATTAGCATTTAAAAGAGCCACAAGAAGAATGGTCTCGCTTTGGGGGGCTTTGGGGGGGGTTTGGGGGGTTGGTTTGGGTTTTTTTATGGTTACGGGGAGAATGGAGGACAGACAGTGGGGAAAAGTAGCCAAAGGACATAAATCATGAACACTTTAAAAAGCTGATCTGCTACTAGGCATATTCTTTGTATTGGTCACCAAAATTAAGCCGCAGTGCAGATACTTCCTCCTAGACACATCAGAAATTAAAAGCAGTGAAAACTTGGTATAGGTTAAGGACATGAAAATACACAGCTGGTATATATCTCAAAAGATATACAGTCATTTTCTCTGAATGTAAATGTTAAATGTCAAAAAATGTTAAATGTTAAAAAAAAAAGAAGTTAAAAAGCTAAAAATGTTTAAAAAGTGTTAAATGTTGAAAAAGTGTAAAAAAAAAATCTGCAAAATATGACCAGGTCTTCCAGTGATATTTTCATATTACAGTGATTTTTTTTAGGAACATGATTTTCAAATATCTTTTGGTGACTTTCCTGTGCTGTCAAAATCATAATGCAGATGTTATCATATTGGTTTAAAACATTTGTTGTCAAACTAATTTAATACTTTAGTGGATAGATTTTTAAAGCTATGAATTGGGAGTTGTAAGAGTAACATTTCCTTCTCCATGATTAAAAACGGGTTGACACTAACAACAGTGAGAATTCAGCCTCTAAGATTCATGAATGAGAACCAAGAATAGAGAAGGCAAAGACATTAGTATTTCAAAAGAAACACACAAAGAGAAAAGGCTGTGATGGGCAAGGCAAAGGTAATTAAGTCTGTGGTCACACAGTTGTTGTCTTTTTATATTCACAGTGAATAGCTTCTAGATCAGAAGTAATCTCAGCTTGTGATGAGTACACAATATTATTTTGTGAGGCTCTTCATTACTGGCACAGCATTAACCAGAAACACAATGACAGTGAGCAAGAGTGTTGTTAATAAGTAATTCAAGATAGTTCATGTAGTACATGCTACTTTTCTGGAGGGAGGGTGTTTTTGTAAAAACTCTGAAGGATGAAAACTAAGAATTTATAAAACACATGCTTAATACTGAAGTCTTTGTTGCAAAGACCTTTGCTGCTTAGATGACAATGACTTGAGACACATGATGAAGCTAGCTACAATCTCACAATGAAGGTAGACAGTTCTGGAACTGTATTACAGTGAGTCTGCATTAGTATTTTGGTTTAAATCAGGTGTGTGATTTTAAAGAGAATCAAGGGGTTATTCCTACTAACTGTTCTTTGCTTCATAGCAGTCTTGGGCACATGAAATGAATTCCCCGAGATGAAACTAAACGAGGAGAAGTGCTCCAGCTGCTAACAGCTGTTCAGTCCACAGGACCAGGCTAGAGTTAGTCTGCGGAAAAACATCTCCTCACAACTCTACAAAACAAGTATAGGAAGGATGTTTTGTTTCCAGCACTGTATATTCTAATTCTCTAGGTTTATTCCTATTTGCAGCACTATGTCTTTATGTATACACAGCTTTAACCTGTCTCTCCAGCAGGAAAATGTTGCTCTTAAGTCAGAATTCACCTAAAAGAGCAAGAAATAGCTTGACAGATTCAGTCCCCTCCTCTTCCTGCTCCCACATTCACAAAAGTTATTCCACCATCAGAACTATAAATAAGTGTGAGGGTTATACTAGAAAAAAATCAACGTTACTTCTTGCCTGCATATGAGTATGTCATATTTTTTACACCTTTTTAAAAAACCATCAAACGGCTGCATTGGAAGAAATGTATCTGTATGATCAAATTATTGTTGTGACTCATTTCATTTTCTTTCTCTTTTTCAGAATGTTTTTGTAGATAAACCAGCATTTCCAGAATACAAAGTTTCAGATGCAAAAAAGTCCAAATTCATATTGTTGCATTTTAGCACTTTTAAAGCTGGCTGGGACTGGCTTATTTTACTGGCAACGTTTTATGTTGCTGTGACTGTACCTTACAATGTCTGCTTTATTGGCCATGATGAGCTGTCTACAACTCGAAGCACAACTGTTAGTGACATTGCAGTGGAAATTCTTTTTATTATCGGTAAGATATATTTGGGGTTTGTTGGGTTCTGTTTTTTGACATTTAAGGTTTTCACAGAATGCATAATATAGAAGCGGAAATAATCATTGCTTTAATGACTTTAAAGAAAATCAATTTAAGTTGTATAGTTAGAGATTTTGACTGAACTTTAGATCACCTTTTTTATAATTATTATTATTTATTTTAAATTGATTCAGGTAGTCCTGCTGTTCCTTAAGAAGGACTTTTGACTGTAAAGGAGATTGAAAACCATTGTTTTGGCCTATAGATGCCTAAAACCTTCCCACTGCTGGAGCGTGCCCTGAAATTACTGTAGTATTTTTCAAAATACTTTTTTTTTTAATTATCTTTCACAAATACTTAGAAGACACTAGTTGAAAAGGTTGAAAATCAATAGATTTTAAAAACTAGTGACATAACATTAAAACCCCTATTGCAATAATGTAAATGTACAATATCAATATGTTATACTGACAACTGGGATAGAATTTAAGAGGCAGAGCCTACAGCTTGTCGTTCTCTTAACTTTTTATTTCAATGATCCATTCAATTCTTATTCCTTTAAAGATCTAAAAAGAAGACAAGGTTATGTCTAATGGTGTACTTGATGGATAAATATTTATTTCCTCCTTTTGATATTGATTTCTCATTAGGTTTAAGGTCTGAATTTCCCATCTTATGCTCACTATTAGATCTTGGTGGACTTTCATGTTAATGAATGCAATCCACATTGAATGATACTCAAGCACTGCCGTAAGAAACCTACGTTCTGCAGTGTAGGTCATGGGGGATTATTTTTTGTGTTACACAAAAAGACTGAGGCTATGACTATAGTCAGCCATAAATGACTCTGCATTCCATTGTAAGGAATATAAAATGAAGTCATTCTGCTTGATTTACCTAGGCATCTTTATAAAAACAGTAGACTCAAGGTTAAGATATTTTGATAATGGTTGTATCCTTCAGCCCACACCAGTGTAGATAACTGTTTTTTGTTATGAATGTGTTTATTAGAATCTGAGCACAAGAGAGTATAATCTGTATCTAACTGATTTATGTGCTGTGGTAGTCATCTGAAGCAAGACAGATGGCGTACTGCTCAGTGCCACTTTTCTGTTTATATCCTTTGCTGGAAACATAGAATTCTTATATCAGTAAGTCAAAAGCAATGGTATCTCTATGATCAATAGAGGAGCTGGGTAAGAAAAATAGAAGGAAGAAGATTTCCTGGAAATTTTACTTCATATTTTCTGGCTAGACTTTTAAGTTTATCATTCAGGAAATCTAACTATGTAATAAAATACATTCAAAGAAAAGCATATAAAGTGCTAAAAAAAACTTCTTTGCGTAGTTTGTTATTGGTAATAACAAACACTGTATTGCAACATACCTATATTCCTTCCTAAGAGTTTAAATAGTGACTTAATTTTCTTTAAAATAATTATTTCTAAAGTTATTATTTGCTTTTAAATTTCTGGCTCTAGGAAAAAGTTTATGGAGTATTTTCAGGGAATTCTCATACTGTAGTTAAATCACTGCAGTGAATCTAAAGAAAATAGTGTGTTTATAGTCTCCTCTCAATGGTCTCTTGTCTGTTAAAATATTGAATGAATATGTCTCGGAACATGTGAGTGATTGACAGCATACATAAATTTAAACATAAGGTTCAGGGCATCGTTGCATTGTGGCTTTGACGAGCACATCTTTGATGGATGATCTATGTGCTTTTAGAGAAGTCAATGAGAAGAGTTGAGTAAAATTCTTCTCCTGATACCTCAGAAAGTCAGTGGGGAGATCTGTCTGAGATGGGACCTTCAGCTGTATTACAGCTCTGTAATCATGGACTGAGGTATTACAACTCTGTAATGGTGGACTGGAGAAAAAAAGTGTATCTGCTTTGATTTTATTCAGATTTCTCAGAACACAATAATATTCCTTTTATGTGCATAACTTGCATAAACTCCTATGTGGACTTCATGAGGTCTTCATTTTTAGCTGTGTTATCAAAGGGAGCAGAGACATGACAATAAAAGTGAGAGATGTCAGCTTATCAGTTCAGGGGAAATAACAGGGTAGAGGTTAAGGGTTTCCTTTAAGCAGAAGAGTTTGAGTAAATCTAGGAGCTAAAAAAACACCTTTAGGCTTATCCAACTTGTGATTCAGCATATGCTTAAGCATAATGAAAATAAATATGGAAGTATTTTACTGACTTGTGGTGCTTATAAGAGTATTGATCTGAATTAAATTATTTATAAGAAAAGAGTTCTCTAAATATTAACAGAAAAAAATAGTAATAACATCCTATTTTATGGTGGGTTTTTGGTTTTGGCATCACAGTTTGGAAAGTGAACATAATTAAGGCTTCTCAAATCAAGTTTAAATTATTTTTCACTTGGTGTTTCCTTTTTTTTCTAGTGCTTTGATAGCTTGTGTGTTGTGTGTGAGTCTACTTTCAGATCTCTTTTCCTCTGTAACATGTGCAAAGTTTCTCTAACATTCTTCTGTAAATAAGTCTTTTGCTTCCTCTGTCCAGTGCAAGTTTAAAACAAGTTTAGTTTCAGACTTTTTTGACTGTTTTGTGTATCTTAAAATCATAAAGAGGTGGAGAGAAAAACTTTTTAACATTAGTGTATTTAAGCAAACATAAAAAATTATCTTAGAAGCAATTATCCTGGGGAGTGAGATTACCTGCTTTAATACAATATTTACTTCAAAATTTATGCCCCTTAATTGCCACAGACAATACCCAGGTCCTTCATTTGTAGATTGGCGTGTCTGGGTAGCTAAAGTTGTTTACTTTTCAATAACATTTATAAAGTTTTCTCTCTTTTGGAGAGAAAAGCTGGGAGAATGTCTCTCTCAGTTGATTCCATTTTATTAATAATAACTTCCTGATTGTATAACTTTTACTCTTCCTTGACTATCCAATATAGTGCTTTTATTTCTGCAACTGTTTCCCTCTAGTTTTCAGGTATTGACTTTTTTTTTCCCACTTAAAAATATTATTGAACACCTTAATTGAAGAAAGTAACATTACTGGAAAAATGATCAATACTTTATGGCTAAATGCTCAGACTCATGGGACTACTTGAATAAGTACGTCTTCACCAGGAGTGGAGATCAATGTGATGGTTCAGAGAAAGTATGTATAGGCTTTCAGGGTAATGGTAATACATTGTTTGCTGGATAAGATCAAAAGTGACTGAATAGTTTGTCTCCTATGGTGGCCAGGAACAATTGTAGAGAGAAGAGCTATAAAAATAAGTGACCTTTAGCTTTTCATTTTAGTTTTCTATTTGTGGATCATCCAGCTCCTAGTGGAAGATAAAGAAATCTGGATATTAATTATAGCTATAAAATTATGCAATTTAAAAACATACTAGCAACAGTAATTTTAAATTATTTTCTGCATAGTACTCCTTTTCTTACCTGTGGAAAAAAAAAAAATTAGAACATACCCATCCCTTCCCCCATTCTTCACACACACGTGCTTATCCAAAAACTTCATATATGGCTTGTAATTTCAAGAGAGAAAATTGATCATTCCTAAGATGTCTTCTCTCTGTATGTGTAGCTCTCTCTTTAAATGCTACTTAACAAAGTGTTTTATCAGCAATTTCAGTTTTTAAAAGCAGCATGCTTAGAAAAGCTGTGATTTCTGTTGCATGAATGCATACTGTGGGTTAAAGAGACTTGTTGGCCCATTAATTTCTATCACAAATGTAACTGACTCAAAATCTTTCCAAAACTGTCATAAATCATATCAAGCCTTTGAGTCTCAGTTCTTTAATACAGAGATTTAAAAATATGGTACAAACCCAGTAGAAATTCATATCGTAGTTCATGACTTACAAGTCATTCAAATGTGTGTATCGTTGTATTGAAAATAATATATGTTAAACAAAGCTTGTTGAAATCAGATGAGATGTTATTAAATGCTATAGATTTTATTAGGTTTCTTTACATTAGAAGGGTTGTTTTCTTTTTTTTCCTCATGTTCTTTTCTTTATTATAATGATTATAATTTCATATATTTTCAAGTGCACAGGAGGTAGTGTGAAACAACATGTGTGTCTAGGGGACCTCACATCTAAGAGGACTTGTGGGCATTTTGAAAAGAGATGCCAGTGTTTTAAACTATATTTTAGAAAGTGTGCTTTCAAACCCTAATATGCTAAAACTCAGGGAGTGGTTTGAATTTATCTCTGAGGTCTCATCTGTGAATATGTATGAACAAAATGTGAAACTGGATAGAGTGATGTTGTTGATACATCTGTTATTAGGGAGGGAAGAGCATACTAAATTTTTCATGGACTATGGATTATGTAGTAATGTGAATAAACAGTACAAAATGTTTACGTTGAAAAGTAGTAATAAATTTCCTAAAGATTCCTACTCAAAGAGCCAAACTGAAGCTGACAAGACCACTACATTGTTAGAAATTTTTCCAATAACCTTCCTTATATATCCTTGTAAGGAGGACAGATGACAGTCTGCATGCAAGATGCTGTTTCTGTGCACAAAAAGCATAAGCAACAATAATTTAGAAGTGATCATTTCCATGGAAACTTTTCTGTATCTTCAGGTAGGTGCAGATAAATGTTATGATAATAGAGGCCTCTGAATATTTGACTTGTATTGGTTCTGCTGATGCCTCTTCATAGAGATCTGATGTCATTGTTACATACTGTTAGCCAACTTCTCATAGTATGAAAAAAAAAGTATGCTCGTAGATCTAACCAAAGTTTTAAGAAATCACTGCCCCAAAATGTTGCTTACTACTCCTAAAGCTGGGGGATACAGTTAAGACACAAAAACTGCTCATATGAGCATTCCTGCTTTTCCTGAGGCCAAAAATGAATGGCATCAACTTAACTACTAGTGAACTGGTTATAAGAAGGGATCCTTATGCATTGTGCCATTTACCATCAAAGATAAAGGTAAAATTTAAGGAAGAAGTACTTGAAGAAGGACTTAAAGAAGTAATGAACCGGCTCCATTCTGAAATCTGATTTTTTGAACAAACACTTAAAACAAAGCAAATGGATTAAGCAGGATAAAGGCCTTTTAAAATCCACATGTAAGATGATGGGAACCTCATGAGTACAAACTGCAATATGCAGAATTTAACATATGTAATTCCTTACTATTCTGGGGAGAGATCTGTAGGCAGTTTATAGCTAGGTCAAGATATTCTGCATCTGTGCTTCTGGCAAATATAGTCCTTGTTCCACTTCTCAACTGTCCTAAATGAATCTCTTCAGACAGATTATTTTTCCTTCCTATTCCCTGAGACTTGTAATGTCAGAGCAACAAGCCTCTGAGCACCAGAGTGCTAAGGGCACTTAAAAAACTGACTGTTCATCTTTTTGGTCTAAGCTGCAATGCTACTGCAATAAATAAATAATCTGTGTGACACATCATTAGTTTCACCTGTAGTCAATCCACACATTGGGAAATGCTGTAGTAGTGGTTTTGTGAATATTTTTCCCTCTGCTCTGTTTGCTTTCAAAAGGTATACAAAGTTAAAATTATCCTGTTATGCAGAATATGAGTGACTTGCATTGCAGCTACAATCAGATGATGTTTGTCTTTAGGTTTAACTATAAAACAACATTATACTTTTCAGTAGGATTAATGTCTTTTAATTAACCTTTTAGGTAATTTCCAAGAAAATTATTAGATGCTTAATAGTTTACCATATTTTTGTGAGCTTGCATGTGGTCTTTTTCATATTTTTTTTTTTAGGATTTATGGAAAATGCCCTATGTATGTAAATTGTGAATTGTTGTCAAGCTGCATGAGGTAATCTCTGAGAAAAAAATTTCAGGTTTCCCCCTTGTAATTGGTCCAAAAAAAGTACACAAAGCAGTTGTCCCATTGCCCACTGAATGTTTTCTTTGTTTGATCTTTTCATTGTTGTCTCCAGCATTTGTGTAAAGTGAACTGTGTTCATTCAATACCTAACAACTACATTTACTTCACACACTTTGAAAAGTTAAGTCATATGATCGATGTTTCTTCACTCCTTGGAATTGCTTCTTTCTGCTGTATTTCTGCATGTTCTATTGAGAAAATTACCCTTATAAAAACTTTCACGCTCTGCAGTCACAAATCCTAACTTCTTTTAAAAGCAGAGCTAGCAGTTCATTTTTCAGATATATTCTTTGATTTTATTTCAAGACTCAACTCTGTATCTTCCTTTGTAGAAAAATCAATATAATATATTTTAGTTACTCAATATGTTAATGGTTGAGTCTGTTTTTAAAAGGTAGAGTATAGTTTATAATAAAGACAATCTTTCCAGTGTTTTGTATGTTATTGTAAAGGTCACGATAAATGAGGCTTTTCTGGCGTATCAGCTACTACAGAACTGAGATTAGCTAATCCCTCTTTAACACCCTCATAGTTAAGCAGGGCAACTTGAAAAGGTGAACCCAAAGGGTTGAAAATCAAGGCAACAGGTAAAAGAAAATGACTTTTTAATTATCTATTACCTATTTATCAGATAAAGTCCATACTTTTAAGGTTTTCATGACATAATCCCTGGTGTTATTTTCTTGTAAACTTTATTTGACTTCATAGTGGCCCCAATTTCCAAGTAACTCAGGTGTTCAATAAGAATTACTCTCTTTTCATATTTAAAGCCAATATTATCTCCGTAACCTTATCAGGCCAGCATGTAACAGAAAATCATCAAAATCATTGTGGTAATAGACATTTTGTGGGGACGTGCTGTGTTGAGAAATCACACTTCCATTTGAATAAATTGTGCCCAGGAGATTTACTAGGAACATCTAGCAGCAGTAGGAAAGAAAAAAAAATTATATAGGAACAGATAAATTGTTCTTCAAGCAATATAGCACTAATATTTCCCAGAATCTTTCCAAAAAGCTTCTAATACCATTATCCCTTTATAATTAAATAACATTGGCTATAATAATCAGATAGATCAGATAATAATAATCTGATAGATCAAAGAGCCTGGACTTTGAGGAAAGTATTGCTAGCTGAAGACAATTGTGTAAAATCACATAAAAGAAAATGAAAAAAATAAGAGGAGAACCACTTGTAACATCTAGGAGAGGAAGATGGTGTAGGAAACCGCTCTGAAAATCAATGGTATTAATATACCTAAATCATCTAGGTCTCAAACACAGGATTGTATTACTGTAGTCAAATAAGAAATCATGCATCACCCAGTTCCCTGGTTACTGCTCATATGTATACAGCCTGCACTAAAGGTGCAGGATTTTTCATCTTCACTTAGTTCACAGTAAAAAGAGAGGTAAACTGAGTTATACTGCCAAGCATTTGCTGCAGTCTAAAAGTGTGCCATGGGCAGTTACTGAACCATCTGACTATTCTGATACTATTATTCTACTGTAGCTTGGTCATAGGTCTAATCCCAGCAGGATTTATCGTTTAAAAAATCAAGCCTTAACAGAAAAAAAAATGTTGGCACAGGAAAATCAGCTGCTTCAGGTAAAATAATCCTGTTAATGGGTAAAGAGGTTCAGCTAGCTAATAGATAAATTTTTACGTCTGGGTTATCTCTTTTTCTTTTTCTTTTTTTTTTTTTTTAACAGGGATTAGAAATCCAAATTATACAAAACACATATTGTGCTTTCAAAATTGGAAAAGAGGTATTATTCTGGAATACGTCTTAAAACTAATAAGATAATTTGATAAATATCAGTTTCTGGTTTTCACTTTTTTAATATAATTTTAGGATTGTAAACTGCATTATGCACCAGAACCTCCAGTTTTAATGTAATCTTTTTTCCCCACTGTTGAGCACCAGTTTAAATTGATATTTTCATACCATTCACTGAATGCGTTTGTCTGTGTGTGAATGTGAGCATGGCAGATATCTAGAAAGGCAGGTCCTACAGAGCTTTGATTCAAGAAAGGTCACTAAATGGTTCCAAAACCCTATGGGCTTGCTCAGGGTTCCCAGCTCATTTATGCCCAATGATGAAATAAGTTGTCTTTTCATAGGAAGTGAGCATAGCTAGGGCATGGATTTTCATGCTGGAAGCTTGTGAAAAGCAAAAGGGTCACCAGTGGGTAAGTAAAAGCCATTAGATGACTCAAGTAAGGAAAGGAATAAGTTAGAGCTTTTCAGTTAGATCACGGCATTGGCTTTAAAGATTTTGAATGGAAATATCACAAAAGCATGTAGCCATGGTAACTGCAGACTTGGAAAACATTAGTATAATGTTGGTTCCAGCCTTCGGATGTTTATTGCTGTGGATACTGTGCAAGAGCTTAATTGGAGCAAAAAATATAAATAAATTAGGAACTGCAACACATGTAGATTAACTTTTTTTTTAATGTAGACAATTTTGCAGATGAAACAGCTGGGTTTGGATTTTGTCCAAATTCAATTTCTCTGATCTTGCAGTGTAACTTCTAAGAGATTTTGAGATTTCACAATTCTTACAAGAATTTATATATATTTTTTAAAGGATTGTGAGCCCTATCTTATCAGTAGTGCAAATAATGGGGTGAGAGAATCCATGCAGATCAAGCTAGTTAGGCATGGGATCCCAACCAGAAGATAAATCACAGTCAAGGTTTAAGTTTGAGGTTGATTTGTACCAAATGATTCTATGAGACTTGTCAATCACTGTTGACAAAAGGAGGGAAAGGAGCAAAAGTGTGCAACGCAGGTCAGGGCTGGCTTAAAATGCATGGGTGTTTATTATCAGAACAGATGTATATACGCTGAAACAGGGCAAAAATCTTTGGCAAAAAGGCACCTTATAATTTATACATGAATTAAGGGCCTTTTAATCTAGACTTTATCTCAATAGTGAATTTGCTTGAACTCTGAATTTTGCTGTCTAATTTTAACTGAAATTGAATTATCTTCCTCAAAATAAGAACTTGGTTATTTTCATAGTGAAGACAAGAATACAGAGGCTTCACCCTTTCCTTCCTCTCTACATCAAATATAAAGATGATATTTTAAATATGTGTGTGCTGTGTATCAGCACAGAATGTAGCGACTTTTGATAATATCTGCTATTATTCCTGGTTTAGTTCTAGGTAGCTTCTTAATGACATTGCTCATGTCAGAGACATTATTTACATCTTCTGTTTCTGCTTTCCTGAGCATGTGGCATGATCTATGTAGCTTGCAAGATCATTTTAAATGACACTTTTCTAGCTTACATGGAAAAAAATTGCAGTGAGGTAGCAACTTTTTTTTTTCCTGTAGTAGTAATACTAATTATTAACAATTTGTGGTATGAGCGCTGCTGAAACAAAAAAAAAAAAAAAAAAAAAAAAAGATTGTAGTTCTTGTCCCAATCTGAAACAAACATCACATACAGCTTTAAGCATGAAGTTTGCACAGGTTGAAGTTTGTTGTTGCAGTACACTTAAAGATAATATATACAAACATCTCTTGTAGAACACTTTTGACTCACTACTGGTCCAAAGGTATTAAAGTCACTTCACTTATACTAACAAACAGCTCAGAGATTAATCATAGAATAGTTTGTATTGGAAGGGACCTCTAAAGCTCATCTACTAAAACTGCCCTGCAATGAGGAGAGACATCTTCAACTGGATCAGGTTTCTCAGAGCCCTATCTCACCTGACCTTTCTAGGAATGGGGCATCTCCCACCTGTCTGTGAAACCTTTCCAGTGTTTCACCACCCTCACTGTAAAATATTTCTTCCTTGTATCTAGGCTAAATCTACCCTCTTTTAGTTTAAAGCCATTACCCCTTGTCCTATTGCAACAGGCCCTGAAAAAACATTTGTCCCCATCTTTCTTATTTATCCCTCTTGCCTGTTTTTTATCTGTAATGTGTAAAATTTTTGCTCTTCCTGCTGTAGAAAGTGCTTAAAGCCCACCTCATTTCAGAGCATTTAGAACACAAAGAAATAATCACTAAAGAAAGCTTTACAATATCGATATTTATGTTGAATTTTCAAAAGTTTTTTTGATAAGTTAGTGTCATTGGTAGTTAGGAGCTAGAGCACAGTAAGATTCATAAACAATTTATAACATACTAAGTATTCCATGAGTACTTTCAGAATAGATTCTTGCACAGGTTTTTGATGTTCCGCTTCTCTTTCTTGCCCCAATTTGTTACCATTCTGGTTGATCAAAGTCTTAATGATAAGAAAACATTTCTTTTCAAAACAAAGATAATCTTCCACTTTTTAAACAGTGAAAGAAAAGAAAAAGACTGTAGAACATCCAATTCATAAAAATAATACACTCTTTCAGGAAAAAATAATCATTTGTAATATGTGTTAAAGATTTTGTTATTCTTCTAGAAGTTTCTTCCCTCAGGAGTTTTGTTCTCGCCTTTACAGCTTTCTCAGAAAGTACAATAGCACAGCATTTAAGCTGTACATGAGATGTAGAAACTGTTTACACTCAAGTATAGCTCAGAAATCTGTCAAGAAATAAAAGATAGATCATACCTATCTCCCTCTGGATTTTTATCTGATGAGTTGGATGGAAAAAGAAGCACTTACCATTTCCTATTCAATTCTATATACATAAACGTTATTTGAGGCTGTTGTCCTAAATTGCTTTGATAGGAAGGCAGAAATCTTCAGTATTGAACAGTGATCTCCTTATGCACATTGATAAGCCTTTGGTGTACTGGATGGCGTAGGGGAATTTAAAGCAAGTGTTTATTGCCTTTTCTGTTAAAGCTTTAGTTGTTTCACAAATGCTAATATGCAATAACTAAACAAATCCTTTCTCTAACTGATAAATACACACTGGAGATTTCTAAGACTAATGAGAATGTGAAGTTTCAAAATAAAGAGATGTAATTATCCTGATCTTTCTTTCTTACCTATATCAAGCAAATCTGCATGAAGTAGTTATGTATGTGGCTGGTACAACCATACTGATCTGTGAATGTGATCATAAATGTGAATATTAACCACCTATATTCTAATAAGCACCTAGAGCTGAACTGACCCCTTTGCTCATTATGAACCGTATGAAATCATGCTAATTTCACATCTTAATTGTATTAATGAAAATTTCAGAACATTTTTGTAGCTTGAAGAATGCAGGGCCAGCTAAGAGTACTTGGTGATCTAATCAGAAAATTTTATATTTATAATTTTACTTCTATGTTTTGTTCAGCCCAAGGATTTTGATGAATGAAAACAGTAGTTCTTAAAGCATGAATCAATTATAACCTGCAAGACCTCAGTCCATGGAACCAGATAACCCCACATATGTGTCTAGGTTGCTTTGTGTTAAGGCTTTGCATTAAATCTTGACAAATTTGAAGGATCAGTGCTGTGCCAAAACAACAAGAACTCCATCAAAGATTTCATTCATTTAGGAGACTCAACTGTAATGGATAAAAGGGAAGGAATGTCAGAGATCAAACTGTCAGGAATGCCATAGATCCACTTCTAGCAGTGTATAGGTTAGCTAGTATATGTCAAATTATCCTAGCAGATTGTCTAGCTTTAAACTGCAGAAGACAAGTAATTCTTTTCCAGTCCCAGGTCTGGCATTAGAACTGGGCATTTGATCAAAACATATCTTAAAGAGATCTTTTCTGATACCTCAAAGGAATGATCCAACACAATCTTCTCTCTGTGATGAGTCTCTGCCTCTTCTCTTTGCCTTCAGTACTGTATTAGTGTTAGTAAAAATTGCTTCCTGGTTTCTTGAGTGTAATGGCTAACAGGCTTGAAGATAAGATGTTATTTTATCCAGTCTTGGTGTAGCTACCTAAAGAACATGTAGGAAGAAATACAAATCAATTTCCCCCCCTTCCCCCTCCACCATCCCCCAGGTTATGAAATCAAGGACTTAAATTTTCAAGCTCCTTTGCAAGAACAATAGTGTAAACTCCGTTGTAGGCCTTCAACAGTAATTTCTGCATGGATTGTGTGGCTGCCCTATTGAAGTACCTGTGTTCATAAGGCATGAAAAAGAAGTTGTTTTAAAATACTGGACCTGTTTGTTCCAAATGTAGACAATGCCATCCCTAAGCATTTGAGTCCAGTAGGTACCACTCTCCAATGCTGTCCTGGTACAGTGAGAGTCAAATAATTTCCATGTTTAATGTTCTTTTAGTACCAAAAGATTCTGAAAAAAAATTCTGGAAATGCAAAATTACTTTAATGTAGACTAGTGGTAATCCATGCTCTCTCAATGAGGCAGCATTTTCCATTGAGGTTTTATAATGTGTCAGGTTGTTTTATATAGAGTTGATTTACTCAGTTGAGATGAACCTGGTTAGAAACTTTTTCTCTTGCTCTGATTTACAGTGTTCTCCTTTACTGTACGTCTATGTGTTGGTTTCCTCATTATACTATCAACATTGTTGAAAAGTGTCATTTCCAAAGCCTTTTTCATTTATAAGTAATGGCATAGAATTTTAAAAACTGCAATATAAAAGAGAGAAAACGTGGGGAAAAGTGAAAAACAATGTTCTTGATCAATAGGAAAAATCAAGAAAGTTGAAAATACCTAACAACCAGAATGTAATACAGTCTGGCTTGTTTAAAGAGAGTTGCATAAATGTTTACTTATTCCATTTTCAGCGTACATGTTCTATATAGGCATAAAGTCTTAAAATTCTTGGTTTTCTTATAAATCAGAGGGGAAAAAAAACTTTAATGCTGACTTTTGCATTTTGTTGTCTAGGTGTACAAAAGCTTGTAAATGGGACAAAGTTTACCCACTAATCTTTTTATGGCAGTAGAAGTAGCAATGCTTTGTGTGTCATATTCTGAAAAATCTGTCACTCAATTTTGCTGTCTGAGGGGAGTCTGGTCAGACATGCTGGTCTTTAAATTATATCAGAATCTTTTTAAATTATATCAGAAATTAGACATTCATTCTCATGTGTGTCTAGCAGGATCTTCTACAAAACCAAGAGCAGACAAATCTACTACTATTATCCTCTTTTTAGTTTTAATTTGATTTGCATTAAAACCTAGTTACAATACTAGTACTGTTAGCGGTCAGTTTTAACTATGAAGAGACAAAAGTTTGGATTACTTTATTTTTTAGGACTTCCAAACCTTTCTTTTTATCTGGGGATGTCCTTATTTCGAACAGGTTCACATAGCACACAATAAACTAGCTATGAGGAAGGGAAATATTTGCATCCAAACAGAAAACAAATCCCTTGAATAGAATGAAACAATCAAAATACTTATATTGCATGTTTATTTTCATTGGCAAAAGGCAAATTGGTAGGCAAGAGGCTGAATTTCACTTGTAGGTTCTTCCATTTGGCATTTCAACCTCCTCTTCCCCAGATGCTGCAAGGAACATCTCTTTGGGCAGCAAACACCTCCCAAACAACTGCATACTCCATGCTGTATACGGTGTGGAGCCAACTCCCAGGAGCTCCTGCTGCCACCTCCCTACAAGAGCAATGCGTAGAAGAGGCCACTGACAGTGTATCTTGTGCATCATCTAGCATACAGAAAGGAGTCAGTGCTGTCACTGCTGCCATAAACAGAGGCAGAGAGCACAGGGAATGCAGTTCCATCCTTGGAACACGTAACAGGCTACCTAGATCACAAATAACACAGCGGAGGAGTCCATTACACACCGGACTATTATCTAGGAAGCTGCCTCCCATAACTTGGACGTTATAGAGAATCCACTGGCTTTTAGGCTATCATTCTGACTATCACCCCACAGTTGTTATTTTTTAATGAGAAAAAAGTCAATCACACTCTGAATGTCTCCCTAACACTTGGGACCACTTCTTTCTCTTTTATGAAACTGCCTTCAACACGAGGTATTACAATTTGCAAGGCAGCAGGCTAATTATCTTGCTCTAAAACACCAGCCTTGATGGCTGGCTGCACTCTTTTCTGTCATTGTAAAAGTTATACAAGTAGTTCTCACTAATGTTGGTAGAAACTGGGTGCATAGCTTGAGGACAGATTATAGTCGTTGTCTTGTAGGACATGAAAATAATTGAGACTCTGTTGTCAAGACCTGAGCTTTTCTTTGAGTGCTAATGTGTTTTGGCAAGATGTGTCAAAACTATAGCTCATATTGAAAGACTCATCCTGGAATGTTAGACAGGAACATGCAAAATGCACAAGCCACCAAGAAATTCGTATCTCCACCATAGCCTAAAAGCCATTTTTTTCAAGTGAGTTCAGCATTTTTCTGTTGATAAACAAATGGTTATCCTTGAGGATGACATTTGTTCTCTGTGCTGGACAGTTATCACTATAAGAAAGTTTCAGTGACACCTTTCAAATAAAATAATTAATGATTTTTTATTTCAAAAGAAGCATAAATGTGGTGTCTTGCACAACAATCATATTCTCATTTTTCATTAAGAAAAATAACTTAGCAATATTTGGTATTGCTTAAAGAGCAATATGGGTTGGTTGGGTTTTTTTTTTTAATTTAAGCTCCCTTTGAAATCAGTGTGTTTTAAATGTTTTAAACATTCTTTTTATTCTTTACAAATAATACCTTTATGCATCAGTTGGTTTAACTCTATGTATGAGGATCTCTTGTCACTGTATTTCATTTATTTCTGTATTAGATTCCTCATCTGGTTTTTGCCTTGCATAAGAAAAACAAACTGTGTTACGGTGGATTCCTGGTGTTATCCCCAGGAATCAAGAAATCAGTGTCTCTGATTCTGTTCATTCTTTGTCAAGCAGATATAATTTTAAATTTTCGAACAACATATGTCAGCAAGTCTGGCCAAGTTATATTTGAAGCAAGATCTATTTGTATCCACTACGTGACTACTTGGTTTATCATTGATTTAATTGCTGCACTTCCTTTTGATCTCCTTTATGCTTTCAACGTCACTGTGGTAAGTACTGTCTTTTTTAATTGTTCCTTATTTAAGAGGGGTTTGTTGTTTGTTTTTTTTGTTGGTGGGTTTTTTTTTTTAATCCAGATCTGGCGACTAAAACTGAATGTACTAAAATATCTTACCATTTTCAGATTTGTAGTCAATTTTCACATTGGATGGTGAAGAAAGGAATACAATGTAACTGTACATGTTCATTAAAAGTACTACAGAATTGGGTGTCATAGTGACCATTCATGTCTTTCGTAATCTTTCCTATTATGAAAGACACATGTATACCATCTTTCTTAAATTCAATTGTGCTTGATTTTTAAAGAGCTGTAACTATATTAGCTTCATATTTTCTTATTGTACTCAAATACGTGTCCCTATGGCTTTTGCTCTCTTATGCTCTATAAGTTCAATTACTTTTTTAGGACTCCTAAATTGTTACTGTGGTAAAGCAAATCATTGTTATGGTCAGTATGGTCAGCATTCTTCACTCACCTGGGAAACTTCTTTCTCTTAACTTATGTATTCTAGTGCAAAAATTACTACATTATTATGAATTTTTGTGTGTTCTAATATCTATTACTTACAATTGTCATTAACTTTTACTTCGGTTTCAAAACATCTTTTTTAGGAATATAATGACAAAATTCTTAAGCTGCTTTGAAAAAGGTGTGGATCTAATATTGCTGATGTCACAATCTGTTGGGTTTTATTCATATTGGTTTACTTATGCTAGGACAAATGTTTTTCTTCTGATAGCCCTGTTAGATTTAAAAGAGTAAGAATCTACTTATCGAAAAACCAAAAAGCAAACAAAAAAAACCCAGCCCCATCCCCCTCCAAATTAGAAAGTTTAATTTTGGGAAAAAAATAAGTTGGCAGAGGTTTCTCAATTTTGTGGATTTTTCACATAAGAGACTTAGGCTTTTAAGCTGTCCACTTTCTAATTCTCAGAATTTTGATCTTTTGTGAACAGATGCACTCAATCTCATTTTCATTAAATGTGAGTTACAGACAAGTACATAGATGATAGGATAGACATGCCAGAAAAAAACATAGAAGAACACTGGACAGCAAGCCTCCCATGTAAAGTAGCCTCTTTGGTTTTATCATTTCCTTTGATCTCCCTTTTCAGTCCATTTGTTACATTAAGATGTCAATCTGATGATAGTGCAGTAGCTTTTAAAACTAGACTGTTAATAGTCCCACATTTTTAAATCACTTTTTTTTAATAACCAGTGGGTTACAAGAGCCCAAACCACAACAGTAATCTATTTAAATACATTCCTATCTCAGTTTGTCCCTTACATTAAAACCAACCAGCCAGCGTAACTATGTTGCTTTAATTTCCATTAAGAATTTTTGACTTAATGAATCAGGTATGAACTTTTCATTCAAGAGAAAATTCAAAAAAATGAAATTGATTTTTTTTTTTTTCCTTTGGAAAGACTGATATGCTTTCCATACTGAATTCTGGAAAATAAAGTATTATCCAATAATTTTTTCTACAGTTAAAATGTCACAATATTAAAAATGCTACTATAATATGATTAATAGACATCTCCTATCTGTTGTACTTTTAAACTTTTCCCTAATAAGATCACTAATATGGTGACTAAGAATATCCAGGGACATTGAAATGTTCCTCTGTTAGTAGTGGATTCTTAATGAGATAATTAATGATAGATGAAGTGCTAGCACTAAGCCCCAAGTAATAAACAATATATAGCCATGTTGATCTCATAATTGAAATTGACTGGCAGGCAGCTCCCTGCATGCTCCAAGAGCTAAATACCTTGTTAAAAGTTTTCACAAGCTCCAGTCTGCTTCCTTCATTTGTTTTGACCCAACATCGGTAGCTAGCTGCTGTATGGTAAAGACCACTACACGGCAGGGGGTCAACGGCTAACCTTTTTTTCTCTGGTAACCGAGAACAAATCCAGAATTCGGGAGTCTGCACCCTGCGTTCACCCCAGCAGACTTGCTCAGTTTGTTCTCGATATGATTCCTCAATGGGAACACAATGCCTTACTATGTCCTATTTCTTATCGTGCCAGGCAACTGTTAATATAATCCTCAAGATAACAATGGCTATCAAGTGTTTCAAGAGCGGGGGGAGGTGTTAAACACATTCCACTGTTTTCAGACTTTAAGATTTAATAAGCCATTTCCTCATGTCTGTTCTCAGATTTTCACTTCATCGACTCTCAGATGTTGCCTCAACAGAACGGTGAGAAGGGGCATCAGGCATCACTCCTTTGCTGTTCAGGCCCCATCACAAAGGCCAAACCTTTAGGGATGTTCTAAATTCTGCGAGCTATAGGTATCGTGCCATACATACTTACGTATGTATGGCACGTAAATGTCATCCTCCAGTTGGAGATTTGTGGATTTAGAGTGCGTGAAAAAGCTGTGATCTTTGACCATAGTTGGAGATATTTTGCAAGAAAAAAAGTGAAGTTGTATGAGTTGGCTCTACTGTGTGACTCTTTGGAGGTCTGAGACCTCAGGCATGTTCCTGCCTAACATCAGTGCCTGCTGAGACCCCAGCTCCTTCCATCCCTGTATTCATGTGACATAAAGAATCCCTTAATCTGTGGGAACATGGTCCAAAATGCTATCAAAGTGAAAACTAGGACATTAAGCACTAATTATAATGAATGAATTTGTTCCTCTCTGAATAACTATTGGTGGTTATAGAGCAAGAGTATCTTTTTTTTTGAGGAAAACCAACTAACCAAGCAGAAAAAAGGAATTTAAGATCCTTGCCAATAGTAATTTCTTAAAATGTATCGTGTTTCCTACTAATTCCTTTTTGCCATAGGAGATGATTCTTCCAAGCAGAGAATTTCATAATTTCAGTTTGTAGCAACTTTATTTCTCATTTTTTGTCAGTACTATGCTATGATTGAATTTGTGTTAGTTTTAGATAAAGTTCTATCTTTTTGACAGAAAAAGGTTAACCCAGCTAGTCTAAAATGATTAACTAAATGGAAAGTTTAGATGGTTTTATATCTGTGGGCAAAGCAAAATCTACGCAGGCACAAGTATGAGTGCTGACTCCTCATTTTGTCTTTCTAAATTTGTGACACAGAAAAGAAAGCTGCCTGATGGCATTTCAGGTCTTCCAATGACAGATTGGAGACAATACAAGAAGAGCATTTGGCATGACTAATGAGAAAATTTGGAGTAATTACATATGATTAATTACACCTGTGTTCAAATTTATGCAGAAATTATTGTGAAATAAGGTGATATTTAGTACTTAAATTGAAACATCTCCTTATCAAAAAGAATATTAGATACCTGATTTGCTGTTTTATATCTTTCAGTGTTCTGTAATAACTTGATAAAAATGGTCACAATTTAGTCACAAGCGATAACCAGCAGAGCACACTTATTGTCACAGCCCTTTCAACATTTTTTATTTGTAAGAATCTAATAAAAAAATAAATTCACCTAAGTTATTATTTGGTTGTGATGTAGTAGAACATAGGCATCCATGTAAAAATGAAGGCTCCAATGTGAAGGCAATAGTACATATACAGTCATTATAGATATGTTTATATTACTACAAGACGTTGAAGAGTTAACATAATGTTAGGAATCCCGTTATGTTAAGAGTGCAACAAAGACATGTTTAGTTCAAACAAGCTGATGAGAAAGAAGAAACGGAGACTTTGGCAAACGAATTAGCACAGAAAAAGAGGCAGTTGGTACAGTGGCACGACATTCAATTAGAACAAATATATTTTAATAGTTATATGGTTATATTAATGCAAACAAGTCAGTTCCTTTAAATATTTTTCAGCCTTCTGACCCACACTTGCATATATTCTTGTTCTTAAGGCCACAGACATAACAATTTCACTGACTTATTTAGATGATATAAGATGGATAAAAGAAATGCGAGAAGACCTTGTGATTGCTCTAATAAGATCTTATTCCTGACAGCAGTGAATTTCAAAGTATTTTTAAAAAGCATAATGTTTTTGTTGCTTTTTTTTTCTTCTGCTACATACATGAAAAAAATGTAAAGGTTCTTGAAAAAAAAATATAAAATAATG
>JAOXNG010000012.1:37713783-37724518 GCA_028566535.1 Scolopax minor
ATTGCATTCTGCATCAGCTTATAAAATTTAACCAGAGGGGTACATGTTGAACAAAAATACAGGCTAGCAAAGCAGCTTATGGATGTTTTAGATGAGGAGGGTATAAACCACTGTGTCAAAATTTTAGTCAGGAAAAGCTCATGGCTTTCAGAGTATTGCCTTGGAATCTAACCATATTTCTAGTTTAATTACACAGGGCTGATAGATGATAACTTTTTCCAACATGCTCCACTGCGCCTTAGAAAATCTGATAATGTGAGTTTTACTATGTTAATATTATATCTTTGTCTCTACATTGGAAAAAATGGAAAATAAAATTAATCCTAGTATGTCTTAACCTTAAAATGATATGAATTTAGAGGGTGAATTTTTTTGGTATATAAATACTTTTATGTTGCATTGATATAGCAAAGACCCAATAGTGGCCTTAAATTTAGTAACTTATCCTTTTGTTATTCTGTGTAAAGTAAGAGTAAGTTATGAAGGAAATGACAATACTTACCACAATTACTTCTATAAGAACATTGGTTCTGAAGGCCCAGGCTACCTTGAGAAGTAATGAACGTGTCCAAGTGGTTTATATGGTAAAGTTTCTACGTCACTTGTAGAGTCATTATAACCTCAGGATACATCCTGAAATGTATGAAATTGAATATGATTTAGTCTTTGAGAAAAACCAGTGCAACTTGAGTATCAAATAGGTGCTCTACATAGATACAAGCATGCATTCTCAATTTTATTGAGCTGATATCATTGTCAGCACAATTTTTTAAAACATCATAGACTAGTAGAACAGTTGAGGTTGGAAGGGAGCTCTGAAGATCATCTAGACCCACCCCTATATTCAAAGACATGAAAGCATATAAAAATGAAAACCAAAATCACTGATGTACAAATACAGCCTAAGATTTTAGTGGTATAAAAATAAATTTATGAGCATATTTTTCTTTTTTCTTTTTTTTCTTTTCTTTTTCTTTTTCTTTTTTTTATTTTTCTTTTTTTTTCCTTTTTTCTCCATCTAAAACTTCACTTAGCAAAACCAGAGCCAGAGAAGCTACCTATGTAACTAGATTTCTGCTGCAAATTCCATTCCTACGTAAAATCATTTTTTCAATGCTGTGATAAATAATAACATGATTGCTCTAATAAATATTAACATACAGAATATACATATATAGTGTATACACAGTACAGTACTGCATACATAGTAAGCATTCAGGAACAGGCTCCATTGATAGTCACACCATGTTCATTTCTTTCTCTGACACTAATTTTGGTTTTGTTCCATGGTATTTTGAAAACGGAAACAATTTTACTCACTTATTGAGTGTTCACGTTGTCTTCATTTCTAGCCTGTGCAGAACTTCTTGAGTAACAAACTGCCAAGAGCTCTGGAAAGCTATGTGCTCAGTTTTGCTCTATTATGCATAGATAGAAAACACAAATTGCATCTCAGGGGAAGGAAATTATGACGGCTCTCTTACTTAACAAGGTTATATACTTACTTAGACTTCTGCTGATACCTTCAGATGCCAGGACATGACATTTTGCCCTGAGGAGAAATCATGCAAATCACTTGCACAAATACTGTATGTCTTCCCCAAAGTTTTAACTCTGAATATCTCTAGGGGACAGATGTGTGTCTGCTCAATTCGCACATTTTTCCTTCCAGGAGAATTGACTAGAAGTTAATCTACTGATCAAGTTGCCATCCAAAAAGAAAATATTTATTATTTAGAAGAAATGTTTCTGAGGGGAAAAAAAAACACAAACAACAACCAACCACAGAGATTTTAAAATGAGGAAACAGATTATGCCTGTCCCTGCCTTCCTTTTTGTAAGGTTTACCCTGAAAACCAGACAAAGCTAGACTTTCTAAAAGTTCTCCACAGATATGTTGCTATCCTCAGTGAATAACTTCTTATTAACATATGTCCCACTGATTTGGCCTCCGAGTGATAACAAAACATGTGAGCTACATTGGGGATGCTTAGAAAAAGGCAATTTGCAGATAATAAAATTAGTTGGGAGAATATTTTTCAAGATACACTTCATTGTCTTCCTCTTTTGAAGAGCTTCTCTCAAGTTAGAGACACATAATTACATAAAAAGTAGTATGAAGTTTCATTTAAAGAAGCAGCTAACAATACAAACTTAAAAGCCACCTTTCACAGTATATACAACCTCAAGTTGAGGAATCTAATTGGATATCAAACTTCATGGTCATTCCTGCAAATATCTACAAGCCTGTGTGAAATCTCAGAGTTGCATGAAGTTAATCATATACCTGAATATTTTCAGGTAGGGGAAGAATTTTGAGTTTTGTGGCTTGGAAAGCTGTTAGCATTCATTGTAATTTCTATTAATAGTATGTAAATTACCCAACTGTAATCAAATTGTATTCATATTTTTAAAAGTATATTTTGTCTGTGGTAATCTGCAAGCTTTTCCAAAGAAAGCTGTCAGAGCCACGTACAGTTAGTGCCAGTTCTATTGTCAATTTTAAGAATTCCTCCTTTTGTCTTCTTTTGACCTTATTGACAGTCCCTTCCTTATTTTTTTTAATTAATTTTTATTGTTATAGGTTTACTATGAAAGAGCTATCCTAAAAGCATTTGGGGATACTATTTTTTTCTCCTGTTTTGCGTGGGGAAGAGGAAAGTAAGAACGTAGGAGTAAAAACGGCATATTATACCAGCCATACTTACTACTTATTCTATGCCTGATTTGGAGCAAGCGACAGATAGGTTACGCTTTGTTTCTGTGGCATTTTAACACAAAATGCAATAGATACTGTACTGTTAATAAAACAATAAAATTGCAATCGAAAGCATCTGCTCCCACAAAATACATCTTCTTATCTCTCCATTAACCAAGGAAAAGAGATAAGTATAAACCTGAGAAAATCTAGGAACAAGTCAATGAACTATGGAAAGTCTTAAAACATAATTAAAAAAAAAAAGGGTAAATTTATCAGTAAATGTAGATATAAAACAATTATATCTTACCTAAGAAACTCTTTCAAGCGATTGACTCCTTTGTGATTTATAGCATTTGCGATATTTCATTGAAAAATTTCCCGACTATGGAAAATTGAGCCCTGAACACATGAGGCATTAAGGTTTTCAGCAGCACAATAATCCCTCATTATGTATTTGTATCTTTTCCATTACCATACAGTAAATTTGCAAAGAGTAGAACATATGGCATGTGTTCTTTTTCTTGTTCTCCACGTTGCTAATGCTCCTAAATGGGTTTTTCCCATTTCCAAATGCTGACTAAGAACATTAATATTCTAGTTTGATTTCAAATCCTTTCCTGAAAGTGTATTTTATCCTTTTGACCCCTCAGATACAAAGAATTATTCAGATATATTTTAGGACCCAAGAGTTACAAGCAAATCAATGAAATTATGTTTCTATTTTTGTTCCCATTTCTGACAAAGGCAACAAGAATCAGGCCAGTACAAGCCAATAACATTCTTTTGAGCCTAAAAATGCAAATTTCCTTCTCTATTAAAGACTACTGTCTCTTGACCCTGGCAAAATCTTCAGCTCACTGGCTTTCAACAGCAAACCAACAGTGTTTTCATATAGGGAAATGTTCTTTTTGTGTTTGTAATAAGCAATGATAAAGATTACTGAATTTCTAAGCCCTATATATTAACATATTAAACAATTACGAGATTATAGCTTTGAGATTATGTACATGAAAGAATTCAATATGCGTCTGCTTTTGGTACATGATCTATTATTGGTTGATCTTGCAAAATTAAATTTAATAGCTGGTATCACAAGACATAAAGAGTCACCAGGGTTGAAATTAAAAACTGAATTAGACCATTTGATAATATTTCACACAACACATGCTAATATCAGTCTTTTGGGTGTTTTTTTTCCTAATGCATAGCAGGGAAATACATGTGGTTTTCTTTCAGCATCCTTTAGACTTTTAGAGTTATACTTCATCTTAAAGGACTAGAATGTGAGCTATTTTTTATCCTCTGTCTTTTTTAATAAGAAAAAAAATATATAGAAAGCTACACCTCATGTTCCCCTACATTAAAAGATTTTAGCAGATCAGAAACTAGGACAGCACCTCCTAATTATTTACTCTGATACTATATTTTTACAGACATAAAGCTATATGCATGGTGAGATCTTGAAATTTACAGCCCCTTGACTGGCTTTGTCCACGTTCGTGTATAACTTCTTTGATAATGGTATTTTTGTGGGGAGCAAGAGAAGTGAATTGCTGGAGGAATTTTAAAAGCCAGACTCATAAGAATTCACTCTGGTCACAGATTAATTATACTTTCTTTTCAACTTAATTAGTTGAAAGTTTTAACTACCAAGCCATAAAGTCCAGGCCCTTGTTTTTCATGTGCAAAATACAGAGTTACAAGCAATAAATATGGCTGCACTTTATTCATACAGAACCAATAAGAATGCTCTTTACTATGGTTTCTGTGCTAAGAAAAAAATAGTTTATAGGTCCAGAGTTTTTCTCAAAACTATCAATTTATCCAGACTATTCCCCCCCTCAATGGGTTAAATGAGCCATTTTCGGGAAATGAAAGAAGAAAATCCAATACATAGTGTCTCACATCACCAGCACCCTGTTCATACCTATTCTTTTCTACTCCTCCTCATCCTGAGGACATGGCTTCCTCTATGTGCAAAAAGCAAACTGCCAGCAAAAATCTCTTTCCATCTCTCTTGGTAAGGTCATAAGGCAACAAAGTGCTGCCACAAACACCTTTTCCTCTGCAGCCAGTTTCTCCCAGCTGCAGTGACCAGCAAGGATAACGCTGAGAGCCGAGGAGCACCCATGGGTGGCTATGGCTGCAGTGTTGATGGGCAGATGAGGGGTCCTGCAGCCAGGGGACAGTGCTACCAACTGATCATGGAGATGAAAGCCCAGCCCAGCTGAAAGACCCCAGCAGTGCTGTAGGAAATGCCACCAGGACATCTAGGAGACACCCATATAATGATTTCTTTGCCTCTGTTTTCAAGATGTGCAATCAGGATTAACACCTCAGCCGCACTACAAACTATAAATGACAACTCACTTCTAAAGCTTTCAGCAGGCAAATTCATACTTTCTGAGATCTGTTTTGTGAAGCTGCTAATGTTTAGGATTGACTGGGAGCTTTAATTAGGGCTGCTATTTAACATTCATACTGCACCTGTGCCTAGAAGCCAAGCAAACTTGTGCCCCAAAATTCGGGGCACTATTGTAAATTAATTCTTCTTCAACATATGTGCAAAGTGGGACATTAATACTTCCTAGTTCTGACTTTGACATTTGAGTACATTTCCAGTTTCCTGTTCTCCTGAATCTTGAAGGAGATGGTGTTTAATTGGCATAGATTTCAGTATCTGTGATCTTGTCTTCTGCTAATATCATCTAGTACTTTACCTAGCTCAGTATGAACACAGCAGTTATTTTATTTACATAGCCTAATTATTGTAGTTGTTCTGCTTGGTAGTTATTAGAGTGTTATTGCTATTTATTGATACACCTGCTACTGGTTTGGCTTCTGTGGAGTCAGATTTCTGCTTCCACAAACTTAAATATCACATATTTGAATATTATTATACCACTACTAGTACTCTCACTTTTATGATCAACTACAAAACAGTTTCAGATACGCCTGAAAGACCTGTGAAGAAGAAAAAAAAAAAAAGAGGGGGGAGGACCTCCCACAATTATTTTTTCCAAATCTGTGCCTAAAATTTTTATCTTTAGGAGTTCTGAAAACTTTTATCAAACAAATCGGGAAGTCCCAATGACTTCCAGAAAAGCTTAACCTCTTGCACCTGATTTTGGAGAAAAATAAACTGATGCTATGAGTTTAAAATTGATGGGTACTAGGCACTTTTTATCTTAATATGTGTGTTTAGGAAAGCTGAAAATCTCTTCTGAAAATTCTACCTGGCAGACTAAAGTTCTCCTAAAAATATAGCATGTAGGCTGTCAGAGACTTGCCTGTGGTCAAAGTGTGGACGTTCAAACAAGCAACAGGATGTTCATAACAGGTATTATTTGGCAGTTCCAGTGGATTTCATTGGGAGTAGTTACATATTAAACTGGCACGATTTTTAATTCTTTTTCTTTTGTTTTGCTTTCTGTTTAATCCAAGAATGAAAATTATCATGTCTTGAATAGCTGTTAAACATGTTTCTCCCTCCGGATTATATTGGTCCTACTTGCTTCAGTGCCATCACTGCCTTTGGAAATTCCCCAAAGATGCTACAGTCAGTTCATTTATGTGTAAGGACTAGGCTGGCACAGAAACTAAAGCTACAAAGAGTTAGACTTAAAAGAGAGCACTGTTCCTGCATGGGATTGCATCAAACCAGCACTGAAACCCATCAGGTATATATTCACCCATCTAAATTCGTTCACAGGTTTGGAGCCTTGACCCAACTTTTTATTAAAATAAAATGTTATTTTTGCAGGAACTATCTTTTTAATAAAAAGTACAACTTTTTTTTTCCCTCACAACATCTGTTTCCAAAAAATGTCCTTAGTTCAGTGCTATGTCATCATTCAATTTAAAACAGATGTTTTATCATGAGAGTCTTTTCTTGTATCATCATAAATGTTTTAGTTTAGATATTTGTATGTTCTTGGAAGCCAATACTGTGCAGATGCACATATTTGCTACTTTTTTGTTTTGTTTTTCTTTTCAGGTAATATCAAAATTATCAAACAAGTCTACGCTATCTCAGGTATGTTAGTGACATTTTAAATATGTCAAACTTGACTTTGAAACATGGACATGTTTATGGCCAGAGGAAACTCCAACTGACTTCCATGGTTTCAGAACGAGACTTGAAATAGCAACCTGCAGATAGTTCTGCCACTGCACATTTTATGAATACCAGCTTATGATCTTTTCTTCCAGGTGCTGGATTTTTTATATCCTTCTATAGCACCTGCATTTTAAATACATGGTTACCTAAGCCAAAGTTTTGAATACAGGTAACGCTCATACTCTCTCTAGAGTATAGGCTGCACAAGTGCCCGGTCCTGTACAATTTTATCATCATGACAGCCTTCAGATGACTATTATGGTTGACAACAATGTTATTGTATTTTATATAGACTTGTCTCTTGCCACTATTTTAAATTCTTACCTTTTCATAAATCTCCAATGGAAAGGACCTAGTTCACTAAATCTGTCAATGCTTACTAAGAGAAAAGCATTCATTCAGTAGAAATGTGCTGTAGCACACAGCAGAATTAAACCTACCCTGCAAAACCTTTAGACAGATACTAATAGGGGCTTAGAACATTTGGATAAATTTCCCAAATCTGTTTTTCTTACACAGCCAATGTTACTCGGACAGAATGCAAAAAATATGACTATACAAGTTCACCTGAGGTTTTCTATCTAAAGTTGACAGGGCCTTAATCAAAGTTGATTAAGAGGAGTAGCCTGGAAAAAAATTAACAGCAAATTTCTCTGAAACCGTTATGTAGCATTTGGCTGTACCCTTCACTGAGATGTGTGGAGTTTCTTAATTTGACCTGGAACCTGATTCTGCCTTACCCATTCACCTACTACCAATAAATACAATAAGCTGTACCATAGGAATAAATGGAAGTATTTTTGAGTTATGGCCTGATCCTGACATGAGGTCCATGTTGACATATCTCAGCACTCATGACCAGTGAGTGTATTTTGTTACCATGAAACAATAACAAACAATGCATTGCTCTCTTACGCTGTGATTTATTTAGCATATAAAGTACAGAACCCAGGTCTATACTGCCTCTAAATTGCCTTGGCTCCAAAATCAAGCATCCAAATTGCATTTTTTTTTTAAAACCAGATGTAGCTCTGCTTTTAGATCTGAACTAGGCACTAGATAGAACTTCAGGCACAGTTCTGAAGTTGACACTGTCGCACCACTAGTGCATTAATGGGATTTTGTATATAATGAAAAATCTGCCTACTATCACAGCAGTGGTTTCAGTTACAAGGATACAGAGGAGATATATATATATATATATACATACGTATATATGTATGTGTGTATATATATATGTATAAGGATACAGAGGAGATTCAGGCTTGAGCTGAACTGGTATAAATGCTATTTACTCATTATAAATGGTTCCATATGAAAATGCAAATTATATTAATTACCAGCCTCATTTCTTTCCTTTGGTCCACCAGGCCTCTGAGAGTGCAACATTCAAAAGAAATAATGCCTCAGTAAAGCAAGATTAATCTACTCAAGTGTGCATATGGCACATGGCTTGTAAGAACTAATCAAGTAATCTTTCTTGGTAACAAAACATATTTCAGTGATTTCCGTGGCTATGTCACTTGTGACCTTTTTAATTTGTTTGTATTTTTCTCACATGTGCACATATACCCATGGTTGAGGAGGGAAGCTATGGAGGAGTTCCAAAAGAGCTATTGCTAATGAGAAATGAAAGCAGTACTAGGTCTGGATTTGTTCCAGGATAGAACACAAGAAATTATATTTCTGCTAACTCAGGCTCTGAATTTTACACTATTATGTCTTATCTGCTATTTTAGACAGAACTCAAGGGAAATGGGAATATAAAGAAGAGACTCCCTTCAATTGTGGAAGATGAAGATGAGGATGAGGAAGGAGAAGAAGAGAGCAGCACCCTTTCACCAATCCATACAAGAAGCACAAATTGCTCTCAGCAGAAGAAGGCTGGAAGCAACAAAAGCCACCTAGGGAGAAACTTGAAGCAGTTGGCCTCAGGAACAGTACCCTTTCATTCACCCATCCGTGCTTGCAGTTCAAACCCCTCAAGAACCAAACACGAAACAGAGATTCATTACTATTCCAGAAGGAAGGAGAAAAACCTTAAGTTACACCTTTCAGCACTGACCACCAGTGGCCCACCTGATCTGAGCCCGAGGTAACAGTTATGAATGGTTATTTTCTTCTCTATCATGTAACTCCTATTAAAAATATCATGATTGTAACACTATAAAATATTCCTTTTTCTTTAATAGTTGATACTTTTTGTTCATCCCACAGAGAAGGAAAAGTTCTCTTATTGTAGGAACTGTTGCACATGATGCAAAACATTATGGCTTTAGGACTTTATTGTAAAATAAAGTATTTCTACAAGTAAAAAGGGAAAGTATTGAGCAATTACAAAAATGATTATTTGAACAGTCTGGCTTTATGGTATCATTTTGTCCACCTATAATAATATGTATTCCCACAATAGCACTGTGAAACATTCCGAGTCCATCAGAGAGAGGGCAATTTAGAAAGTAGATGATAATACAGCATCGCTGTACAAATACACAAATTACTGGAGTAGAGGACTATAATGGAAAACTATTGCCTAGCAATTTTAGAAAATATTTGGAGGGTTTTTTCATATTAAAGAAAAAACCTGATAATGCGAGTTATATAGAGACAAAATATGGATTTGAGAAAACCTTTTTTTTGCTGTGACTTTTGACATAAATAAGAGTCATACTATAGTTTATTGTGGTATTATTAGTGTATAATTTAAAATATTTTAAATTTTTATTTCTATGTTACTTGTGATTTCTGTGTCTTTCTGAATTGCTGCACTGTAATAATTATTATAGAGTTTACAGAAATCACAGTCTTTATAGAAATCACTTTTCAAGGAGCTGCAGCAGTTGATCTTCAGTTCAAGTTTTGATTTTTATAATTTGAAATACTTTACATGTTCAAGAACTTCCTTTGTTCATTGGAGGCTGAGTGGTAGTTTCAGCAACTTGCTATTGCAAACATGAAATAGCCACAGCTTGCCCAGTATTTGCTAGCTCAGTCAAGGTACCTGTGCCTAAGGATGCCTCATAAAAAGGACATGGAAGACTATACAGAAATCTTTCCTCGTCATCTTAAATTTGATCAGAACAGCTACATTTCACAGAATCACAAAATTATAGGGGTTGGAAAGGACCTTCAGAGATCATCTAGTCCAACCTCACTGACAAAGCAGGTTCACCTAGAGCAGGCTGCACAGGAACACATTCAGGTGGGTTTTGAATATATCCAGAGAAGGTGCAAATAGGAGCAGGATACAAACTGATTGTAGTTTTGACAATAGAGGGGAAAATAATGTTTGGAAAACCAGCTTCTATACTAGCAAAATTGACATGCCTAGTGGATATTTTCTCATTTCTTTCATAGCTCGTAAATGAATTTTGTTCAGGTTAGCTATGAGTAAAGGTCATTATCATTTGCATAACAAGCGGTAATTCAAGGAAAAGCTACCTTTCATATTTTCTGCTGAAATGTAATCTTGCTCATTATTATTCTGAACATATGCAGCAAGACGTTGGCACCCAAGGCTACAAAAGAAAATGTGACACAAATATTGCTACATATACTATTATAAAATTATGAATGGAAAGAGGAAATAACTGCACAATAAACCTGCTAATAGGCTGGAAAATTGGCTAAAGACATATGTGCTTTTCAGTTCTTTGTTTTCCAGCGAAAACACTTTCCTATCATTTCCCAAGATGAGTTTAATATTATTGGAACATATAAACTGACAAGTCAAAAACATTTTAAAAAGATCCTTAAATGTTTCCTGGTAAGTATAAATGAGAAAATAAGACCTTAATTAAGATATTTATATTTGTTTGGTGTTGGACAGCAGAGTAAGGGGAAGGCAAAACTGCTTGAAATGTCCAGTCAGTGCAGTTGTGAGGTGTACAACCACATTTTGTTTGCTTTGTCTC
>JAOXNG010000012.1:37795875-37806756 GCA_028566535.1 Scolopax minor
GATGGGGCAGCCACAGCTTCTCTGGGCAACCTGTGCCAGTGCCTCACCACCCTCACAGGAAAGAAAACTTTTTACTACTTGCAGCAGGACACTACAGGAAGACTAACATTCACACAAGGAAAATATTTAAACTTTGGGTCACCTATTTTGTCTTCCTGTGAGTGCTGTCACCATTAGGAGTTAATTCTTACTTCATTAATGATAAATCCTAATGTTCTAATTTTTTCCCCACCAACTGACTCACAATTGTAAATTATATATATATGAAAATTTACGCTGAAATTAATTCAGATGGAGAGCACAGCCTTCTCTTAGCTGACATTTCTAGAAATTAAGTCTCAAGTACTTTCTCCAGCTTTCTCACAAATAAACACTTGAGAGAATATAATCCTGAGTAATTTTCATCTCTACAGTTTCAGAGAAAAACCAAACAAGATCTACTCAGAAGTAACTGCAATTAAGAAACCTGTATGGATTCCTTTACAGAAGTTAGTACATACCTCTTAGTTCAACCACTCATCTATCGGTAGTGAGAAACTCCAATTTTTATAGCTCTAATGTTCCATTGGCTACAATCTTGACTGCACTGTTAATTGTTTCCACCAGAAACAAAAAGAGACCATTGAGACTTACACAGCTCAAGAGAAAATAATATCTATTTTTGAGAAAGCAGTTGAATTAAGTCATTTCTGCTTTCCACGAATGTCTTTATGTAGAAAAATCAATTAGAATATACATATACACATACCTTTATTATAGCTCTTCACAAGACCTTTACAGGGACTTTCCATCTTTAGTGCTTTGGCCAAAGGGCGCATTGGGCTGTTCAGGGGGCTGATGGCCTTTGGAATATACCTCAAGTGATTGAGATCAATGCTCAGTATCGAGCAGTCATCATCCACAGGAACTGGGTTAGTTTCTCTCTCTTTTGTTCTAGGGCACACCTCACCACTAAGAGAAGATGCTGCAGTACTGACTTCAGTTAGGTCTGGCTCCAGATCACAACCCAGTTGACCATTCTGGTCAACTAATGGTTCATCCTTATCAGTTAACATAGTTCTGTCAAGTGACTGGGATGTATTTGTATTAATTTCACAGATACCCTTTGCCTCAACGGGACACTCAATGTTTTCTGCAGCCAAGTGATTGTCATCCTTCACTACTTCCATTAAAGAGTCTGCTTTTGCTTCATTAATATCAACTGTGACATCACAGGACTCCAGGTCACCAGAACTTTTGGCTTCCGAGTCATCTAAGATGAGGGTTTGAGAGCCACCTTGGTCTGCTGAGCTTTCTAAGTCAACAGCCAGCCATTTTTTATCTTCCTCTTTCTTCTCTGCTGCTGACTCTGGAAGGGCTCCCGTGCTTTCACTGGCAGGCTCACATTGTGCCACTTCTGCTGCTGGCACACTATCATCCTGTGACACACACACTGCCACAGGCACGTTTTCACACTCTGCCACCTCCAGGGACACAGATTCAGGGCGATTCAGATCCGACACTTCAGCTGGTGTTGCTGAGGCTTCAGATTCAACCAGATCACAAGCCCCCACTGCTTCTGACAACGTTTCAGCCTGCACCTCATCAGAAACATGAACCTCTCCAACCACTGCCATGGCTGGGGGCTCTACCTGACCCACTTCTGCTTCTGGTGCTGCTTCTGAGCTTGGTTCATCAGTTGCCACTGCTGGCAGTTCTTCAGGCTGCACCGTATCTGCTGCTACTTCGAAGGCTTCATTTTCAGAACTGACAGGAAAAGGCAGCGCTGGTTCTGCATCACTTTGAGCTGCACTGGCCACAACTGTTGGATGACCTTGCTCTGCAGGACCACACTGAACAGGCTGCCCAGAATCTAACAGCTCTGCCTGCAGCGTGAGCTCTGTGCCTCCCTCATCAGCAGACTTTTGGGAAGATGTTTTAAGTCCCTCTGTTGGAGACAGACATTGTTTCTTAGCAGGAGAAAGAGTTAAATTTAGCTTTTCCATAAAGCTAAGTTTTAAGTCTTTGCTTTTTGTCCCAGTGTGATCATCTTTAGTTTTGGGCATTTTGTGGTCTTTTAAGCTATCTGCTACTCTGTGCATTTCTTCTAGTTTATAGGACTTGTTTCTCTCACTTTTTGTAACATCTGTACCTTTCTTGGATTCTTTTCCAGACTGGTGAGGACACTCCTTCACAATTTTTCTTTCATTTCTAAAATGTCTATTTTCATCCTGATTCTCTCTTTCTCTTTTCCTTTTTTCTTCAGTTCTGTGTCTTTCTGATTTGGAATGTGCTGTTTCCCACTCATATCGATTACTGTTTTCTTTCAAGCGGGCGTACTTATGTTCTCTGCTGTTGGAGTTAGAGGGTGAAGTCCTTCCTTCTCGAGAAGTATGATCACTTGTTCCCCTCTCTCTCTTGCAGTCAACGTCTCTTCCTTTTCTAGACTCTTCCACACGACATTTACGTGACTCATGAAGACTCTTTGAATGTTCATTCTTTGAGTGTGGACTACTCCCTCTGCCACACCTCCTTGGTTGCTCTTGTAGCTTTTCATTCAGTTTACTTTTTTGGCCAGTGTTTTTTTCATCTTTATCATGTGTTTTAATGTCTTTTTTAAATAAATTTTGTGATCTCTCATCAGCATACGATTCACCTCTTGTTTGAGGCCTGTCTTTACCAGTAGGTTGTTTCTCCCAGGAAGAAACACCCCTTTCTGCTCTTCTTTCTGCATTTGGACTGCATTTGAGTTTTACGCTCTGGTTTTTTTGCTGTGACTCATTTTTACCAGCCTTCTCTGAAAGGGTTTTCAGCTTTTGCTGAGGATCTGAATTCCCCTCTTCACTGTCACCATTGCTACAGTTACTGTTGTTGCCAGTGCTCTGATATACTTCCCTCTTGTATTTGTTGACATTTCCCCTACTATACTGTTCATTATTTTTAATTTCTTTTCTTTCCTTTCTGTTATCCTTATTGGAACCATGGTCATAGTTGGGTAGACACGTATGAGTGCCATCATTGCAGAGCTCTTCAGGAGGGTATCTCAGTAAATATGGAGTGTTTCTTTTTTCAGAGCTAGACTTCCCATTGTCTGTAGTATGAGAGGAGTAACTGTGGTATGGATCTTTTGAGCTGTCATTCTTCATTCTGTGCTCCATCTTTACACTGTCACCTACATCAGAAGGCCTGAATTTGGAATCTTTTGTTTTACACATCTCAAAGCACCTTCCATTAGTTGATCCCGGAAGATATGTTCTGGTGAAGTTATTTCTATGATTGGGAAATTCTGATAGCCTGTTTACAAAATGAGAAAAAAAAAAAGTCATGTCAGTTTGGAAATTTATTTAAACTAAACCCAAATTGCTATATCTAAATATATTTCATACTTCCTTTCAGCTTCAAGTTCAAAAAAATGAGAGATAAAACCAGAAGTTAATAATTTCCATTAGCACACATTAAAAGAATCTAATTTGTATACCTATTTTCCAAATGAAATTCATTTTTTAAAGAAAAAAGCAAGATCTGTGGAAAAATGCTGCAATGGGTCTAATTAACAATTTCAGTAACTCAAATTAGTATTTTATTGTCTAACAATAAAGAAAGCCTTCCTCTTGGAAAAAAAAAAAGTGTTTTTTTACAGCACTAGTGTGATTTAAAAAAAATAATTAAAAAAGAGCAATTCAATAGTTCACTATTTGGTAAACTGGGAACAAAAAGAACAGGAATAATGGGACTGTGCTTACTCTACGGCATGTTGACATCTCTGCGACCTGCTCGGATTTCAAAGGCGGTCCTCCCAACCAGCTGCATCTGAAGAAATGGAGCAATTTTAAAAAAAAATTTTTTTTTTTTTGGAGATACCATGCCAAGCCTTTTGAAATGAAAGCTGGGGCAGGCCTAGTGGAGATTAATGTAGGAAAAATGCTGCTGGCTTGATAAGCCACAGATGTCTGCGAGATTTGCTGAGGCTGTTGACAGCTCGTGATGGTTTGCAGCTTGCAAGGTCCCTCTGCCCGGATACGTGGCTGGCAGCGCGGGACTGGGTTTAGCCCAGCGTGATTGTTGGGTGAAGGGTTTGAGGAGACCTGGAAGGAAAACTGGGAGCTTTAGACCTCATCTGGACCAGGCTGTGGTTGCAGGGGTTTCTTATGTGCTGCACCTATTTATGCAAAAGGAGTGACATTAAAAAAAAAGAATAATGTTACTGCTGACAACTGGTTTTATAGCACTGGGAAGTGGGAAGACATAAGCTGGTGAAGTTCTGCGAAAGCATAAAATGGTGGTGGAAATTCAGTTTATCGCATTGATCATGGGGGATTAAAAAGGTGACTTATGGTGGTGAAATCATTGCCAGTGAGTAGACGAGAGCTGTGCTTCTCTTAAGTAATTAAAGCTATGTAGCTTTTTTAGAGAAGACTTTCATTGGGTCCTGTTCAGTAGTGCCAGTAATGCTAACAAATTGACAGCAACTTGTTTGCTGGTTTTAAGTTTAAGAGCATCCTCTCAGCAAACACAGTCACGTGGGCTGTGCAGAGTGTGGCAGGACGTCCTCCTTGCAGCCTGTCAGCAAATGGGGTGGTCTGCTGGGGTGAGAGTTTTGTTCAAAGTCGTAATAATTTCTTCTCCTTTGTCCTCACTTCTTTTTCCTACCACTCAGTCTACTGCTTAAATTTTGGTAGGTTGGCAGAAGGAGTGCTAAAATTGTAAAATCTCAGTCCTGAATAATAGCAAATCATTTCAGAGTCTATAATTTTATATGTGAAGTTAGGACTTCTCATCTGTGTAATTTACTTATATAAAAAGAATTATAAATGGAAATTAGATATAAATATATATATTGTTTAATTCTATTTTCATGCACCACGTTCACCTAGTCATTTAGGATTTCAGTCATTGGCTGTTTTTTTGGAAGAAAATATTTTTAAAGTTTCTTCTGTCAGCTCACGTTTGTGTTGCTTTGTTTTTAGAAAGTTACAGAAGATTGTTTATATAAAAATATTATTAAATTCATAGTTTCATGAAGCTTTCCACACATAGACCCCATTCTTTGTGAGATGCTACCATTTAGACTATTTTTGAATCAAGCTCTGTTGTCTTCATGATATCAAGGCCAAGTACTTCACTGACTCGTGGAGATAATGTCACATCGTTACCCCTCGTGTGCTGTCACTGATCTTTCACACAGAAACCCCCTGGGCGTCTCATCCCCCGCTTGGATTAAGGTTCTTCCGAAGCTGTGTTCTTGCATGCCCTGATATTGTATGTTCAGAGGTATTTTAGACAGAAAGTTAATTTAATTAAATTTGCTGTTAGTTTTAATGATGATGCAATGCTTTTTTCATCACCTTAAAATACCATTGTACATAAATGTGGCCATTTGGTTGAAGAATTACAGTGCATTTTCTTAAGCTGAATAACCAGTACTCAAATCTTCTGAACACAGGCACTAAATAATGAATTGTCATGCATCCCCCATCTCTAAGGATAGCACTGAAAATCATAAACAACCATCATTCTGTATGGCTGAATTCCTCATCCAGGATACCACTGAGGATAGAAGTATTGTCTGATTTTGCACCAATAAACCACAAAGAAGCATCTGTGTCGTGCTTTTCATGTACTTGTTTTTAGCTAGATTTAAAGATTAGTCCTACTCTCATCTTTCCACAACTTTCTGAAATCGTTTAGCTTAAGATAGCACACAGCTTGTTTATAACCAGCATCACTGCAAGCAGAACCAAGTTCTTGACCTAGACAGCAATGAAGTGCAGAGGATTTGTAACCCAGCAGTTACCACATACCCAAGGTGTATCACTCATTGATTACAAACAACATTGCTTTTCCATATCAGAAAGGACAGGGCCAAAAACTTCTAGTTTGTTATTTGGCTTTCTTCCACCGAGCTACACAAGCCTTTCCTAGAGACGAAATCTGCTGTTGGGCGATGATAGAACTACACCACCATAACTGTATTGCACTTCAGTGACCAGTTACTCCTCATGCCCTGCACCACCTGGAAAGGTTGCTCGTTTCGCTTTCATTTTAACAGAAAGCAGCTACCTTTCAGCTACACACATTCACAAAAAATACTTATGTAGGTAATTAATGCAGAACAGTTGTGTATTGAAAGTTCACATGACCTTAGCGATCTACATACAGTGATAGTTTTAGATAAAGAGGGTCCTCTGCGTAGTTCTGAACATCATATAATAATTCACACATCTGTGAAAATACAAAGAAGCTAGATAGAAAACCACATGAAATCCACGTGGCAGTGGTTTGTACCACCACTGAGGGAAGGAGGTTGCAGAGAATGGGTTGCATTGAGGGAGAGTTTCAGAAACATTGACAACAAACAATCAGAACTTCTAAGGAAACCAATAAAGTTTTAATAAAGTCTGTTTTGGTGGTTGTTAGCAGCTTATTGAGTCCCAGTGGGAAAGGAAAAACAAATAAACACGAACCTTAAGTTCCATGCCCTTACCTCACTTGTATATCCCAGTTTCAAGGGTTATTTGCCCAATTTGAAAAACATCATGATTACATTCTAGAAAAACATCAATAAATATTCCTAGGAAGCAGGAGGAGTAGTTTCATCTTCTAACTATACAGTATACCTTCTAGTAACCATTTCAAGTATTTTTTTAAAGCCATAAGAATTAGAAAAGCTTTTATTTAAAGAAAAAAAGAAGGGGGAGCAGAAGTTAAATTTTCATTTAAATCAGGGTCTGCAGCTTAGACCAAAGCAAACAAACCACATAGATACCACAAGAGTTAACAACACTGAGAAGACCATCACATACCTGTTTTTTCCATCTCAACACAAAAATCATTGCAGCATCAGCTGGAATCCCACCAGGAAATGACCAAATCAGCAGACCAAGGAAAAGGCAAAAGCTAGTTTTGCCACACCACACTAATTACAAGTTCTCCACCCTTTCCCCCACAGAAATAGAATACCAGGAGATATTGGCAGCAACACCTGAATATGATCTCAACCTAATTGTGCAGTGGAGAAACAAGAGGGGCACGGGGGAGAAAGGCTTTTTTTTTTTTATTCATTTTCTCATCTGAGTGTTATTTTCAGTTAATGTAGCAGCTGAGACTCTTCCCAGGTGAAAGGCATTACCATATTCCCTTTCAGGCTGAGGGCAGGCTATTCAAACCCTGACGCAGTGTCCCAGTGCAATTAAAGTACACATATCTGGCAGACAAAACCAAGAGACTGGAGGGGAATATGGGGTTTTAGAGAAGACAAAGTAATATCAGCTTAAAACAGCAGATGTATGCTACAATTTCTATTTATCAGGCTGGTTGCTTTACAAAAAGACTAAGTCGTGTTTGGAAAGTGACTGTTAACTGCAAAAATACACTGAATAAGCAGTATTACTTTCCTTTCAGAGTTCTCATCCACCAAAGCTGTCTCAACGCTGCCTGTTCTTGGTCTCCATTTCCCTGAGCAGGTACAAAGAAGAGCGACACAGCTGAAATAATGTGCTTCTTTCCCTGTTAGCTACAGTAAGATTTGTGTGTGAAAGGCAGGACTGGATCAATTTTTCCACTCCTCTATCAATGCTTTCCCTCTTCCCCATTTCACATACTATATGATCTACCTTTGTATTCCATTACACAGTCACAAGTAAAGACTAAACAGAATTTTCACTATAGAAAACAATGTTTCATGGGAAAAAAAGACAGTGCTCTACCAAATTGCCCTTTGAGTCCAGACACATTTTAGGAGAAGGTTATGTATTTATGAATGTAAAGATATGCTTACCTTGATATAATAAAAACCTAAAAATAAAAATCAGTCTTATTACACAAGATTATGCTGAAAATTACTGATTTAATTTTTAATTAAATTGTTAATTTTTGTTCTAAATTCCCTATATTTATTAAATTTTATTAACTAGAATATAAATTAGTATACCTTAGTATATTTGAAAGTAACACTTTTCCTTTTACTCTAAAGGGTTTTGTCACCTCTTGCACATGCATCAACTCCAAACGTATACACCAATAAACATACTTATGTTAAGGCTCTAAAACAAGGGGGTAAGCACAGTAAGTATAGCTTTGTTTGTCATTTAAAATTGTGAAAACTTAGCACTAACATCTGTCTTTAAGAATACAAAAAAAGCATACTTAAGAGAATATATTTGCAGACAATATAACTTTATCCAGCAATTAGTGAATCAGTAATTCAAGTACAAAACCAATTTTGTACCAATTTTGGTATTTGAATTAAAGCATGTAGCTTTGAAGAACATTGAAAGTAAATAAGAAGAATGTAAGTGGAGGTGGTTAGACGCAGCATTAAATATTGCAGCTAGCCCTTAAGCTTATTTAACTACGGATTCCTAAAAAAAAACTTAGAAAAAGTTGATTGAAAAGCTCTAAAAGTAGTGAAGCATCACTGCAGTTACATGTAAAACAAAATGGATATTAAAGAAATTAAAATAGAAATAGATTCCTAAAGTTTTCTCAGGAACAGCATATACACCTGTGAATTAATACTAATCTTAATCCACTGCATCTGTGGAGGCTGCTTACCGTGTTTGGGTAGTTAAAACCTAAAGGAAATGCAATGCAGAGATCTCAACAGCAGATGTTGCTTAAAAGTCTTTAAATAGAGATGAAACAAGCAAAAAAAATCCAGCAGCCTTCACTGAGTTTCTGGGGTTTCTTTATTTTTTCCTTTGGGGAAATTAGCCACAAATAATTTTGAAAAAAAATTATTTTCTCCCTCTTTCTCCTGGACACAGATGTCTGGCTTATACAATTCACAAACAAATACGTTAGAGTACTAGACAAAGCAGATGCATTCTTCACAAAAGCAAGGTCAATGAGGGCCTCGCATGTCCT
Source organism: Scolopax minor (assembly GCA_028566535.1). Classification (NCBI taxonomy): domain Eukaryota; kingdom Metazoa; phylum Chordata; class Aves; order Charadriiformes; family Scolopacidae; genus Scolopax; species Scolopax minor. The sequence goes on from JAOXNG010000012.1 coordinate 37,804,720, forward strand.
ATGGCTTAACCACCCTCAAGACAGAAGCATTGGTTGCTCCAGCATAAGCTCAATTACTTAATTACTTCATTATTTCAGTATCCAGTTTAAGCACTCAAATCCAACCTATTTTATTCAACTTCATCATTGTGTTTAGTCCAAAAGTGACAGTAAGTAGGGAGAAATGTATTCAGCACCATCTGCAATTAAGTTCCACTTGACTCACACTTAAAATTATATTTTCCTGGATTTCAGTCCAATAGTAGTTGCAATTAATTACACATATACTTATTTCAGTCTATACATAGGATCTGTTTCTCCTTGTATTAGTTATCTACTTCTGTATCTATGTGGAGGTTTTTCTGCTTTATACCTATAGTAGTGACGTTAGAGTTCGAGGTCCATGCTCAATGGCAGAACTGTCATAGCCCATAGAATTAACTACTCAAAATGATCCTTAACAAACTGGCAGAACTTCATTCAGCTTTATCAGAACCAGGAAGCCCAGGAAATGTAAGAACCACTTCTGCACTATCCGGCTTCAGTTTCAAAGACTGAAGTACCTGGAAGTAATGGTAATTCATAGCAAAGAATTTAAATCTTCTTTTCCAACCTGCACACACACACACACACACTGTCCCAAGTAGAGAAGAGAAAATGTTCTGAAACTGGAACTTTCGGATCAGCACCCTGCTATTATTGTAACCTACAACTGGTGTTTGTCTTCACTAGATCATATAAAATATTACACTCTTTTTTTCTTTTATGCTGAAAGTATATATCAGTATATATACTGTCAGTTCTGGCAATGAGAAAATTATTTCTAAGTTTTTTCTTTTGCAGACAGACATACACATATATCTACCAATTTTTGAAGAAATACCTTACATGAATGTCCTTTACTTTAAAATTTGCCCAAGGCAAACAGTGCCAGAATTTGGCAAATTTTTCAGGGTTTCAAGTCTAACTTAACTTCACTTTTCCAAATTCAACACTAATCATAGAGGTAGATAGTAAAAGCTGGAAATTACTGCTTTTTGCAGAAGTGGCTGGCAGCATCTCTCACTTCCATTTTCTGCTGAATTTGGTCATTTCTGGTTACTGGGAGCTAGGATTTGCTGCCCCACGTACCTTACTAGCCAACTGGAAGTCTCTTAACACTTTTGAAGTCGTCCTCTTGACTCATGCCAATTTGGGGCTTTAAGTGAAAGCATCAGCGTAAGCATCTGTGAGACACAGCAGCTTCTAGCTCTGACCAGCTCTACCCTATGCAATTCAGAACTCTATCCATCCTCAGAGTTTTTGAACTCTGTACTACATGTAGTTTTATGTTAAGACAGTGTAGTTCCAATCCCAACCCTTTTCGGAACTGTCTTGGTCACTTGATTTTCACCACCATTCATGTCTTTCCACAGACAGAGGAAAGTCCAGTTCCTTCCTCAGAGATCTCAGAGCGTACCATGAGTGGAGGCCTATTTATTAAACTCCTTTAAGTATCTTTAAAACTGCTTCACTGCTTAAAAACAACAGGTGCATTTGCATTTTAATGAAGGAAGGATCTAAGTACAGGAGAGGAAGCCATTTGGTACACAGTAAGAAGGGTTTTGTGTCAAGAATATGATGGGGAAAGGCATAAAAATAGCAGTGGGAGTAGTCACAGCATTAGACAACAGGCTCACACAAGTAAAGGAAGGAGTAAAGGGAAGCAAGGACCAGAGAGAGGTAAAACGGGCAAACTACCAGACTGGGTTACCTCACTGGCAATAAGATACACTTAACCTTCATAGCAAATATCAAAGGATTTAGAGATAGACATAAAAAGGAACAATGGGACATTGTTCAGTGTAGAATGAGAATCATAGAATGGTTTAGGTTGGAAAGGACCTTAAAGATCATCTAGTTCCAACCCCCCTGGCATGGGCAGGGACACCTCCCGCTAGAAACTAACGCACTCCCTCACAACCACAAATTCTGCAGTCGAGTTTCCCACATTGGGAAAATCTCAGGGGTCAGCACAGCAGGAGTGCAGGAGATGAGCCTCACCCTAGGAAAACTACC
>JAOXNG010000012.1:37809604-37821493 GCA_028566535.1 Scolopax minor
TTCGCAGCTAAGACACTTGGCACTTATGATGTCACAATGACACTTCGCAGCGAAGACACTTGGCACTCCATCCCTGAATGTGTCGAAGAGTCGTTTGTGTGGTGTTAGGAGATATGGTGTAGGGGAGAACTTTGTAAAGTAGGATTGATGGTTGGCCTCGATGATCCCAAGGGTCTTTTCCAACCTCAATGATTCTATGATAATTAAAAGGATATCAAGAAAATATTAGAAAATACATAGTTATTTCATATAGCAACTCCTACTCATTAAGTTAATTGCAGCAGTAATGATAATAATATACCGCATTGCAGTGGAGGTCACAGTTAAGGGACAGGGGTCTCATTGTACCAGGACTTGACACAGTGAAACAAAAATATGATCCTTCCAACAAAGCTGTTACCAAAGCACCAGTGGAAGTGATTTATGTGTATAACTTGTAGTTCTTGAGTCCATGGTGTGGAGGCAGGGCTTCCAGGCAATGGCTGCTGGCTGGACGATGGTGGCAGGAGGGCTGCCCCCGGCCCGAGGAGGAAGCCTGCCAGCAGAGCCCATCACAGCTGCACAATTTGGCTGGGTGGGGACACCTCCACACTCACCTTGGACTCACGCTGGGTTAGCGAGGTGGCTGGGGAGCCTTTCTCACTAATGGAGACCTTAGTCTCTGATAGTACTTGAATTTTGTAGTAGGTTCCCTGTAGTTCTCACAGCTCCTTGTCATGTTCTTTGTGGTTTAGCCTTATAACTTGGGTAACATTCAGAGAATGTAAAGCTAGGGGACTCAAATACTTACTTATATTTTAAAGACATGCAAGCATTCCTACAAGGTTATTCAGAGTAACAAAATTAGCTTTTTTAAAAGGCTTGTGTTAATATATTCCTGACTTTTTATCCAAGTCCCACTTATTTCATGTAAGTTTATTCAGCAAGTGGAATAAAACCTGTTTTGAGAGTCTGCCAGCATCTACTGTATCTGTAGCTCCCCAGAGAAGGAAATGTAGATGTCCAGGTATTATCTGCAAGTGGGAAAGCATATATGGTAGTAAATCTGGATCCTGTACTAGCAGATTATTGACAAAGCATTCATGCACCTAGGCCATAAACAACCCCGATACTGAGGGAGCATTCTGGAAAGTGAAAGATGGAAAGAGACCGAAAATAAAATTCTAGACCTTTTTTATTTGTGCTGCTTTATCACCAGGTCTGCTTTCAGAGAAAGACCTTCCAATTAATTAGCAGACTTTACTTGCACAAGCTTGTTTATGGTATGAAGATTATTGATATTTCTCTAGAAAAAATTAATAATATTCAACCCAGAAATTACCATTTTGTGTAAATAGGGTAAATAGTTGAAAACTAGCTGACCTAGTCCAACTGATAAATCTGCAGTGCTATTTGTCTGTGTTGTGAATGTCCTTTTCATCCCCTTTTCACTGCTTGCATGTGCATGTACACACAGACACACCAAATCTCAGCTATGACCTTCCTCCTGGGGTGCATTAAAGTAGGTGGAAAGCTGCTTTTTTTTGCAAAGCCTCTGGTTCTGCATTCTTGAGAGAATTAAATGGACGTGATGGGATAGAAGCATGGAAGGCAATGGTATGCACGTATTTAAACCTAATGCCTTCTTCTGTTAATTCAGATGTTAAATTTAAATTTGAATAGAGATTAATTAGTTACACAAATTATAACACTTTGGACTTGGGTGTGGGCCAGTGGTGTTATATATAAGCAGTGTTGAGCTTCTGGAGCTTCAGCATGCTCATTCATATTCATCCAGTGCAAACCAGAGAAATAATAGCATTATCACCTAGTTCAGTAACCAAATAATGGGAAACCAATCTCTGGAAGTTTTGACTGGAATGGGAAGTAGTTTCCTATTGTGCTTATTAGATAGAATACTAAGGACTCAGCTGTGGTGAGTTAATGAGTGATATTTTAATAAATTTCTGAATCTGGAAGCATAAGCATCCTGATGAAAGTACAATTAGCTGTTGCAGTCTCATTGGTTTACCCTATCTCCTATATCTTACAAATATTTTTCGTCTTTACGATGTAATGCTACCTTGCACAGGCTGTTGACTGCCGTGCTAGCTAAAGCACCATTCTAGTTCTTGAATATTATTAACTATGCTGTTTCTCCAGTGGCAATGTGGTGGGGAACTATTAGGGGCATATGTTCATTGTGTCCGTATTGCTTGGCTGCATTTACTGGATTTTTCCTGTGATATTTATTCATAGTCACGGCTACGTTTTCAGAAGAAATTGGTGTAGTTTTGTGGGGTAAATTTGAAGACAGATAAGTTACACCTCAGGCAACATATGAAAGCAAAATATGTGCCTGAGGTGAGGCAGACAGCAAATTAGTGTTTTGTCTGTCTCTGATGAATTCAGTGTTACCACATTAAACATGTAGTACCATTACATTTGTGTATGAAGAAATATGATATATTTGGAACTTGAAAATAAATGTACCATTAACGTGCTCTACCTTCTGAAACCCAGCATGCTGTATCCAGAGCGACAAAAAGGGAGTCATAGAATCATGGTGCACAAGGATTATTTTTTTTTTTTTTTTTTTGTATAGACAACACTGTAGTGCATATTTGCATTAAAAGCTTCAACTTTTCAAACATCTTCAGGGAGCACTAAAACTTGTGTCTTTCCTGCCTCTGCCATGCAGGGAATTACTGGAACGCAGCTTCATTCGTAACTTCGTCATCCTACCTCCACTTCTCCACCTTCCAAGGGGAAACCAGCGCAGACATCTCCTTCTATTTCAAAACATCGGCCGCAGATGGGGTGTTCCTTGAGAATCTGGGGAACACTGACTTCATCAAACTGGAGCTGAAATGTGAGTATGTGCTTCCCATCACTCTTCTCAGCACCCGAGGCAGGTTCATGTCTGGTAGTAGCTTTCAGGAAATGTGTATCATTCAGTGAAATGTGTAAGCTCACTAAATTCTGCAAAAAATCCCCAGTCAAGCTGCTTGACATATTTTCAAGTTGCCTTATGTGCGAGGAGCACTTGAAGTGCATTTGTACTGTTTATTGAGGGGAGAAATACAAAGAGGGATAGAACTGGCAACATCAGTTATAAAAATGACACTGACCTGAAAATATTTTTCAAAATTGCATGTCAGATTTATTTCTTTAAAGAAATCTTTTAAAGAGTCTTTAAAGCTCTGTGTGCTTTTTCTATTTTATCTCATGGTTGTTTTGGAAAAGGGGGAAAGAAAGAAAGAAAAGAGAGATACCATCCTAATCAGCACTGTCAGGGGCCAAAGAGCTTATGATATTTAAAAGCCCTAAAAAATCTCATAAAAATATATCTATAACATGAACTGGAGAGACATGTGTGCTGGATCCAAGAAGACTGCACATACAAATACAAGCTGACTCCTACCCAAGCCTGGAACTCCAGGCATAAAAATGTAGTGCTACTTTGACACAGGTCAGGAAATAGCATTCCCCGTAAAGATGATGCCACCTCCAAGGCAATGTTTCACGGCAATCAACAGGGTATGGTAAATCAGACGGGGTGCGAGCCGTGGCAGGGACAGCACTTCCCGGGAGATGGCGCCATCCAAAAAACGTTCACTCAAGCCTGACGTCACTTCCCTGGCCCGCACCGGGAGAACGTGACTCTGGCTTCTCAGGAAATCAGCATTGCTTTTCAATCCAGTTTTGATCTTTAATGTGCCATCGCAAATGTGTTTTTTTTCTCTATTTGCATCTCCTTTTTATCACTATTACTCATTTCCATTCTGTAGCTTCTTTTGTTCCTGACCCAGAAGAATTCCTATGTCGGGTTGGTCCCAACCATCCTGTAAAACTGCCCAGTTCCTGTAAAACTGCCCATGAGGCCTTCTCTACACACCAACCAAAGTGAAACCAACCCCTGATGTGTGCAACTGCTCTCTAACTGATTAGGCAACAAAAGGTCTGGCAAACAAGGGCACTTCCATGCTGGCCCCATTTCCCAGCCACCCATGAAGATGCTGAATCTCTCTGTAGGCTTGGGCATCTGAAACCACCCACACACTCCATAGCTGTGCTCTTCTTTCATGAAATGTTTGTTTTGCCCCAGTCCCTTCATCATCTTCATAGTCCTCTGCTGGACTCTCTCCAGGAGTTCCTTGTCTTTCTCAAACTGGGCAGCCCAGAACTGGACACAGTATTCAAGAATCATTAAGAGCAAATGTTGAGCCAATGCTGTGCTACAAAGCAAGGCCTTTGGTTAAAAGAAAAAGTAGTAAATCAAACTCACAAGTAAATCACTCTTGAGGAAAACCACTCTCTTCTACAAGGTAATCGAATGCAGATATACATGGAAGGCAGACGGGTGGGGACTGAAAAGGGTAAATGAAGTGCTGAGTCTGGAAACATCATCCCACCAAGCTTATGTGCTCAACTGATGTATCAAAGTCTTTGGTCTTTGAAGAAACATGTTTGGAAAACTGAACTGTCATACAAGGGTACATCTTCTCTTCAGTTTAATATAAAGGAACCTTTAAGCAAGCTGGTGCTTCAATAAATTGTCTACAGTTAAGTGACAGGAATAGAGATTTCATACTTAATATCACCAACTATCCTAGCACATAAATATGTATCTTATATTTATCATCATATTTATAGTCACAATGAAATATATTCTTGAGCGCTGGAAGAAAACATTCTGGACGACTCACAATTCCAGAATAACATTACTGACTTGGAATCCTAGAATTAAGGATGTGAATGACACCTAGAAAACGCAAAGAAATGGGTTGCTTGTCAGAAATGCAGAGAGAGCTATTGTAGCCCTCGCTGCTGCCAGGAAAATGGAGTTGAAGCAATACAACACTTGCATGAAACACTACAAAATATTTAAGGCAAGTATATTTTCCACATCACCCCACCAGCAGTCACTCAATAAAGTGAAAATTATTGATATCTCTACAGTCTCCAGTGAAATTAAAGAGAACAATAAAATGCCATATTTCTATTGCACGGCTAACAACTGAGGGAAGAACAATGATTTATGAATATATTTCTATCGTCATTCAAAATAAAGAACGAGCTGGATAAATTATTCTCACTTATAATGAGCGAGATATATAAGAAGTACTGTGGGTCTTGTCAGTGTTTCTTCAAAATGTCAAGCGAAAGAGTAGAATGGAATAAGGAGACAGTCATCATTTTATTGCTTTTTCTTGCCTTTTTCTAATTGGGTGACTGACAGAAAGAAATCCCCTGTATGGAAAATTCTTGTATGATTTAATAAGGGGTGGTGGGGAGAGAGAAAAACAGTCTATAGAAATTTCTTTGCCCCTACCCTTTTTGCTCCTTCCCTCATTTCCTCCACTTTCTCCACAAAATAATAATTTCATAGAACAGGGAATGTTTCCTCCCAAAGCTCTTGAGATAATAAACCACTGCCTAAATATCTCATGTGCCCTCTCTGTTAGAAATGAGCCCTTTCTATTTGAAAAAGGCTATGAAAAAAAGAATAAAAAAAGAAACAGCACTTGGTTTGGAGTTTGAGAGCTTCTGTGTAACTAAAGTTATTTGTTAAAATTATTTCATTGTTATGTGCGCAATAACGCATTTATAACCTCTAGATACTTCTAAACTGTAATGTTTGTATTTTCTGTTTCACTACAGGAATTTTATGATTGGACTTAAGGTCCAAAAAAGCGTAGCTAGACATGAAGCAAATATGCTATAGAGTATAACCACCCTGTATAAAAGGCTTTCCATAAAAGGCGCTGCATATTGCACATGCCGGGGAGCCGGGCACACATCGTGCTGACAAACCGCTGCTGTACAGCCCAGTACACAACATTTCAAATCATCTTTTAATACTGAAGAATGACTGCTACTCTACAGACAGGTACAGCACGTCTTTTCTCCCAAACACTCTGCTCTATTTCAAGAAAGGGTCAATTCCCTTTAGAGAATCACAGCTTTTTTCCATGTAGGCTCTTTGGCAGAAGCGGATGGAGCTGACTGAAAAGTTCCTCCAGACTTCTGTTCTTCTTATCAAAGAAAAACAAACAAACAAGTCATTTTGATCCAAGTTTTTCTTCTCTTTGAAAAGAAAAATTGTGTCTTTTCATACATTACTCATTTCTAATTTCCCCACTTTCTCCAATTTTCTTCTTATTGTGTTTGTTCTACTTATTTCAGTGGAATAAAGAAAAAGAGGAGAGACTGTGTTTTTCTACCCCTTTTTTTGCACTTGAGAATAATCCACATAAACTGTGTCACAGCATACAAAACATTATTTTCTTTTTCTTTCATTCCAAACAGGGTCATTTTCCCCATCATTTCTGTTAACTGGTTAACCAGAGGAAGAATTTTACATGACATCTGACATCTTACAAGTCCCAAGGCCTAAATCTCTTCAGTTCATGCAAAGCTCTTTTCAGGATAGCACTCTGCTTGCCTAATTCTGTGAAGAAGTGAAGAAGCTGTAGAAAGGGAAACGATCACCACTCACCCAAACCATTCTTAGTTTTATGAACAAATGTTTGTCATGAAGCATTTTATTCAATAATATCTTGGTTCTTCTTGTTCTCAGATAATAAGACCAATAATCATGACACTGGAGCATTGTTAGCACATCTCTGACCACCTGCAAACATTGTGTGTTCCTACTAATCTCAATATTATCCCTAAGTAAATTGTCTGAACTGAAAAGTGACAAATGGTGGGAAATGGTTGGAAGCAAAAAATGAGTCAGTAATGAAATACTAGCACTTTCTGTGACAGCATACTCAGGCTACTCCAGCAATTAAAAAAAAAGCTTTTAAGATGCATAGCTATATGAGAAATACTTGTTATGATATTTAAACTTTTGGTCCCAATCTTACCCCTCTGTTACTGGTATAAGGTTTTATGTTAAAGGAAGTTAATAGATGAACTGTGTTCTGTCTTAAGCAAGGATGTATTAAACATTAAACATTGATCAGGGTTTAACAAGGGTTAACTGATGGTTTAAGAAGGGTTAACTGGTTTTCTTAACCACCTGTATGATTAAATTAGAAAAGATCTGTGGTCTTTTGTCTGTGACACACAGACCACACACAATGACAGACAGTTATAGGCTTGCATGTATGCAGGGACAATTGCCTACTGTCTTCGGTAGACGGCTGCACAGCTACAAACACTTTTAACATTTCTCCTAAGAAATGGCAATATGAGCCTTTGTTTCCCTGCCTCTAGTCTAACGACAAAAGCAGACTTTAAAAAAAAAAGAAAAGAAAAGCCTATGCATTATGTTACTATTTTAATTGTAATTTAAGTCCAGTTCAAGTGAGGTAATTAATCATTAGTTTGTTTCTTCCTCAGAAATTCTTTGTAATGCTTTCCATTCTAAAGAGGGTGCAAATAAGGACTTCAAAGGAGACGGTTATTGAAAGATCAGAAGCCTGGAATCTCTCACATTTGCCTTTCAGAGGTACTGTACTTTGAGTGCTGTTTTCTTACCCATATAAATCCACTGGAATAAGACCAATAAGGACAGAGATAGCATTATTCTACGCTCCCACTGAGACTGACCAGCAAAAAGAACCCTGGCAGACAGCATTAGCTTTGGCCCTAGACCAAGAGACCTGGCATTTAAGAAAGCTAACAGATTGAATCTGATCTTTATTTTAACAGGGTGAGCACAAGCCTGTGCACTAATCTAGGCCTATTATAGATGTAGGAGGTAGCTAGATCCCTTTGCTGAATTTATGCAGAGGAATAATTACATCTCAGTGCAGTAAACATTTCTCACTAGCAGCTTAACAATTTGCTTTACTTTATGTACCATGGTGGTATTGAAACAAACTGTTTATTAAAGCAAAACCAGTTTAGCCTTAGGTTTCACCTTCATCCAACACCTCCAAAGCATTTTGCGAAATAAACCAATAGACTTTTCAGGTGTCTAAACTGAACCAAATTCTGTTCTTGCTACAACCTACAAATCCATTTGACTTGGTGTATTTATAAGAGCAAAGCAGGTCGTGGGGGACTATGTTTCTATACAACTATGTCTCATGGAGTTGCTGCACTCAGCAATGCCTTCCTGGCTCAGTCTGTGCTGGCCACCCTGTAATTGTACAAAACATCTTTGAAACTACCCCTGCCTCTGCGTTTGAAATACAGTAATCATTCCTGATACTGGTATTAGAGGAAATAAACTGACAGCACAAAGAAAGCTCCCGTCTGCCACTTTTAAATCCATGACCATTGTATCTCAGAAAATGTGATGCAGAATCAGAAGAACTTCAGAGAAAAGTGACATGCTGAAATAACATTTTGGAACAATTTCTATACAGGCAATAGCCAGGCAAGCAGTCCCTGGCCAGGACTTTGGAAGGATGTGACAGAAGTCTATAAATATCTCTATCACTGACAGTATCTGGAAATTTATTTGCTTTTTGTTTCTTCAAATAGTGTAATTATGGTCCAACATATTAAGCCATCAGAAAGAAGGTTTAAAACAAGCAAAGGAGGTAGTTTTTCTGTTCAGTGTATCCCTAAGGCTATGGAACTTCTTGCCAAAAGATGTTGCAGAAGCTGAAGTATCACGAAGTTTCAAGGGCAGCCTGGCTAAGTTCGTGAAGAATAATGTGGTTAAGATCATTGAATATAAGGAAAATACATGTTTTTCGGAAAGGTCCCTCCTTCCTTTCAACCACTTGAGCTTCAAGTAGTTGAAGCAGTCAGAGATTGCTAGGAAGAAACAACATGTTTGCCCTGGGCTGCTGTTTCTCCCTAATCAAGTTTTTGGCCACTGTCAATGGGATGCTGGGCTAGGCAGAACCTTTGTGCTGCCCTGCACAGATGCTCTTTACATTCTTATATTTATTGTTCACTAGTAAAATATACACATTCAGCCTTGTCACTCACTGGGGAGATGCACTTTTAGTATATTCACTTGGGATTGCATATGTCTCTCTCTATAATCTGTTGAAAACTGCGAGGAAAACAAAATTGCCCCATGTTTAACTGGTACCATTTGAAAACCCATCTGCTCTTATTTCAGTCCTCTGTTCCATCTCAGATTCAAGGAAATACTTGACGTTTTCTAAAATCTGCAGAAAATTTCAAGGCTTATGGGAAAGCTACTTCTAGAAGTATGTGTTCTTAAACTACTCTGCTTTTGATCTGATTGTGTAATAGAATCTTATCTAGTAAGGATACACCACACACAAGATTATTTTTTTTTAAGATGCAGAATGTATGATCCCTGTTACTAAAGGAAGAGATACTTCACAAAAGCCACATGAATCAAATCTGTCAGTAATACTCAGGCCCTTCTCTTTTTTTCAGATTAGGTCTTGGTTTTGCCATTTTCATTTACATGTAGGCACTGGAATTAGGAATGAGCTTTGAAAACATGCAGAACACAACAAAGATTTACTATTGAGGTATGTCCTAAATGTCCTCTAATGACCTAGAGTATAATTTCAGAACATAGCTGCACATACTTGTGTCCCAAGAAATATATATTGTCCATGGTTATGACATTTGGAAGTCAGGAATGTGGACCTGGGATGCACAAGTTCTTCATCTACTCCTGTCTGCTCAGAGAGGTTGCACACATTTGGTAGAAATCAACAAGCATCTACTTCAGCAAATCAGAACACAGCAAAGGCTATTTTAACTACCTTTCCCCTTGCAGATTAATCCTGATCAAAGATGGCAAAATCTTTCTTACAGGTTTGCATAATCTATATTGCCTTTTTACAAATACAGTTTTAAGGACTAATGAAGAAATATAAATCCTATCCCAATTACTCAACCATGCAGCATTTAGTGGTTTTTTGGCGTACCTAAACTCCTGCCCAAACTCGTGCCCATCTGCTGGAAAAGCATTCTGGCCATTCAGCAAGGTGAAACCACGCCAGCAGATGGTGTCCAGTGATAGACTGTCCAATGCAAATAACCAGTTTCCAAAGAAATACCTCCTAATGGAAAACACCAACTAATTAGGTTGTATAAGACATTCCAAAAACCAAACCAAACAAAAAAAACCTGTCCATTCACTTCTAAGTTCCAGGACTAGGAAATTTAATTGAGTCAGGTAAATCACTGAAACCAGCAATACACCTTAATCTTTTTAAGACATATATTACAGTTATGTAATAATAATATAAATGCAAGGTCGACATTTATTTGTACCTACATTTCTGTGGAAGGCAGTGGGCTGGATCTTCCAGCATCTCAAATGCAAGTCATTGCACAGATGAATTTTTCCACTGGGCAACAGTGAAAAGAATAATGGAGTCCAACATCTGCTTTACATAGCACAGGTCACTGCCAAGGAAGTCATATTAGCTGTGCGCTTCTCTGTGCTAATATACACATTGTAAAGATTAAGAGCCAGAAATATAGAATGAATAACAAGTAATTTTGCACGTTAAACTTGCACTTCAGCCTTATCTTTTACACGTATTTTTAGGTATTAAAAGTCAGTATCTGTGGTAAGGCTTTTGAGAAGAAACCACCGGCCTCTACGTCTGGAGAAAGGCGGGTCCCTGGAAATCAATGCACCTGCTCTAAGGTGTACTTAAGAGGAGTTCAATTCATTTGACAGAACCAATTAAAAATACATCATTATTAACTATGTTATTCTTTGGAATAATTGCTGTAGTGAAACAGAGATTAATGGAAAAATAGTGTACAAATATCTGAATGTTCTGTGTCTTTTATCCAGTGTCTATTTTTATAAAAATTCTATGAAGAAAATTTGGCCCAAAATGTCTAGAACTCACTGATTTTTACCAACATATTTACCTTTGTCAGAATTTGCTGTTTACTTGCTTTGTCCACAAAGTCTTAGTCAACATATTTTAAATCTCTGTGATTTTTTAATATAACTTTTGACAGATAAATTCACTCAGATGTTAAATTTGCTTGCTCCTAGAACACATGGCTTTTGAGTCACAGTGAGGGTTGTTTCACATACCTTTTTTGGAAAACTTTTCTTGGGATACAGCCCAAAAGTCAGTGAAAGGCAGATCAGCAATCAAGCTGCTATATAGAAGAAAGCAACCTTTTTATTTTCTGTCAATTGGAATATATTAACGGAGCCATCAAAATCACAAAACGCAACTTGCAGCTGTAAAACCTATAAATATGTCACTGAATTCACACGTGTTGTGAAGTCAAACTAAAATAATATACAAAAATCTGCATTAAAATTCTGTGGGAATAAAGCATTTAACAAAAGGAAACAAAAAGATCAGGAAACTCCACAGAAGTAACTGTCTGTGTCACAGCAATTAAATCTTTCAGGGGCTTCCTATGTATATTGTGATTAAAAACACCTACAGGTTGAATTTACAGCTGTGGTCAGTCACTAATCCTATATAAAGCTTCAGAAGAGGTAAGTTCAGCTGAAAACCACTTCTAGTGGTTTTCAACCAAGCTCAAAAGGAATACTTTAGTCTGCAGTTAGAAATATAATGGCAGAAAACTAAACCATGATTTATCAGTCTTTTTTATTCTGGACTTATTTAGCAGACTGCCCAAGGACAATGTTAGTTCCATTTCTCTGACAAAGGAAAAGATTCTACTGAAAGTAGAGGAATGAATGTAGGTATCGTTACAGCAGGTTCAAGAAATCGAGTACACAGAATTCCCAGCTGCTGAACAATCACAGCAGATCACATATATGTATGTACACACACAGAGATCTAGTAATACTTTTTTTTTTCTTTTCATTTCTCCATTTTAATTTCATTTCTTCATTTAAGCATTTTCTGAAGCATGCTTAAATCTTTCATCTAAAATTTTCTATTGAAAGAGAAAGTAAATTATTATTTTTTTAAAGCAATTCTGTCCGATGCTTTTGGAAACCCACTGCAACGAAAGTAAAGGATTCTTCCTCCCACCTTATATGAGAGGAGGAGC
>JAOXNG010000012.1:37916303-37926425 GCA_028566535.1 Scolopax minor
AGTTTTGGGAGGCAGAGTGGTTACTCCATGACCAGTTAGGAATGTGAATGGGGGAGACAGATGTAGTTGACCTAATAATATTTGTTAAGTGACCTAAGTTATTTCAGCATCACTTTTCTGTTTTTATTTCATAGTCAAACATGTTTTCTTACATAAACTTTATATCAGATTCTCAGTATTTTTTTCTTGTAAGTGATTATTTGAACATAACTGCTCCGATACTCTTCTGGCTGATATTTCAGTCAGTTTTAACAAATCTTTTAAAATTAATAATAAACTTGGTTTTATTGCTTATTTTCATTTCTGATTTACTTATTCTATGTCAATATTCCTTCAGCCTGTCTTACAAACTGTATGACAGCCAGAGGAATGCAGAACTAAAACCACATAGAAGTGAAGCATTAAAGGTTTGTGTCCCTACAGATTATGCACTCACTTTAGAAAATGTTAGAGTAGGCTCATGTTTGCAGATTTTGGCTGCTTGAAGAAACTTAACAGGAACTGCAAAGGAAAGAGCCAGACAAAAACTGGAGACTAGTTTATAAGGGCTCCAAGAAATGTGGTGCAAATCTCCACCACAGTCTCACAGGAACAATGAAACATTTTATGAATAAATTATTGTAATGAGCAGGCAGAAATTGGCAGTGTTGGATTAGTTTCATTAATACTGAAAATTTCTTTATTAGCCCAGGAGTGGATCACATTTAATGTCAAATGAGTACCATTTAAATCTCACAGACTCAAGAATAGGAAAGTTATTTTCTGATGGTTGGTGCTGCAATGTAAATGTTCTCTTTATATGGGTGTTATTTAAATTATATCCGTTGAGCATAAAACTGGATGATACATGTACATTTTAAGAATTGTGGGAATAAGACTGTGAACATATATTTCTCTGTTTAGTTGAGAGAAGTAATTATTCCTAGTACTATTTACCTATGTAGTAAATGGACAAATAACCTTTCAACATATATGTAAGTATTTAGAGAATTAATTGCTTCCATTTTATACTTGTGAGGGTCCTGAGGGCACCACTAGCTCTGAGTGTCCCTGCCCAGCCCCAAACAGGGCCCAGGACCCCCTATCAGCCCTGTCAGTGTCTGTCAGTCCCTACCCCAGCCAGTTTGCAGGGTGTTGGTCTCCAGCCCTGTTTAATGGTGCTGGTTTGTGTATCCAGACTTGTTTATATTTTCTGTGTGTATGTTTCTAGTGGTAATGGATGTTCAGCCTTGCTGCTGGTAGGATCTTGGGAGATGGAATTCAGCACACTGGCTGCATGGGGCTGGAGTGGTAGAATCTCCCTTTGCTTCAGTGATAAGCAACTGGCTCCAGTGGGTCTAGAAAGAGCAACCTCTTGCCCTCAGAGACTACTGTATTCAACTTCTCTTGACAGAGTTGACTCTGTAGCTTTATCCATATCACATTGTTCTCCTGACTTTACATATCTGTTTTAATTCCCGTTTTGTTGCATGTTGGTGTAAATGGCTGGTAATTCAATGTTTCATTGATGAAAGTGCTCATTAGTGTCCTAATCTTTTACCATGACCTAATGAAGGTGCATGTTCAACATTCCTGTTGGCTTGCTTGTAGCCATTTACAGGCTTCCCTGCAGTCCTGAGACTTTACACTCTCTTCCAAGATACCATGACATGTTTTAATGTTTAAATTTATCTTCTGTAGCATCCTAATGCAAAAGGTAGCATTTGGGAAAACCAAGAAAAATGTCTTAATTTCAGAGAACTTGTCTGCCAGCCTTTAAAAATGCAGATTTATTTGTTATCTTGCAAGTATTTGAAAGTCCTAGACCTGGCTTCACTTTTCTGTTGATGAAATATTTTTTTCTTTAGCAGTGTGCTGCCATCAGACAGGAGACATTTCAGACTGTCTTTAGCTTTACTGGGGACAATACTGTTGAATTTTTAAAAGCTGTATGTGGTGGGTTTTTTCTTACTGCATTAGGTGCATAAGACAGATTTTAAAATCTTTCCCCATTACGGAGGGTGTATGGGAACTTTATAGGAAACCACCACTACCTCTGTCTCGTAGCAGCCTTGAAATATCACCTGCCAGAGCCCTAAGGCTGAGAGACTCTCATCAACAAATCCAGATCTAGCCCTCAATCATCCTCAAACTCAGGGGAGCAAAATGGGGGCTGTGGCAGGAAAGGCACTCTAACTCATATAAATGTTTTTTGTAGACTTTTGCTGAAGTTTTTTTATGCAATGTGTCACAGATGCAGGCCAGCACACAGAGGAATGGTGAACAAGTTTCTCAACATGATGCAGTGAGTTTCACCTAGATATCCAAATACATAATTGGAAATTTTGACCGTTGCCAGTAGTATCCAACTAACTCAACTAACTTTCCTACACTCTCCGTGCACAGTATCACTTCTTCTTGATAAGTCTTCCAATTACTCCCAGTGAGTAACATAAGAGCTTGGTTGTACCAGTGCCAAGAGCTTATTTTCATTGCAGAAATGTATGTGGTTCAGACATATGGTTGGACTAGATGATCCTAAAGGTCTTTTCCAATGTAAATGATTATATGAATCTAAGCTGTGACATTTTGTGTTTCCTGATGTGTCACAAAGATACCCTTACAAGCCTGAAAACAGCTTGATCTTGAGTACGCCTCACCAAGTTATTTATGAGAAAATCTTTAAATCAGGATCTAGAGAAAAGACTGCTATTGAAAAACAGTCTGTAGTAGCTCTTGATCCACAGTTTCTAGTATATGCAGTTTCCAGTGGCTTTGTAATGGCTTTTTTCTCATGTGTCTCACACAGGGTTATGGGACCCACCTAATGAACCATCTGAAGGAGTACCACATCAAACACAACATTCTCAACTTTCTCACATATGCAGATGAATATGCTATTGGCTACTTCAAAAAACAAGTAAGTTGATATAAGAGATTACTCAGTGCAAGAAGTTAACATCTAGCAGGGATGAACTAAACAATTAGACATGACAAAGTGGTTGGGTAAAATGTGTACTGGAATTTTATGTGCATATCTACAAAACGTGCTTTGTATTCACCTTGTGTAATAATATTGGCTTATAATGTATTTTACTTTGGGGTCATCTCAATGTAAGTGTACCGTATAGTCTATAATTTTTCAAATCTAAAACCTAGTCAAATATGGGTTGGTTGCTTCTTCATTCATTCACTTCCTTCACCGATTCTAGAATTGGTGTAAGGAAGGACCAGACATACCTGAGCAATCTCGAACTTACCTGACCTGTGCTCAGAGCTCTTCCTGATTTGAAGCATGAGGTTCAAGTTTATGAAAGATTGTGATGTCTAATATGTAAACCAGATGTGATAACTGTTGTTAGCTGATGAAGATAATAGAGTGGAGATAGTCAAACTCTTCTCAGAGGTGTACTGCAGTAGGACTAGAGGCAATGGACACAACTCCTGATTTTTGCTGAAGTTTCATAGATACCACTGTAACAGAAGAATGAAATGCAGCCACAGTGAGAGTCCTAGGCTGCTTTTTATTGTCTTGGTTAATACTTTTTTGTGTTTGCTTTTCATTTAACTTTTGTCTGTATCAAGACTGTCTTTTAATTTTGGAACTTTTAATAGGATTTATCTTTTTTTTAAATTTTCATTTGAAATATAAAAGTAAAACAAAAACCAACCAACACTGATTTTTCTGGCTATAAAGTTACTGTCATCTTTGGACAAAGTTCTCCTAAACTTCAGCAGGAATTTTTCAGCATGTGATGACTACATGACTGTTATGCATTAACGTTAAAATATTTTTTATAAAGAAACCCCAAACAAACCTAATTTGACTACAGAAAAAATCTTTTCCTCCATCTCTTTATCTATTTTCTCTCCCTATATATAAGGAATTAACTATTCTTGTCTAAAGTGACTGCCATGAGAAGGTGTTTGTAACACTATGAACCATGATCTCTTTCAGTTGTATTGCCTGTTAAAATTGTATCATAATCATGATAATCATCATAATCCCATTTCATTTAAAACAAATGTAAAAACGAAATGGCATCATGACATTTTTTTTTTCAGGGTTTCTCCAAAGATATTAAAGTACCAAAAGCAAAATACGTTGGCTACATCAAGGATTATGAGGGTGCGACGTTAATGGGATGTGAATTAAATCCAAGGATTCCCTATACAGAATTTTCTGTCATCATTAAAAAGCAAAAGGAGGTAAATGGGGAACATCATATAAGCTATTCAGATATTTAGAAACACAGTTCCATTAAATGCAAGTTAGCTTTCTTCCTTGCTTTGGTGCTTAAAACATTGTAATGTATATTTTTATTAGTTAGAATGACTCTTTCATTCGAGTCTCAGTGCCATAATTTTGCAGTTGGAGCATTCAGTTGTACCTTAGTAACTTTATAGCAGAAGTGTTGCAAAGTACTGATATTTTGAGTAGCATTTCATATCTAAATCTTGTCATTATAGAGGCTAACTAAGCAAAATCTTGTGAGATTGATTTGTTCTGCAGCTTTTCTTTTTTTTTCCTCTCCACCCACCTTCCCAAGACAGTAGTGTTCATTAGGTTGAATTTTGAATGTAGTGCTTGTACTGCATGTCCTGTATTGACTTGAAAGAACGTTGATTATTTTTTCTGCCAGTGTTTTAAGTACAAATCAAGGGTGGGTTGTCAAAGCTGTGCTGTGCCTTTTTGGAGTTTATATGGGATGTTTGTTACTTAGTCCATCATAATATTCCATCGAATAAGGCAATTTATCAGCAAAATAATTAAGATGTTTCCAGTTGTGTTTAAATGCCTTCATGGGTTTTAAAGAAATAGAAATGACAAGGATGATTTGTTCCTTCAAGGTTAGTCAAATCTCATTACTTCTTATTTTGTTAAAATGCTTCTTTATGGAACAATCATTGTCCTTCCAATAGAACTATTTAGCCCATGCTGTCAGAGAGACAGACAATATCTGAGTGCTATACATTTATTTTACAAGTTTTCTTCATTTATTGGTAAAGTTTTGATATGTCCATACAACATAGATCATAATTTTTTCCCCTTTCATTTCTGCTTGACTGGGTTCAGATCCCAACCTGATCTAGGGAGACCTACTGCCAGACTTGTCACCTTCCCCCCAGGGACAGGCTGTGGTGGACATGTCTCTAGTAGCCTGTTACATCTCAGGCACGCTTAACTGCAGTAACACAGCTCTGGGCCCAAACTGTCCAACATGTCACTTCCAAAAACTTAACTTAGTTTTTAAGATTGTGGCTCTGGGACTACTTTATTAGCAGATGTTATTTTGCCTTCTTCTCTCTCTTATTTGATGGGCTGTCCTTTTTGTTCCAGAGCACTTGGAGACACTCCACTTGGAAATAAAGTGCCGTGGTCCTCCAGACATCCCATGTCTATCACTGTTAGAAAGCAAGATATTACTACACACTGATATATGATTACTGTTGTATCTTCTCTGAGAATAAATACACATGCCTTTAGAAGTGCATTTTAGGATTGTTGGTTTGTCACTTGGAACACAGATCAGGCTTTTCCTTCTCCTTGTACTAAGGCAATTTTAATCTGTCTGCTCAGACCAATAGCAATGAAGATAATTCCTGGACATAATTAGAATTTTGAATATTGGCAGTATGGGTTATGCACTGATTTGGTTTGCTGCTTGTGTTGGCCAGTACTGAACATGTGACCATTCCAGTCCTGTCTTTTTGAAAGCGAAGCTTTTCATGGCATGTAAGCTTTTGTTTAAAAAATTAGCCTAATGGCTGCCAAGATCACG
Source organism: Scolopax minor (assembly GCA_028566535.1). Classification (NCBI taxonomy): domain Eukaryota; kingdom Metazoa; phylum Chordata; class Aves; order Charadriiformes; family Scolopacidae; genus Scolopax; species Scolopax minor. Next base: position 37,922,066 of record JAOXNG010000012.1, read on the forward strand.
TCACTCAGAATTGGGTATGGGTCACAGACTACCATTTGTGAGTTTTAACTGCCTCATTTGTAGCTAATTCACCTAATTCTGAAAAATATGAAAAATCACTTTATGCAAAGCTTTGTGACCTGCTGATTCGTGAGTAATCACTGTTACTGATTGAACAGGTTGTTTTAATCAGGAAGAGCCACTAGTTCCTAAATTATAAAAGGGGTTTAAGGTGGATTTCACAATTAGTTTGAAAGCACCTGGAATCTAGCCATAGCACTGTTGTATACTGTATTTCTCTTAACACTTGTAGCCTCTATTGAAATTCTGATTTTCTTCTTTTACTCTTCTTTGTGAGAAACTACTATATGTGGGGGAATGAAGGTCCTTAAAAAAAAATTTAAAAATCTATCTTTATTATTTCTAAAGAAGATAGTCTGTCAAACTGTGATGATCTGAATGGCTGCACATTTGTTTACTCCCAGTTATGAAGTAAGCTATTTTGAGCATGACATATTCAGGTCACGCAAAGCTTAGGTAAGCTCTAAGTGTGTATCAAGAGAACCAAAGAAAATTACTTAGGATCAAGGTAATGAGATTGCAAAGAAGAAGAAAATGTACCCCAGAACTGGGAAAACCTTTTCTGGCATTTACAAGCAGAATGGAGTATCACTTCCAAAGAGTGGCATCATTCTGACTTCCTTGAGAAAAAATCTTCAGCGAGAGTATCTCTGAGTGATATCTAAGCAACTCCTACGTCACCTATGGAGACTTCAAAGTGAACAGATATTTCTAAAAGTTTGTAATATGAACATATTGAAATATGGGTATTTAATATATGCCTTGAAAGCAATTCAGAAGCACTAGCTGTTAGAAGAGCCAGGTCCCAAACCTGCTTCCAGCAATTTTCCTTCCCTACCTCTGCTGCCGTCTTCCCAGGAGCTGTATACCTTGTGATCAATACAGTAAGCAATGACTCCTTTTATTCCTGATTTGTGCCTAAATAGGGAGCTGAGAGACTTGGTAGCTGCATCTGCAGGGTCAGTGTTGGCCAGGTAGCTCACTCCAGTTACCAGCTTCAGTGTGTCTCTAAGGATCACGAGATAAGGAAGCAAGAGTGTTTCTCTTCATCACAGTTTTGCATTGATCCTCTAGGTTACTTCTGGGCAAATCAATGATTTTTTTTTTCTTTGTTTTCTCTGCTGCTTTATTACAGATCATTAAAAAGCTCATAGAAAGGAAACAAGCTCAGATACGAAAAGTTTATCCTGGCCTTTCTTGCTTCAAAGATGGAGTACGGCAGATTCCTATAGAAAGCATTCCTGGAATTAGTATGTATCAACATCTTTTAATGTAGAACAGAAACAGTGCAGCTCAAGAAAAGTCCAAGACCTGAAATACTAATGCAGACACATATTTCTTTTTGATTATAATGTAATTGTTTTGGTCTGCTTATTTGATTTCCGTGAAGATTTTTGTGTTTCCATTAGTGTCTTTGAGACTTCCCCAAGGCATCTTAGGCTGATCTTCTTTTACGTACATGTGTGTAATTTTATTTATATGTGATCCCTCTTTGATTTGTGTCAGCAATTTCCCTCTGGCACCACTGTTCTCCTGTACAAGTTAAGATTTCTGTGATAAACATGGACTTACAGGACAAAACAGAATTAGAACATTAAAGTATCATCTTTGGGGGGATTTTTTTTCAGCTGTGCTTTCCTACAATTTATTCTCCATCCCCAAAGAATCAAATTGGTTAACTTTAACATCGTTATTCTTTACAGAGGTTGTGGTAAAATATGTATTGAATTACTGAAAAAATGTGTGCTTCATGTAGGAATATTTTAGAATCTTTTCAGCAGTCTGGAGGGAGGCATGTAGGAAATTGAATGGGGCTGTATGCTAGATGGTTGTGTTATTTATTAGGAGAAGCTTTTATTAAAACAAACCCATTTTACTGCAGCAGTGCTGAAATGGCTTATCTTTTAGAGTTGCAATAACTCAGTTAATGTTTTGACCTACTGTAGTTCCCATGTAATCTCTCATCTTGTTGGTGTACAGGAGAGACTGGCTGGAAACCAAGTGGAAAAGAAAGAGGGTAAGTGCTGCACAAAGTAAAATGATGAAGCATTTTGGAGATTCCTTTTAGAAAAGTCTTTAAACAATGTAATTTAATATTTCCTTCCATACATTGGAAAATAGATAAGTAAGCTGCAAGGGATTAGTTCTTAAAGTGGATTTGGTATTTTTATTGGGGGTAGGTGCTGGGTTTTGTGGTTTGTTTTAGTTTGTTGGTTGAGTTTTTTTAAGTTTATTTTGGTTTTTTTCCATAAAATGCTTGAAACTTTGGAGTTGCTTTTAGATAAGATGCATATCATAGGAATGAATAAAAGAGATTCAAGCTAGTCTTTTTGTATTCATATTTTCTTTCAAGTAAGGAGCCCAAGGATCAAGATCAACTTTACAGCACGTTAAAAACCATTCTGCAACAGGTGAAGGTGAGTGCTGGTTCTAGTTTACCTTCTGTAAAGATTTTTTTAAATTATTTCCAATATAGAGTTTCCATATTAGATACCTTACTTTTTTCTTTACCAAAGAGCCATCAAAGCGCTTGGCCCTTCATGGAACCTGTGAAGAGAACAGAAGCTCCTGGATATTATGAAGTTATAAGGTTTCCCATGGGTAATGCCATTAACATTTTTTAAGTATAGAGTTTAAAAATCTTTATAGCTGGAGACATAGCAGATAAATTGTAATCTGATTGCTTGGTGTTAAAAGATATATCTTACTTGCAACCAAATAGCTTGCAGCTTTGAAGTGCCGAGAGTAGGATGCTGTCATTTGAAATTTACGACTGCTTTGTGACCTTTGTGAAGCATCTGTGGTCTGCACGTGTGAAGTCTCAGGCTGCCCTAGAGAGCCCTGGCAAGCTCTCACACAGCGCAGCCAGCTGGAAACGGTCAGGACTGAGCTGGTTTATGTTCTTGTGTGTGGTAACTGGTGACTGCAGATCTTACTGGTATGTAAAAAAAAAACAACCTCAAGGCAAGCTTTCAGGAACACCCGAGTGAATTGCTTTGAAAAACAGATTTAAGCTTTCTAAATCATACAGAGAAAACCTTTTCAAAAGTAGCAGGGTTTTCTAATTATGTCTTAGCAGTTTGCTCCATTTAAGTTTAGGAAGATGCTTCATGCAACTCAATGTAAGATAACTTTTATATTTGCATTTTTGATTTGTCTAAGTTGTTTGAGGTGGCTTATTTATTTATTTTTAAATCATGCAGCTATTGTTTAGGCAGAATTACTTGCAAAGGGAAGTGCACAACTGCTGATAATATTCTTCTTTGCTTTTGACTGCTGGGTCATAGAATTTCAGCGACGATTCAGTGCTGTTCTAAACAGCTGCCTGTTCTGATTTGTATCACAGCAGATTTAAAACTGAATCCTGCTACTACATTTTTTATGCAATACTCACCTCCATGTTTCCGATTATAGTTTCTGTACCCTTTAATGTTACTAGAGAATGAAACACAAGTTCATTGCAGGCTGCTATCAGTCAATTTCTCAGGAATGAATGCATAGGCTCCTAGCCTGTGGATACCAGTTTGGCTTAATGATTTTTTATATTCAACTTAGCATTTTCAAATAGCAAATATGTGTACTTTGTAAAACAGCAGCTGGGTTAAGCTGAAGTCTTTGGGTTGGTTTTGCTCTGTTTTTTCAGCTAAGGAACCCAATGCAACCAAACTGCCTTTTGATTCATGGTCAACTTCTGCTCTTTTTGGTTTTGCTGCCAGCATGCGGATACTGTACAAAAATCATTCAGGTGTGATTTCAATTAGAAAGAAACAGCATTGTCTCTTTTTTTGTGCTATTACATGCAAGATAAACCATTTGTCTTTATGTTTGCATACAGACTAAATTGTACAATATTTGAGAGGTATGGCTGTAGGTTTTTTTCACTACCTCCTAAAGTTAGTTGTGATGTATAAACACTTCTTCTGTTTCAAGTGTGCTTTCAGTTGCTTATTTTCAAGAAATACTGGGGAGTTTGTTTTGTTTTTTCCCTTTTCATCTGCGATACAAAAGCTGTGCAGCTGGATGACAGATGGAGCCAGACTTTCACTCCAGTTGGAGGAGGGCAGTTTAACTGACCAGCCAGGCAATGTTTGCTTTAGGGTGAGCTGAACAGCCTTCTCAGTTGGATGATATAATTAGATTGTGGGCATCTAGTGTAGATGTAGGCACCTGCATTTCAGACTTAATGGCAGCCTTTGCTTTTGCAAAATATTGTGCAACACTAGTGAACAGAAGAGGTATTTGAGAGTATCCATCAAATTTATCAAATTTTTCTTAAATAATTCCCCCTTGGCAGTTTGAC
>JAOXNG010000012.1:37968202-37979212 GCA_028566535.1 Scolopax minor
GATCTCAATGATCTTTAGAAGTTCCTTCCAACTCTAACCATTCTATGATTCTATGACATGATGAAACAAATGTGTTGCATCCAGTGTATTGAGATTACAAAAGGAACCTGACCTTCCATATATCACAGGGAAGGCCAATCATATATAAAAACACTGCAAGATGGCTTTGGAAGACATCTATACTGAAGGATCCAATAGCTGGGTAATAGCCTTAAAGCAGCAAAGGGAAGAGAGAAGGAAATAATCATACTCTTCTTTTTTCCTTTCCGCAAATAAGAGAGAGGAAGTGGTGACGAAGTTCTAGCTGCTCATGAAAACGCAGAAATTTAGCAAAACCAGCATCATATTTTATAAAAAACAGAGCAGTTGTCAAGTGGTCTCACTCAGTTATTCATTATCCCAGCTCCAGTAACCAGAAGCCAGCACTTTACAAACTAGGACAGCCACGTTTTCTATGCTGCTTAATACTATAGGCAGCGCCTCGTCCCATAACCCTACCATTCATTATAGGGAACGACTGACAGCTTCTTCCCCCAAGGAAAGCAGAATTTCTTAAGCCTAAAATGCCATACCCTGTCAACGTGGGTGTACAGGAGAGCAGCTCATTTACCAACAGGCTCGGTAAGGCATAAAAATACCCACTGTCCAAAGTTGACTTTGGAAAATAAATATCAGAATAATCAGAAAAAAAAATTTCCAACCAACACCAACCAAAAAGGTTTGATGCTCAGCTGATGAAAAGTTAATAATTGTCCATTTGTTTCAGTGCGGCAACGCTATTTAAGACCTCCAGAAGATAAATTGCCTCATGCATAGTCTGCAGACCATTTAGCACCTTGGCTCTCTAGCTGCAGAAAAGTATTTGTGGGATGCTCCTGTCTCTCCTCTCATGTAGCTGTGATTGAAACACAGTGCCTGGCGCAGTGAGGGAGGGGTGGGAGAGCTCCAATGCACAGCAAGCAGCAAAAACGACTGACTTCAGATACACAAAGGTTTCACCTAGATCACTGAACTCAGTCTAATTACGCACATTTATTCTCCGTGCCAACAGATCCCTTTAGTATAGCCCCTTTCAAACGCTGGTGTTAAGCACATCATTTTTAAGACAGAATACAAAGAGAGGCACACTGTACCAGGAAGAAGTGAGGCTGGAGCTGGAAATTCCTGCAGTATGATATGCTGCCTTTTCGCCTCATCCAAGCTCTACTTAGGTTTTTTTTATGCCATTCCCCACCATGGTAATGTCAAAAGTTTACAAAACGCCTGTTTAGTTGCCCACACCTTGGCCGTTTTAAGTCAGAGCAGGGGAACATTTGCTGACCCAGACGTATCAATTACATCACTGCCTAATGAACTGTTGCAGAACTCATTTGAATGGAGCTGATTTTGTGAGAAGCCTGAATCTCCCAGCGATTTAGACAGGAGTAGTTCAGGGTAGACAATATTAATTTAGGGATGAGTCATTATGTTCAGTACCAGTCTGGGGCCTAATGATTTGATTCAAATTAATTTAAATCACTGGGGAGGAAAAAAAAATAATACTAAAATTACACATACAGCAGAATATCGACGCAATCTTTTCCAAGGTCCGAAGCACTTTGGGGCTTGTCATTGCTGGGCTGACATTTTCTTTTTCACATTGCATCCTACGCACATGATCTTGCTGGACTGCAAAGGTGCAGATTGCATTGGTTAGATCCACTGCAGCCCCACAGACCCCCTGAGGCCGAGAAGTCTAGGGTTCAGAAAGCTTTTATGCCAAACAGAGAAAGGTTTCTGCCACTCCCCAATACAGATGATATGTCTGATTTGCCTGGAGAAGGGAATGCTCCAGGGAGACCTTACAGAAGTCTTCCAGTACCTGAAGGGGGCTATAGGAGAGATTGGGAGGGACTCTTTGTTGGGAAGTGTAGTGACAGGACAAGCGGTAATGGCTTGTAACTGGAACAGGTTGCCCAAGTTGTCAAGCCACATTCAAGTTGTGGATGCCCCATTCCTGGAGGTGTTCAAGGACAGACTGGATGAGGTTTTGAGCAATCTGGTCTAACAGAACATGTCCCTGCCCATGTCAGGGTGGTTGGAACTAGATGTTCTTGATGGTCCCTTCCAACCTAAACCATTCTGCAATTCACAACTATATACTTATAATCCTGAAGTAATGGAAAAGCTTAGGTTGGAAAGGCCCTCTGGGCATTATCTGGTACAAGCTTCAGCTGAAAGCAGGGCATTTGACTCACTTAACCAGGGCCTTGTCAAGCCAAGTTTTGAATATTTACAGAAAGGGAGATCCCACTGTTTCTCTGGGAAATCTCTTCCAATGTTTTCTGGTCTCACAGTAAGGAAATTCTGTGGAACTTTCCAGGTTCTCCATGTTGCTTCTGTCACTGTGCTTGCTTCTGGAGAGTGTCTCCACCTTCTCTGTAACTACCTCTTAGGTACTGAAAGGCTAATTTATACTGGTGCTGCTCCAGTCCCATTTCAGCTGTTGGCTTTTTAATGTTTTGTTTTAATACCTGCCATATTTTAGTTTAATCTTAATAGAGCATATTATTAATGACTGAGATGCTCACTAAAACCAAAACTATTAAATGGAGGGGGGAGTCAGTATGCCTTTGGTATTTATGGGAACAATTCATGTCCTATGGCAGGGAGTGAAACTTCAGGTGAATTAAAAATATGCTTCACTATAGCATCTGCTTTCCAGAAGGAAAAGGAAAAGTTCATTGTCAGGCACCCTTACCTCTACCTCTGAATTTAAGCAAATTCTACCTCATATAAATTCTTACTACAGACGCAAGTGTGACAAGTGACTCTGGCTTTAGTGCTGCCAATGTCACTTTGCATTAAGAAATACAGTGTGACTGACATGAGTGATATAAAATGTCAAGTAAGACACTTGTCAAAATGGTACCTTTTCTGTTTAAAATTAGTGAAAGAAACTGTGACTTAAAACTGAATGAGGTTCCCCAGGTGCCCTGGGTTTTGTTTGTTTCTCTCTCTCTTTTTCTTTTTTTTTTTGTTACTAGTCATGAGAAATGCACCCAAATGACAGAACCAAAAGAATCCCTTTATAATTAAAATTCATATCTGGAATGCTTTCTGGATAGTAAGGTCTTTGTGCTGTGATATGGCTACACAGAATTTGTTCAAAAATTTAGTGGGAGGGAAGGTGATCTGTGACAATAGGGCTGTAATGTGGCGCTTGAACTATTTTGTATAGTTCTGCAGCAAATACCAATTGACTACTGGGCAGATTTACAGACTCTCCTTCTAATATTTCTTTTGCCTGCTGAGGACTGATCCCCCCAAAAGATTGGGAAGCCAGATTTCTCAAAATCGGGAAAATAAGACATAGCATTATGTATAAAATTAAATGAATATTAGGTGAATGAAAAAGTTTTGGAAACACAGGCACCACTACCTCCTTCATTTGGCTGGCAGTTGTTGACTGGCATTGACATCCTGATCTGTTTCACGTACTAGACTTTGAAGCTTCACTGCTCTTTGCAGCTCCTTTCTTTCTTGTGCTTCTTACCTCATGGATATTATAGTGTTCAGCAAGCATTTACTTGTCTTTTGTTGCTCTTCCCCACTTCCTCTGCACCGGGATTTTTTTATAGGTCAAATAACGTAATGTATTGTGGTGTTTCAGCAAACCCAGATGTGGCTCTATGTGTTACATAGCCTAAATAAAACATGTAAGACAAGCACTCGGGTCATGCAGTTGAATATCTGCAATCAATCTTCACCAAGCTGGGGTGTATCAGTCATACATAGCATTACAGACCGTGGTAATAGCCAGCATCTTTCAGCTAGGATTATGCAGCAGGAGTAATAAAATGAAGAAATACATATTTTTTACACTTGCCACATAAATCTTTTAAGGGTAGTAGTATAACATTTGCACAACCTGATGTATGATCTAACTTGTAGAGTATTATATTTAGGGAGGAGGAAAAAAAATATTTTCTCTTAACACGTGAAAGGATGCTGTTGCTAACATCTTCACAGAGCGATGACACATCTCCTCAGCACTGGAGCAAAAAGACCCAATGTTCTGGTCTGCAAGTTCTTCATTCTGCATGAAGGCGTTTTGTTAGAAGAGATTGTGGGATGGTGAAGGGGGTGGCAGTGAAAAGGTTATTTAGGGAAAGGGGAGGAAAATGTAAGTAATTTACATTCTGTCATAGAATAACTTGTCTCTAAATCCCACATTACAAGCAGATGTTTGTCAGCTAGAACAGTTCAAGAAATTAAATAGTGCTCATGCAATCAGATTCATCAACTTGCAATAGCTGTTCACTAACCATGAGCAAAAAATAAGATACTCAGTTGAAGAAAAATACCAATAAATTCTTCAGTCATTTCAAATGTTGAATAATTATGTGTTTTTGCAGCATATCTTCCTTTGACCTTTATAACATGAATTGAAGAGTACTTTCATAGGATGTCAGAATGCCCCTCATAAAAGAAAGAATGACATATTTCATGTCCTACCGTCTGAGGTGTGAAGCAGCATATCATTGCATAGTGAGAAAAATAAAATGCACCCTATACATAACAGAAGTACAAACCCTATTTTCCATAAGCTTCTTCACCATGGAAAATAGATCATCCTTGAGTATTACAATTAGGCTTCTGTAGACCTATTTATATCCTTGATTTTGCACCTGAATTGGTCCTTACCTTTGAGCAACTTATTTTTATTTCTCTGTGTTCAGAAGTCTACAGCCATGCTGGTTGGTCATCCCTTAATCTAGTTCAAAACTATGGCCATCATCTGCTGTTTGCAGAGGTTTTAGCACAGTGTGCCCCTGGTTTTGTTTGAGTCATGTACATGCTACAGTGACCATTATTATTTTTAGATCTCTCTGTTGAAAGGACAGACATTAGTTGAAGGTTTGTATGTTATACTTCTGTATATAAAAAAAAAAAAAAAAAAAAAAAGGAGGGGGGACGACTTCTTTTCTAGATTTGAAAATAATTATGCAATTATGTGTGAAAGGTGCCAAGGTGACAAACATACAGGAGAATGAATAAAGAAGGCAGGAGCTTGAGAGCATAGACATATGAGTTATTCTTTGACTTAACCCGTACATGTTCACCAGCTGAGCTTCAGTAGCTGGCCACATGCATGCAGTTGGCTCTTGACATTGGGGAGGTAAATTCTTCTTTTGGCTTTTAGGATTCTTCCTAGCAATACAGTGGGGTTACACTACCAGATCAATAAAAAAACCAGAAGTATTTAATTTAACAAAGAAAAATAAAAATATCCTTCTTTTATTAGCTTATAATTCAAAACTGGAGACCACCATGTTGAAACTGTGTTTTAAATTTATAACCTGTTCATCAGGAAAGATTTTGTTAAGCTCTAGCTTTGGTGCATGCTACAGTCAGCACATGGAAGCATTGGCTTTATATTAATACGTTGTCACGTAATTGTCAGAGTTGGAAGGAACTTCTAGAGGTCATCTTTTCCGACTCCCCGTTGAACAAGAGTGTCTCCCATATCATACTAGTAAAGAAAATCAATAATGCATATTTGGGGGGAAAATGAAAGAAGCAATTTTGCCCTACATTAGACAAATACTTTTTTTTCTAATATCAATGAAAAGAAAAATAATGCTCTTATGAAAGGGGAAGGAGAAACAAGAGGTATGAAGTGGTTTACGTCTGATAATAACTTCAGCATATTGCACTTAAGGCAATATGATCTGTGCTTATGTCTTCAGACTCAGGCCAGCAATAAGCTGCAATTAATGCACAGTTCATCACATGTGGGAAGGCAAGACTCATTCTTCACTTTGAAAACTAAGGGCCTGCGGATGGGCTGACAATCTGAAATGCAGACTCCTCACGGTTCTCTGTTTTGCTCATCTTTTCCTCTGTTTTTTTTTGTTTATACCTTTTTTTTTCTTTTTAATGATATGATGTTTTAATTTTTAATCGTATAAAGTAGCATTGAAATAAAGAACAACTGGGAAAAAATAGAGATGATGTAAGAGGGAAATGCTTATTTTAGAAAATTCCTGGAAAAAATTGTTTCTGGATCAGCATTGTGAACTTTGTGGCTACATTAACTACATTCTCTACAGAACACCTTGGTATAAAGTGAAATTTAACTGTATGCAATCTAGTGGACAATGTGACAAAAATCACAAGAGTAAATTGTGTATACTTTCTCAGGTGCTGTTAGTAGAGTAGCTTAGATACTCTCTAGTAAATGTCGGATGTGTTCAGGTAGAATCCTGATTTTTTTTTTTTTTTTTTTTTTTTATTCCCCCCCAATAGACCAAGTCAAGAAACTGATTTGGTGATAAGGCTGTTTTTTATTTCTTGGGGGGTCCTAACTGTTTATTCTAGTCTTTTGCCTGTATCTATGGGTAGTACATACAAACCTGTACTGAGTGGGAAAATTTCTTGATTATCTGTTATTCAGAAGCTAAATAAGCTGCAAATTTATTTTGAGGTATCTTTTAATGTTTCACTTTGGAATAGAGTTGATTTTTATTTATTTATTTTTTTTACATGCAACTTAATTTGGAAATAGTGTTAATCCCAAATTTCACTGGACTTGCTTTGTAATTAGATAAAGTCTTGTAAAAACAGTGTGAAATAGTGCTATTGGTTGCTTCTGTAAATGAGAATGTTGTGACTATTATCCAGTTGAATATTCAAGCTAATTTTTTTCTTTTAATCCTTGTCTGGACTCTACCAGAACTATCTTCTGTAGTTACTGTCTTCTTTTTAAGTGAGGTGGATCTGGTTTTTCAGATAACATCTGGGGTCATACGTTCCTTTTTATCTTTAGTTAAAGCATGATCTTACTGGAAGACTGGCTGAGTACCTACTTCTTGGAGTCTTCTGGATTCCAGCCTTACAGATACAAGTATCTTTTCTGTGTTACCTTCCAAAACTATGTGTTCTCTGATTACAGTGATGTACGTGTTCTCACAGTATTTTTCTTGATATCTCTGAGCTTCCAATGAAAATCATTTTAACAGTGTTTTGTGCTAGAAGTAGGCTTGCAGATAGTTCTTACAGTTATCAGAGAGTAATCACCACTTATGTGAGGTACCAGTTATCGACTGCTCAAAGAGGTAAGAGACTGTTTTTCTGGAGGGAGAGCGGAGCAGGGAAATAGCCTAATTTTAAAGTAGGTGCATCACAAAATCACAATATGTTTGCTCTTTTCAGTGTCTGACTTGCAATTTTTGTACAAGTCTGGGATACCGAGAGATACTCTGTACCAATACCAAAAAGCAGATCTGTGAATGAGAGGGATTTATGCCCAATATGGAGTCACTAGTTTCTAAAGTCTTTCCAAGATTAATTTCACACTTCATAATTTCTTGTGGAAGAGTTGTCCAGAAAAGGTTGAATCAATGCAATAGGAATAGGCTGTTAGGTTGAATAGGAACTCTGTTCTTGCTCTGTACCAAAATGAACCAACACCTGCTTTGTTACAGTCTTGCTGACTTCTACAATGATGTGTGTAACTCCCCATGAAATTAGATTGGGCTGAACCTGGCCTTTATGAGCTTTCTGTTGAGAAGGTTTGCACCTTCCCATATTTTAAAAAATGGGCAGAAGTCCATCTTCGTAACTCCTGGCATTAACTGCTCAGTCATCACCTTATTTCAAAATAAGATGTCTGCTAAAAATCCCTGGTAGTACCGTATGCACTAATAGAGGAAAAAAAGTAGTTTCAATAGTAAAAGACCTCTAGATTCCTTTTATTACCAGGTATGACTGACATCATTTTGCCCTGTTTTTTTACAGCTATCACACCTGGCTAAAGCTGTGATTTCTGTTTGAAGATTGATCATGGTGAGAGACCAGGCAATAGTTGGTAAATGAGTGTGATGCAATTACTCTGGTGTCTCTTGATGACCATATTAATCTTCCTCCAGTGGCAGTCAGATCCATGGGCTACTCCATATTTGCCTAGATAATAAGGTAGGAGAGCAGTAAGCATCCAGTGGAGAGGACTTGTTAAAGGCTGCAAACTTCTAGAGCTGACTGAAGAGAAGACACAAGAATGTTAAGTGAAGGCAGATATTGAGCTTCTTCCTCAGTTTCTTTTTTCTGTATCTTTTTTTTTTTTTCCTTCTTACTGAACACTGAGAATAACTCTTCAAAGCCCAGTGCAGTCATCCCATGGTTCCCAGGCTGGTTCTGCACAATCTAGCTTACACCTGAGGCAATATAGCTATATTAATGCAATGATCTGCCCTAGCTAATTAACTGTGAGCTAGCTCACGTTTCTCAAAATAGCACTATAAAGCATCTGAATATATACTCGGGAGCTGGTGGACTGAAGGGCCACGGCCTCACTTTCCACTTCTCCCATTAGCATGATTCAATTTACATATGTTTGCCTGGGCACCTGACAGGGTTGCGCTACTTAGGTGGCTTCATTCAGTTGTAAACTGTGAGGATGAGGTTTGGGTAAACACTGTGTAAACACTGAGGTAGAGACAATTTGCAATGTAGATAGCCACATACCATATGGATAGCAAAACAGATGGTGGGTGAGGGAAGAGGAGAGTTAGGAACAGAAGTACAGAACAGTGAACAGATTTCCTCCCAGTTGTCCTGGAGTTTAGTACAGGGTCAAAATAAAAGCCCAGATTCCCTGGCCTGGAGGCGGGTGTCTAATTGGTATTGCTTTAATTGCAGAGAGTACTCTTAATCTTTTTTTTTTATTTATTCCCTTAATTCACCTGCTCACTTTGAGTATAGTTATTACCTTCCAGAGAATGTGAACTGGAGTTTGTTTTTATGTCCAAACAATTTAGACATTTTTCTAATCGCAGTGGTTCTCATCAGCAAAGGTCAGGAGGAATGACATTTTTCATAGTCAGTCTAGTTTAAACCCTGGCTGTGGTTCTTGCATAACAGCAGCAATGATTTGCATTTATATAACACCTTTCATCCCTTAGGATCTTGGAGTGCTTTATAAACCATATGTGGTAATAACTTCACTGAAATAATAGTCAAAATCCCCTTTGAAGCCCCTCAGCCTGTGGGATGGTTGAGGGGCAGCATACAGTCCAGCACTACTGCACAGTCCATAGAGGAGATCCTGTTTCTTATTAGGCAAAGTGGTAGATGAAGGAAGAACAGAGTGAAATTACACAGGAGAAAATTTGGCTTGAGTGAACTTTGATGGCACTATCCCTACAAAAAAGTTGTAATAAAATTTCAAGATCACTAGTAATCAGGGCTTTGTTTTTATGCTGCTTCTGCAGGATGACACCTCTGACAGTAAGACACATCATTGTGCTGGCTCAAGGTGAACAGATCCATATGCTTAATTACTCGCACTATCCAGAATCATTATACATTTTTGGGTTAGATGTGAGGTGGTAAACTATGTCTGGTAATATTCCTGTCCAAATATCAGGTAAACCTGTCCCTGCTTCAATCTGACAATATTAGTATGCAGTTTTGTGGTTACATAGTGTGTTCTCATCCAAAAAGAACCCCATAACCAAAGTTGTAGTTGTACACATTCTACTTGCTTAGAGAGCAATAATGAAGCTACTTTATTAGCACAGAATGGGATGAAAGTGATATCTACCAGAAGATTTAGAATAAAAGGAGAAAATTCAGTTAAGTGGGCTCGACTTAATCAATGTGTGTCGTTCTCATGACTAAATGAATCACTTCAGTTACTGACAATTTCTATACATCCCCAGACTGTCCTTTGGAAGTGCCTAGCAGTGAGAGACCAAAGATACAGTGACAGAGAGGCTTTGTGCCATCTCACCTTTTCCCACTGCTTTCCAAGGTGAATGTGAGGTTATACTTTTTCTTTCTTTCCTGAATCATAAGAAAAATTTAACTGAGAGATGAATGTAGCCAGCAAGTGTGCCATTAGATTTGTTTTTCCTAAGTACTGGACATATAAATCTTATGAGGGAGAAGGCAGAGTGTTAATATATGACTTGAAAGAGGCCTGTACTGTACAGCATCTGGTACAGTAGTACTGAACTACTACCAGTACTGAACTAGTAGGAGTACAGCTCTTTTTGGACTTCCTAATCATCCTTGAGGGGTCCTTCTCCCACTGTCCTTGAGGACATCTGTGACGGTGGATGTCTGACTGGCTTCAGTGGGAGTTGGTGGTGCTCACCCTTATCTAAGCTTAGTGCTTAGATGCCACCTAAGCCATGGTCAATCATCACTGCTGTCTTTTGTCATGGCACTCATAAAGTTGAGTACCAACACTTCTGCAGGGAACTATGTGCTGAAGACCTGTGTAGATGGTAGAGCTAACTTTAAAAGCTGACCCTGAAGAAAATGGAGTTATCAATGCCCATAGAGATGATATAAAAATAAAATTCCCCCAAGGACATAATTTGTCTTGTGTGAGAGGAGGCTGACAAATGCCCCTGATAAAGCCTATTATTGTTACTGTTAAAGCGTAAAATGTTGTAATAACAGGCTGAGAACAAACTAACTGCTTAATTGACAGGTTACCTCAAACTTTCCCCCAGTCATCAAGTACCTTCTTTTTTGCTACTGTTTTATATTTTACTTCTAGGACCAGGGGAACTTTTCATAATAAGGTGTTTAGTTTTTGTGACTAATTTGCTCAAACAGGAAAAAAATGGCTGTAATCTGTAGTTATTCAGCAATGCTGTACCTAAACCATATTTTACGTAAGAAACACCTGGAAGACTTCCTTTTTATTTTCCCTGACCCCACCTTCAACTAAATATTTGTTAGCAGAGATGTGTGTTTAGTTCCCTGAATTGTGTGGGATTCTTTCAGTTACTTGGCTGGATGATGAAAAAGAGGGAAGTGTAAAAGGGGAAGACTTCAGTCTGGAAAAGTGATGGCTGATAAGGGAGAAGATACACAACTATAAAACTTTTGGTGGTACAGAGAAAAATAGAGAATAAAGTCATAGAACTCCTTGTTGAAAATACATATGGGTCCCTAAAGTAAACAAGCAAGTTCATGGGGGTGAAAAAAACCCCAAATAAGGGTGTGTGTGTA
>JAOXNG010000012.1:38028656-38040973 GCA_028566535.1 Scolopax minor
GGGGGGAGCCACGTCCGGCAGAGATGGCCAAGGGCGGAAGCGCGGTGGCAGCCAGAAGAGGATGAGTGATGCTCTCGCTGAGCTGGAAGCAGTGAGCCTTCCATTAGTGGACACATCGCTTCCGACTGGTGATGGATGGCTTCACGCCATGCATCAAAATGGTACAGAGGAAAAAAGAAAAAAATGCACCTCGGGAAGGATAAATTACAAGATGGTGCTAAGGAAAAAAACCAAGCCAATTAAATTAAATTTAATTAAAGTAAGCCAGTTAAATTAAGCAAATATCAGTGAGCAAATGTATCAGTAAGCTATTTGGTATCTCTTTACTCCCACCTCAGGTAAATAACAAGATAGTGGCAAAATATAAGATTTATTTTAATGACATGTTCTCTGACACAACCTTCATACTCTAGAAAATGTAATGTAAGGATGAAGGGCCAAGTTTCTCAGTATTTAACTAGCATTCACTTTAGACTAATGTTAAATAGATGTCTATGAGGTAGACTTTAAGCAGTCTTCCAAAATATTAGATATCGAATGATGGTAGGTAAGTTTTGTATGGTATTTAGCGCTTTTAAATACAAATTTAAAACCAAATTCCTCAGGAAGCAGCTGCAAAACTCACATTTCAACATGTCTATCAAATTTCCTTTTGAGGGTGGTTTCAGGGTGAGAATGAATACAATCAATAATAACTTTGAAGAGATGACAACAACAGCCTGCAGAGGAGAATTTATTCTTCAACCATCAGGATTACCGGACTGGTTATTTTAGAGGGACTAGGGAGTTAGACTTCCAGTTGCTATTGAATGAGACTCAGGGGCTTCATTTCCTTTAAGTGCTCTTTCAGCACAGAAGTATAAGGAAATATACCCTCAGGCTTCTTCATGCCCCTCAGAATAAATGCAAATGACTGCAGACATGGCTGGAATAGTTACCTTTTTATATGCAGACTTGTTTTATGCTGTTCAGAAAATAAATGCCTCCAGATGGCCCACCTGATTTTAGATATGTTAGTAAACTCAGTATTGCACCAAAAGTGAATATTTTTACTGTATGCATTTTGCTGATCTCCCTCAGGTTTTTGCTTCTCTTGCATTTCAGGAATGTTTATCTTTCAAAATGGCTTATCAAGTCCAGAAACAGCTGTGTTTCCTTGCCTGGAAATGCTGACTTCTTTCCTCCTTTTTCTCCTTGCTTCATTTTTTTATATTTATATGAACTAAATATTCAATCTGAGATACATTTCATACTATCACTGAATCTTCAAGGTTAAGATGTATCATTTGATATTCAACCACATGTGGAAAAAACATGTAAACAAATATACCTGTCTTCATGCGTGCTAATAAATGTTGTACCCCAGACACAATTTTGGCTATTTCCCTTCAATTACCTTAAGACACGTCCACACATATACATACATAGTCCTATATTTGCACAGATAAAACCTACTTCATATATTAGTCATCTCTGATCAAAGTAATAAATAAAGCCTGTACAGTCACTTTGAGGTTGCACCTCTTGTTGCAGTAAACAAGGCCAAAGCAATATGACTACAGTGCTTAAACATTTCAAATGGAAGAAAGTACTGCTGACTCCTTAATTCTTTCTTTATCCACTGACGAAGAGATTCACAAGTACTTGGCTAGTATTTAATGCCATGCGAATTCACAGTGGAATTAAGTCACAGTATTTTTACAGTGAAGATCATTAAGCACTGGGGAAAAAATTGAAAGGAATAGTGATTTCTTCATGTACTCTCTTCAGTTCAACTTAGGACATTTTTCTAGGAAATAAGCACAAATTTTCATTTTATTGTGTGGCTTCTAAGCAAAAAATATAAAATCTTGGGACATAAGGGTGGTCATAGCATATGACTTGATCATCTTCTCTGGCCCTAAACTTTGCATCCTGAATTGATCACCATTTTTTTTGTGTCTTCATTACCTTTTGCTGTACCTTAACATAAATCATCAAATGGGCTATATAGAAATTTTCTCCTTCCTTGGAATTCAGTTATAGGCAATGGCTGTGTTCACAGTATAAATATTAGCTTCTCTGATCATCTTGTATGAAAACACACACTCTTGTCAATAACCTACTGATGCGGCTTGCAGCAACAGAAAGTTTAAGCAGCATAGGGGAGATTTTGTGCAGCATGTTCAATTTCTTCTAAGACTGCTGTTGCCCTCTGGGGAATCTCTTTGGGGCAGCTCAGACCTAAAGTAGCTTTTCAGTTGTTTGATATTGTTGATGGCAAGTGATATCCAAGGTATTCATATTGTTTCCATGAATGATTTAACAGTGATGAAATGAAGAAAAAATTGTGATGATATTATTTAACAGTGAAAAAGAGTACCAGTCAAGAGCACTCAAACTGGTTGAGACTCGGGGAGAGGGGAGTTACAGTAGACAGGAAAATTATTCTTTTGCATGCAGTTTTGTAAAGGCCCATGCATGCCACACTTCAGTGTGCTATCATTTTCAGATGTTGATTTATTAGGACTTCCTAGATCTGACACAAGGGCTCTTCATCAAGAGCTGCTTCTGGAACACAGTCTGCAAAGAATTAACCAGCTCATTTGCCAGGAAAAAAAAGCAGGCAGTGTTCAAACAGAAAGACTGGACAGAAAATTGCATACTTTTTCCCAACTGTTCATCTATTTTTCTGAATACTTCAAACTGTAGTGTATGAAAACCACGGGAAGAGCCATAGAATGATATAAATATCATGCATGACTAATAAAATAAACCCACAGAAATCCCTGCACAGACATTCATGTATTGGAAGAAGGAAGTAAAAAAATGTAGAGACTAATATCTTCACAGTCAACAAAGTGTGGAGTGTGATGATGACTTATGGGAATGGTCATACTAAGGTCTCTGCAGCCAAGGCTTACCCATGGTTTGGATACCTCTGAAAGTTGCTCTTGATGATTGATAGGGATTTTCTAAGGCATCTTGGAATGTTCTGCAGAACTTCTTCCTTCCCTTTTATGTTTAATATGGTAGTGTTGCAAAAAGACTGTAAACTGTTCCTATTAGCAAGTCCTATAGTATGCTTATTATAGTAATGGAAATTTCTCTTGAAATGCAGTCAGCAGTGGAGTATAAATGACTGTGTGAGAATGAGTTAATCAGCTGTCTTTGTTAAATATTTTTCCATGTGTGGGAGGCCTTGGCAGTTAACACACTTTCCCCTGATTTGCAGCTACTGTCATCATTGCTATATGTGATCGATATGTCTGCCTTCACAGATTTGGAACCTGACACTGACACTAATAAACAGCTTAAAGTCACTGATAATAATTTCAGAAGGGACTCAAGAAATTGTAGAGGACTATTTTTTTTTTTTTTTTCCATTCCAAATTGCACCTTTGTATCCTGGGAAGGGTGATGCTTTAATGCTTTGTTTTTTGGTTTTTTTTTCGGCATACAAGTGTTGTGGACAGGTCTGTTAACTGGTGTTAGCTGTAGAAATCTGGAAAAACAAAATAATCAAACTGCTCCCCCTCTCCAGCCCTAACAGTTATTGGGTATAAAATGAAATGTCCTGCATTGGAACGTCATTAGTGCAACATTTAAGCTGTTTTCACAAGGTTTGTTACACATTTGCTGGTTATTATAAAGACGTGATACAAAATATAGCCCTCTTGTAATTTCATTGTTCTGAGGGGATATAGACTAGGTATGGAATTACTCTGCCATTTACGTTCCTTTCTTGCTGTTTTGTGGGGGGCCTTCAGAACAAAAGGAACAGTATTAATTGAAAGGACGCAGAATGAATTGGCAGGTTATGGATGAGTAACACCGAGAACCTCTGTCTGCTTCATTTTGCTATGTTGTGTGGTGCTTTGGAAAGATAAGAAGGTAATCAGATATGCTTTTAAAAAAAAAGAACCAGTACAAATCAGCATAGAAAGTAATGCAGTAGCAGGAGTGACATTTTACAGGATACCTCTTCTCTCAGCCTTCCCTCTTTAGATAGTTTCAGAGAAAAAGTGCAAGTGCGATGTGAAGGCACTTGTTTGTGAGGATAACATGTATTACTCAGCTATTCAAAATGGTTGAGGTTGGCAGGGACTTCTGGAGATCATCTGGGCCAACACCCCTGCTCAAGGGAAGCTGCCTAGAGCAGGCTGCCCAGGCCCGTGTCCAGACAGCTTCTGAAGTTCTCCAAGGACGGACACTCCACAACCTCCCTGGACAACCCATGCCAGTGCTTGGTCAACCTCACGGTGTATTCAGATTGAGCTCCCTGTGTTTCAGTTTGTGCCCATTACCTCGTTTGCTGTCACAGTACCACTGAAAAGAGCCCGGTTCCATCTTCTTTACGCCCTTTAGGTATCTATACATATTGATAAGATACCCCTGTTCTCTTCTCCAGGCTGAACAGTCCCAGCTCTCTCAGCCTCTCCTCATAAGAGGGATGCTGCAGTCACTTCATCACGTTCATGGGCCTTTGTTGGACTCTGTCCAGTATGTCCATGCCTCTTTTGTTCTGTTTCTATCAGTATTTACAGATATGTTTTTGCTGTCAGTTCCCAAAGTGGGTAATGACTGCCCTAGTGTTGAATTGGTTTTACTGAAAAGTTAAAAGCTTTATAAATATCTGCTGTGGCTCCTTTTATTTAATCTATATAGGAATACCACTGTATACTGTTCAGTTGTATGTTCAGTCACACAAGATACAGTGTGTTTCCATACCATGACCAAACTAAGTAGTTTGTCAGAGTGTGAAGTGAAAGGCTATTTCAACAGTGTTGGCATAAATATATATGTTCCTAAAAACTGTTTCAAAAATTACCTTTACTAGGCAGAAGGTGAAGTTTATCATGTTCTATTATTTCAAAGCCTTTTACATTTATCTATTGTATATCTACTAATATACTTGAAAAAGTGAGTATCTTCAAGTTTAAGAAATGACCAAAATTTCCCCACAGACACTGAATGTTTAAGAGAACACAAAGAATATCTGTTTTGTAAGTAGTTAGTCTATGAAGGCTTCTTTTGTATACATGGGCATAGTGTCTGGAATCTAGAATTTAACAAGATATCCAGAATAACAATTTACCTCAGTGGGTTAAACTGAGGTAAAACAAACTGCCCCAAAAACCACAGCTGAGAATGAGTTAAATCAGGGTGGACATATATGTTTAGGAAGTCATAAAAGAGCATTCTGACTTTCACAGCCTCAATGCCTATTAGACTAGACACCTATGTGCTTTTGTAGGGAGTGTAGGGCCCTCCTCTACTGTGACTTTTTAAAGATTGGGCTGTTGACATTATGTGAAGAAAGAACTTGTTTGACCTTGGCAGCTGATATTTCATACAGTTTTTTGTCTAAGAGAAAGAATTTCATGATCTACTTTGTCTGCTTTTCCTTCGGACTGAACTGGATAAAAACATGATTTGTCAGGGATATGCCACAACTATTCAGCACATCTCTTCTAAGACATGACTACTAGGTCTTTTAATAACAAATGGAGTTCATAACTATCTCAGTGTTATGAAAGATTTCTTTATACCCTACAACACCATTCTACAGAGAAAAAATAGATTTTAAAAGACACAGAAATTAAAATATTTTTTTAGCTCCCACTATGCAAAAGACAAATGGTTTATAAATCAGAACTTTCCAAGGGCAATTGCCATGTTCTAAGATGTATATTTTGATGAGTGTATGTGGGATTAGAGACAGAGGAAGAAAAGGTGATTGTACTAATAATCTATTAGATTATAGTTTTATGTCTTTAAAATAAAAATGTCACTGCAAAAAACTGTATAACACATTCTATGTGTGAATTATTCTGATTCTTTCTAATACTACACTGATAAAGTAATTGCAATCGCTTATCTTGAGGCTACCATAATTTGTTATGCATTGAACTTGGAGAATGTGCTCAGCACTCTGTGAGCAAAAAGGTGGATGGATTATTTACTCAATTAATGAGGAAAGTCTGTTTGAAAGAAAGGCCTATTTATAAGGCATTTCCATTAAGAGGGAGATGAAATGATGGCCTCCGCCTCCTGCAATTTTAACAAGACATTCTCTTCAGTTTTTTGTATCCATTGACAACGCATTCACTAGACGTACCTGCTTTTACTTCCTCTTCCTCCCAGACTAAGAATATTTTGTTCAACATAATCCACGAACATTTTAATGGCCATTTCTCCAGCCTGTGTTTTTGCCTTTTATGGCACTTAAAGAAGCTTTTTGAGGCAGTTTATTTGTCCAAAGCTTTTTCTTATAACTGTAGCTATAAGAAGAGTTTCCAATGGGCTTATTCTTGTCAGACTTCATGAGTTAGACCTCTTCATCAAGTCTGATAAGGCTGTTCAGTAGTGGTATAGTGGAATATGTGGTATTTTTAGTGGTGGATGCAGTTGTCAAGTGGACAATAATTTCTTTGAGCTTGGCTGGGTTTTACTGTCTTCGGCTTTCTTCTAGCTCATATAGCAATCTTTTGGGGAAATAGCTCTATCCTAATTGTGGTAAATTGTATCAGTGGATTTCCCACAGACAGTAAGGAAGTAGAATGAGTGAAGACCTAGTGAATAAGATTAGACTTTCCAGTAGAAACACTTCGGAGCTTGAGTAGGTCATCAACTGCTATCAGAAAGGCAGATGGACACCAGAACTTATATGGTGTCTATTGTAATTATATGCATGAATGCAAAATAATTCTGTATGCATGAACATCTCTTTCTTGTTGAAGATGAATTTGAATTATTAAATTGCTGCCTATTAATATAACCTGCTGTGTAGGTACTTGAAGGTATCTAAAAATGACTATAGGTCTGCTAAAATCTTAAGGGCTCAACAAATAGCAAAAAAAATCCTCTCCAACAGATAGGTAGTTATTTTTTAGTGGAATTATCCATGCAATCAGCTTTGTCACCTATCCAGGAGATTTTTTCATGCTATCATCTTTCCTTAAGTGCTAGCTGAATACTGTCAAAACCAAAGGTGTATTGTTTCTCAAACAATAGGTGCAGATATGACCTATTAGCAATGACAACAGGAAAAGTGACGTATGTCTAATTTTATTGTTATATTATTAAAAAGTACCTATACTTTCCAACTGAGAACATTTATGTCATTAAGGCGAATAAAATATGGCTTTTATTCTTCCATTCCAGTGTGATTTTGCCAGGAAATACATGAGAAACTTGAAAAATTGAGACATTGGTTGAACAAAACTATCTACCTTTTCAATCATTCTATTATATGAATAATTGCTGAGGTTATGGTGAAACTATGAAATCATTTGGAAATATGGGAATCTTGTTGTACAGTCTAAGAAGCAAAGAAATGTGTGGTGGTGTTTTATTTTTAAAGTGACACAGTTCTACAACACAGGCATCCTGTTTTCTTCATTGTATCCCTGATGCAATTCACACCAAAGTAGTCTTAATACATTTTTTATGTGACACAATGGATACAGCAGAGGAAAATAATTAAAATGATTGAGGAAAGTTTGCACTTATGAACCCAATTTTGAGCTCGATTAGGTCAGTGCAGTTCTTAAGTCTAGTGGCAGATAAAAGAGGATAATGCCATTTAAGTCAGTGGAAAGGTTCTTCTGACTTCACTGGACTTTGGTCAGGCACCAAGTGCACTAAAAAGGTCACTTATCTCAATGCAGTGTGAATTGTACCAGTTTCTCTCAAGTATTTTACTCCATATTAATTTCAGTTAATTAAGAAAATTTTTATTCCTTTTTATTCCTTTTAATTAATCAATCCTAGCTGTGAGTGGAAGGTGGCACTTTCTGCCTTGATGGCTGACTGGACTTACAGACTGTCACTTTCTGGTTGAGAAGTACTATATTAATTTAACTATATTAAGTTGTTTAGTCTTCCAAGGGAAGTGCTTGAAGTATGAATAATTAGTTATGAAACTTCCTATTCAAAGTACTTGCAAATATTAAAAATGCCAATCTTTCTCTGATAGAATATGAGTAAAATCAGTGATTCTCTGCATTTTCCATACTGTACCATTTTCTCCCTATCTGAATGACCTAAATCCTACTGCTATTTCCTCTGCTTGGTTAGGAGGAAAACTGTTTGCACTTCTGTATTCCCAGGAAGATGCTGAGGCTAAAATAGAGCTATTAGCCATTTTTCCTCTTTAATTCCTATTATTATTTGTGTGTGTCCAGATCTTGGCCTGGCTTTTGAGAAATGAGTATCTAAGAATTTGTAGGAGTTGATACCCTTTACTCATAAAACTGAATTATAAGACTATATGGCTTTGGGAGGTCCTTAAATAAGCTCCTTCCATACTTCTTTGTCAATGCATTTCAGCCCTGTTTTCCTGTCAAGCTATGTACAAACTGAGGCAGCCACTTAAAATATAACTTAATAAAATTATTGTAATTTGAAACACACTCTTTCAAAAAAAGTAGAAGGCTTCAACAATAGTGCAATAAGTCTTATTGCCTTATGCAATAAGATGGCATAAGCCAAGGGCTTTTAATTACATCCATGTACAGATACTCAGCTCAGTACAATTGGATGGAACTCAGTGGTCTTTTTCCGTATCTTTTTCCATAAGGTAAGCTTTTTGGAGGCGTATACTGTATGTACTATTAAGTCAGTCATAAGTTCTTCTTTACTGTGGTAAGTATGCAATAGTCCATGCATTCTCTGCATTTTAGCTGCTTCTTGAACAGCTGGTATTTACAATATTTTGTAAGATGATTTTGTGCTTCATAACTTGCAAATATTTCCATTATGGAGTACCATACAGTTAATAGGCAAAAAGAGGTGCTGCAAGGACAGCATTCAAAAGTTTCTTTGTAAGATCAAAATCCTGTAATTTCTCTTTCATACTTCAGTGAATCAACAGCCAAACACTATTGCTTCCCCTCTTTGCTTAAACTCATAAAAATACAATCAATTCATGGTAAGAAAAAGAAAATCAGGTTTTATTTCCTTTTACTATTCGAGATGATGCTGTCTGTATGATTTTAAATGCAGCAAAATTTTACATGTGAAAGGGGGGCACAATTCAGGTATTGTGGGGAAGTTCCATCTGTCACATCTTTGCAGAGACAAAGCCTTGTTTCACGTTTACATAAAATAATCAGTACAGTACAATAAAACAGTGTAATAAAGCATATAATGTGTTTCCCGTTGAGAATTCTCACGACCTTAATAATAAAACAGGATCATATATATACATCTACATATCTCAAGGGTTCATTGCCAAGGAGCCAGTAGATGTACTCTAGAATATAGAAGATATCTTCAGAATAATTCTTCCTGCAGACTTATGCCAAGAAGATGGTAGATATCATCTTTTGTGTAGTTCCTCACACTTCATACTTTAGAGTGGATGCTACATGCTAGCATATTTGATTACAGTATTGGAAGAAGAGGAAAGAAACCTTAATTAGGTCACTTTAGGTGTGACATCTTTGTTAGTTCTAGTTGCAGAATTGCAAACCCAAGATAACATTGCTCATGCTCTGAAAACCACTATCTGTCCAAAGTGCAACAGAAAACTAGTGCTTTTTTAGATAGAGGCCTTGCTATTGCCTGATTAGCTCACTTCAGCAGCCCAGATGTTCAGCCCCCACAACGAATTTATGAGATCCTTACTGCATTGGTAGAGCATCTTTGGAACACCATCAGGGCAAGTCCTGCTGAACTCCTTCCATTTCCTGCAAACAACAGTATTGCAATTAAATTAATTAGGGATGTATTAGGACTAGTGAGAGGAGGGGATTTTTTTTCGTGACCAGGGACTTAGTGATGAGTGGAGCAGCAGCAAGTATATTGAAGCTCTGATCCTAGAAACATCATCCTTTACCTCAGTTCTAGACCGATAATAAATGAAATCTTTTCTAAAAGACATTTCTGCTCACCATTAAAGATTTTGACTAGATGTTTTGGTAGTATGGGAAATAGGAACTAAGGAAGGCCATTTGGTAATCAATATACCTTAAGCAGATCTCAGCACTGCAATAAATGTGTTATTGTACAAATCAAATGAAGATGATCAGTTCAGCCATGCAACCAGATCTGGGCAACCACCACAGAGACAATGTTTAAATGAGAAGAAAGTGAGTCAAAACATCAGGGTCTTTTCAACACATTATTAGTCAATTCGCTAGTCAGATCGTATTCAATCTAGATGAAAGGAATCAATGATACATTTAATTAGAAGGTTATTGCTTTTGTGAGAAGACTAGCAGAAGGAATTACAATTCTCAAAAGGGGTATTCAAAGTGTTTTTCACAGGGCACACCATGTCACTTTATATACCTAAGCCATATAAATTAAGACGTTTCCTTCAAATGTTGGTAATTGCATGTCTGTACAGCTTAGTAAGTGACCTGATTTTCAGAGGTGCTGGGTACTGACTTTTTTTGAAGTTTACAGGTCTTTGCTGCCTGTGAAAAGTAGGCCACTTATATAAATGCTTAAATATAGATTTTGGTACTTGATTTTAGGCTGCCAAGCTTGACAATTTTGGCTTTAATAAATAAAACAGACCTTCTAAGCTGAAAGTGTGTCAGTAAACTTGGCTCTAGCCAGGCAAACATTGACTGGTTTACAGCAACAAAATGTGCATCTTTTGGGTCCATTCCACAAATGCTAAGTGCATGCTAAGTGCCTTGAAAAAAATTCCAGCAGAAACGGGAGAGTGAATTCTGAAACTGAACTCTAGGAACAAACACTGGCTTTTGTATGATTTCTTTCACCACGTTGGCCATTATACAGAAAAATGTTTTGACAGACTATCAACAGAAATTTGCTTATATCATATTTATGTATACGTACCACAGAGCATAATATCAGAGACTCACATGCAGTCAAATATATAGCTTTATAAACTACATCCTTGCCAAATTGACCACTTTATACATAATAGGTTTGTCAAAGTTGAAAACTCAAACAAACAATTCAAGACTAGATCTACAGCTGCTGTGAATCCATGTGCTTCATGCACTTCAAAGAAGGGAACATGCTGATATAATCCAGCTGATTTGGCCTCTAGACTTGAGTTTACATTCAGCACCCAGAGTGAGACCTACAGGTGGTATAAGTCAAAGCAGGTCAAATGCAAGTTAGTGGAGTAATGCTGATTTGTGGCAGCTGAGAAACAAGAAGTAGATTATGATAACAAGATAACAAAGATGTTTCTCATTGCTCTTCCTAAGCACATTTTTTTTTAAACAGGCAAACAAATCCACATACTGAAGTAGAACAGTATGGATTTGCAGTTTCTGTTTTGATGATGACTTCTTTATGACTACTGTGTGGTTGTGACCCTACAGTTGTAGGTGAGGGAGCTGATTCTGCTGGAGAAACACTGTCTTATATAGTGTAAAGAAGAATGTGAGAGCGTTGTGAAATGACTTGGTCCTGGGGGAAGAGGGGTGGTGGGATTCGTTTGTATAAGGTAGTGGCCATCATTATCCAGAGGAATATCCTTGTTGGTCTCTTTTTCTTTGGTGTGGAGACATGGTTTCCAAGTGATGGATCCTTGGCTGATGTACACTTGGTTAGATCTGTGAAAATGAGAATGCTTTGTTGATTCAAGTTCACTGTTATGCTGATCTGAAATGTGCTTGTTTTAGTGTTTTGTGTAGGGCTCCTGTAAAGGTATAGTATAGGAGTCTTAGAGGGAGATAGGAAGAAGTAACTAGCAACTTTTGAATTGGAATTCTGTTGTTTTCTTCTTTTATACTAGGGAAAGAATGGGATTGCATGCTTTGATACCTGACTTCTGTATTAAGATAAGTAGGTAAAAGTCCAGGATTCACAGCTCTGTGTAGGTGGATCAGCTCTGAGACTTATGCACAAGGTAAACCACGGGAAGACTCAGAGTTTCATGAGGGGAGGAGAAAATACCATATTGTGAAAAATTGCTATCTAGAATTTAGTAGGAATTACCTTTGATTTGTCTAAAGGTACAGAAGTTAGATTGTTAGGCACGTGTTTTGAGCAGACTTGTGTGTTTACAGCCTTTTGCAATTGTGACCAATTGTGCTGCAAGGTGCTCAAGGTCCCAGCATGTTGGACTGGAGGTCCAGTTCCCAAGATCGAGCCAGGCTATTGCATTCCAACTAGGAGACCTTGGCTTGAGAAACCTTTTCAGGTTTTATTAAAGCCCAGGTGACAGGTGGAAGTATTTGAAAAGGCTTCTTATTACAATCTAGTGAAACAACATAATTCAAAAAGTGTGTTTTCCTGTCAAAAAACCCTCTGAGGTTCCTTTAGCTCGCTCACTTGTTTATTGCACAGAAGTGGACGAGGGGGGATTCGGGGAGTTTCCATCGCTGTGTATGCTATCCCTG
>JAOXNG010000012.1:38118907-38130631 GCA_028566535.1 Scolopax minor
GTTCTTGCAGAGCTGTGTGGGACCACTTCCTGTGGAACAATGCTTGAGGAGGGTAAACAAATACCTTCCTGATTTGTTGTTCATGAGTATAAATACTTAAGGTGTCTGTATCAATTCTCTGTATCAAAGGTGTCTTTGTCCACCCTAAACCTCCTCCTTTCCTTGGACAAGTATTGGGTTTTTTTACTATCTCCAGATTACTGACGTTGGGGAAGGACTGCCTGCCAAGAATAATCAGGAACAGTTTAGTGTTTTTAATGGAGCTGAAATAAGAACCAGATTGAGGAATATGAGTAGAAAATTTGGTGTTGCTGCTTGTACACTAAGATACCATTCAGGTAATTGTCTAAAAGGATGTTTAAATATCTGGAATCTGCTTCTGTTGTCTTATAAGGACCATATTTTCTGCTTCAAGTGTTTATGCAGTTCGTACCTGGTTGCTTTAGTTCCTCTGACCATGTCTAAACATCTAAGCCATGCTGTATTTATTTAATCTGTCCTCATAACTCTGTTCCTCTTGGTCCCATAAACCAGACCAAACCAACCCAGTAATTTTTTTTTTTTTTTACTTTTCCCCATTTCCACTTACACAGCATGTATGTATTTTTGGCCATAAGGTACCCTTAATTAATGAAATCCTCCAGATGAAGGTGTAGCAAAACCATATAGATAAAGAGATGTTTTCTCCATACTTTGTGATTAGCTGCCTGTGATTAGTGGATTTTATGTCCCCCCACTGTCATATTACAATCCAAATTCATGCCTCACATGTGTTGCTCACAATTTGTACAAAGGACATACTGCTCTTACTGCTTCCCTGGTTTTAATCTGATCATTTATTTGATGCCCGTGTTTTGCATTAATTTCCCTGAGATGTTCTGGCTTGCATTTTTCAAGTTAAATTTGATTTTTGGTTGGATTCTTACCTTGCATATTTCTGTTCTCTCTTTAATGCACTTACATTTTTTTTTTTTTTGGTCTCTTGTACACACTCATTTGCTTTATCAGAAGCATACAGTCTGCGTATTGGGGTTTCCAGGCTCAACAGTTTTTCCAGTATCTGATGCCACATTCCTTTGTCTTCTTTCATTCTCAGTCTGTCTCTTTTCTAGTCTCTCACTGTGTTTTCTTTCAGCTGATAAATCAATTTTGCCAGTATATTTTTCTCCGTCTCCCTCTGTAAGTTTTACTCTACTGTGTTTTTTCTCTGAAACACAAGGCAACATGTCTACCTATATGTCATAAATATGTAAACTTCAAGTTTTCTTTGCAAGTAAATAGGAACATCCTGTTTAATACTGATTTACCAGAATCTGGTTTTAAAAACATTCTAAAGAAAAAAACAACAAAAAAACCCACCAACCCAAAAAGTGCTATAAGCACTAACATTTTAACACATAAAACTATCTTTAAAGGAGTTTGCATTCTGGCTTGAAACTTAGATGATTCTCTGATAATTACTTTCCTTTCTAAAAATGCTATTTAATTCTGTTAAAGTTCATATTTGAAATAGTACATTCAGTGCCTTAACCACTGATATAAAGTTTAGTAATAAATAAAATCTATAGCAAAATAAGCACTACAGACAAGCCATTAAATATAAAAAGGAATGTAGCTGCTAGCATTAACTTACAGAATAAAAGCCTTTAGCAAATGCTTCAAATTGTCTTGACCTTTTTTAAAGAAAATTCTGATAGAGCTTTGAGGTTTACTACCAGCCTTTCTCTTCTAGCCACCAGGAACTGTCAAATTGTAGTTTGCAATCTCGAGAGCTGACACGGGTTTTATATCTTTGTTCATGTACTATTTTGTGTTTGTAACTTTCATTACAGTGACTTTATTTTTTTTTCTCTTGCAGGATGAGAACTGAACATGTAGCAAAACCTTTTGAAGGATGATTCTCCATTAATTCATGACACATGCTTGACTATTTAATTTCCTCAAAAATACTTGTAAGTAACAGCTCACAATTATCTATATAATGGGGAAGTGGGCAGGTCATAATATGTACAATTCACCTGAGAATTTTAGTGAGAATGCAATTTTTGCAGAAATTTCATGACAAGTTCTGAGGAGAAAAAATTA
Organism: Scolopax minor; assembly: GCA_028566535.1. Lineage (NCBI taxonomy): Eukaryota > Metazoa > Chordata > Aves > Charadriiformes > Scolopacidae > Scolopax > Scolopax minor. Next base: position 38,120,993 of record JAOXNG010000012.1, read on the forward strand.
AATAAAAATGGGTTTCAAAATTTGGATTACAAAGAAAAGGACAATAGAACTAATCCTAAAGCAAAGCAAAGTTGTTGTTACCTTACAACTACATTTAGATTAATATAAATATTATACTTACACCTTACCAAATTGAAAAAAAACATCCTTCCTGAAGCTGTTGGACCTATATATGAGAGTAACTGTTGAATATGGAGCAGGCATTGATGGAGGTTTTCTACTAAAAACCAGCACTACTCTGGAGACAAGGTAAGAGAAAAAAAAAAGGGAAAAAAAGCCAAAACAAAGGAAGCAAAGTAAAATGGGATAGACTACAAGTGATTGAACCAGGTTTTTAATTAATGAGAACACAGGAGATTGCTAAAATGAGTACATTACCTAATGGTGAATTAATATTATATGCTGAAACATCCCACAAGGGAAGAATTGGATATGCTAATATTGTATGAAAGAGATTGCCACTGGCAAATATTTCACTGTAGAGAGTTCTACATTAGGTATAAACTCAGAAAAAAACCCAACCATCTTAATATATGTCATGAAATATTAATTGCCTAGAAGTTACTAAAGCAAGATAAAAGCTTGATTATACACCTTTGCATCCTTTTTATTGTCGTTATTGACCATTGATCCAGAATTGTTTTTAGAAATGTGTTGTGTTATTGTATGAGTAATAAAATAGATATTTTGTGGTATAAACTCATCATTCCTACGCAGTAATATCCTAAACTGCAATTGGCCTAAGCCTAATGGGATGCTACTTAGAACATCCTAAGGGGAGGATATTTGGCCTTAGAATTTGCTTTCCTCTCCTTGGTTCAATAATACTGTCTGCCCTCTGGTAACATTCAGGCTACTCTGCAAATGCACCTGTTATTTGTGTTAATGTGAAGGGAATGGATGGAAATGTGAGACAGTAATGGATCTGCAGTTTAAAACGTCATAATACTGTACATCTTTTTTTTTTGATAAAATATATGTTGTTTATTTTGGCTTGGACTTCTTTTAAACTCTTCACCATCCCAAGAGTAACTGTATATCATTTTACAAATGAAAAGAGGAGGAAGAAATTTCTTAAGTTTTGCATTTAGGATTTGGAAACACCATCTTAATCTTCATATTTTGGCCTATGACTGTTTAAAGTACACAGAACTGAAGAAAACAGTGAACTTTTATATTGTTCCATTAAAACCCATAAATCTACCTGTATTTACTAAAATCTACACTGACCTCAGTAAACTCTGGTAAGTGATACAAGTTTCATATTTATGAGGGAACCTGAAAATTAATGTTTCCTTGGACTGAAGTGATTAAAAAAAAAAAACAAAAAAGAAAACCCACCCCCAACTCTGTAAAAGATGACTGCAACAGAAAGACCCAGATTTTCAGCCTAAGTGAGTGTCTATGCCTTGGAGTGGTTTATATGTATCAGACACAGATGGCAGACTCTGAATGCTACTAGTAAATTAACTAACCCATGTTCAGTTCAGTTTCTTACTTCTATTGGACCCAATTAAAGCATTTTTGATGATTGTTACCATTTTTACTGAACGGCTTGCTCATAATTTTCTCTGGCTGACCAGTTGCCAAATGAAAGACTATTTCATATCCTTACTTCTCTTTGAAAATGAACTAAATTCATTAAATTATTTGTCAATGCTGTTGTCTTGACATATGATGAAATCTAGTTTGATCTTAATGTTCAAGATGTATAAAATGGCAGCGACAGGCCTTCAGCTGCTGCAAACTGGCACAGGTCCACTTATTTCAATAAAGAGTTTGCAGAGTTTTCAGCAGAACGCAGCTGGGCTTATAGCTAGAGTTGACCTATTCCATCTGTGGTCTGCTTCCCGGCTGCCTTACATTCACAATTAAGAGTGCTCCTGAACAGTTGCTCACTCTGGAAATATCAAGTATTTGATATTGATATCAAGTGAGTGAGAGGTTTCTCTTGTGTTTTGAGTGGGAGTTTAACAGTTTGAGCGTTATGCTTGGTCACATCTTTATTGCTGGGTCCCAGCTATTTGGCATATTCTCTTATATGATAGTATTTCTTTTGTGCTGCTGCTACTGCTGGTCTCCTGGCTTCTTGTCATTCTCTTGAAGAGGGTATCTGACAGTTCACCACTGCCTGTTATTTAATTGTTTTGGCTATTCTATCTTCCAGGTGATGGCCTGAGTATCAGCAATCGGTATAATCTTCACAGAGACTTATTAAATAATAAGTAAACCTGTTAGATAACGATTTCAAAGATCTGACTTTTAGCAGTTTACTAAGGATTTTTCTAAGCAGATAACTGTTTCTTTCTCTTTTAACTTCTTTATTAAATACACTTAAAATATATTTCTAAATAATTTTGCTTATATGTAGAATCCAGTGTTCTGCATTTCTGGTTCTATACTCAAAGAAGCATGATGATGCAATGTAAATGTGGTCAGTACAGGAAATCTGGCACTGTTAAATGGTTTTCTATAACTCAGTATAGTATAGTATAGGACTGGAATTAAAAGAAAGCAATGACATATATAAGGTTGTGTCTCCTTTAGTTTGTAAGCAAGATTGAATACAGTCCTAAAGTCTCTGTTCTGTGAAGTAAGTGCATATAAAGTAATCCTGAATTTAGCAGTCATTGTCAGATGTGGCTGTGGCATTACTTGAGAAAGTATATGGTAAGTTCAGTTCTCTAACAGTGTTGTCTGTGCCAGCTGGGATTTTATTTTTCTTAGTGTTGCACCATGGCAGGAAAATGTGAACCCAAATCTGTATCATCTAAAACTACCTCCAGGGACCCCTGTGCCAGACTGTCTGAAGCACTTCAGAAGTATCTTTTTTTAGTGCTGGAATGTTCATAGTCATTAACATAATTGGGACAAATTAAAGAGGGGAAAATGCTGAAATAACTGGATTAATTCTGTGTAGAATTGTAAGAATTCATGAGAAACAGAACAATTGTAAGGGATTTCAATAATACCAAAGAACAGTGAAGGTCACCGCAGTTCAAAGATGAATGCCTTGAATATAGTTTGGGAGAGACAAAAAGGAAAGACAAAAAAAAAAAGAAAGAAAGTAGGCTTGATTCTTATCTCATGCTGCTCAGTCATGCTTTGACTCAGTTTTAAGTGCACTGTCCTTAGTAATCCTTGGCTGATTTACCAGAATTACTACATTTTTGTTGGGGTCACACTGGCCTGCAGATGCCCTGAAGTCAGGAAAGATACCTGAGTCACTCTGCCTTTTCCCCTGCCCTTGGCCTGTGCCAACAAAGGTTTTATCAGACCCAAGCAGCTGGACCTTGCTGAACCTGAATTAAATGTGTCTGTATCACTCTGACGTACTGTCAGTAATCATTACCTATCTGATAAGCTATGTCCCAAGCTAAACTAGAAGTTGCCTTCTACCACCACTATATGCTAACCTCAAGAACTTTTCTTTAAACCAAAACGTTAGAAACTTTTCCTGAATAAAAAGATACTGAGTACCTTCTAGGGGCTGGATTCTCAGTCACCAAAAGTCCAAGTTGATCCTGTGTAACCTGTTATGGTAGGATATCATCACTTGAATCTAGAAGCAAGCTGGAATCTGAACTTGAAGTTTGCTTTCCTCTAGGTGACTGACTGTGTGTGGTTCTTTTAAGCTGATCACAGAAACAAATCCCAATATAGCAGACCTTTGTCTTCTCTCAGGTCTTGCCTATACTTGTGCTTCTCATAGCCTGACACAAGTTCCACTCTCTGCAGTACTATCAACTCCTGACCTATAAGCATCACTAAGCAAGGAAAGGAGATTATCCATGTTGGACATATTGTTTTTATGGGTGAAATTGTAGCTATACTGGGGGGAATCGGAGAATCCAAATTAAAAACATACCATAGAATATTAGGAGTCTTAGTCGGTGCATTGGTACAATCAACTACCTTAAACAGTAAAAGCTGTGAAAAGATGGAATTTGCATTGAATGAGATCACAGGTGGCATTATTTTTCTGAGTTGATGTTGCTGGCATAAATATCCTAGAACCTGGCAAACAAAAGGCTGAAGAACCTTAGCATTTTTAAGGCATTTGTAAGGGTATTGACTACAGGGGGATTATTCTACTTGTAGATTGGCATGCAGAGTGAATTGGGACTGTGTATTCCTTCACAATTCCCCTACAGCAATGTCCCTTGCCTTTTATTCCTGTGCCGATACATAATGCCACTGGCATAACTAGTCTTCCTGCAGGTGCAGCACAGGCTCCCAGCTAAAATGTAGCTCTGTTTTCTGCCTGCACAGCAGCCACTCAGTCCAGAGTGTGCAGCACATCACATTTGTATTCGTGGTATAGGTTATAAGCACAAAAAATGCCAGAGTAAATTGTTCAGGTGTCGCCTGTGCCCATAAAATGATGGTCACCCTTTGAAAATAAACTCATGGAAAGCAGGCTATGTATAGAAAGCCATTTCTTTGATGGATGTTAGCTGCAGGGGGAGGATAAAACAGGCCCTTACCTATAGCTGCGTAGGGTAATCATTCCTGTAAGTGAAACTTACTACTGTAATCACACAAAGACTTGAGCACTGTGAAGGCAAAATCAAAATGCTAGCAGACAAGTTGTCCTCCAGTTTATTAGGGTTCCTTCCCAGGAGGGCTACATTCAATTATGTTTTTCAGTGGTTTGCCAAAAGAGCTTCACAGTTAAGCCAGCTGAGTTTGCATTCAGATTTTCTACTTTAAGTTACAAATGTCTTGCTTTTCAAAGCTTTCCAGCTGACCTGAAGTGGCACGCCGACAGTACTACAGCTAATTGAATATATATCTCATTTTTCATTTTTGCAGCTTTACAGACCATTTCCTCATTAAAAAAGGTGAGTGTTTGCACAGGAGCAGGCAGGAGAATTAAGCAGCAGGAAAATCTCTGTGACAAGACATTCTTTCCTTTGTTTTTGAGTTTGGCAGCTGGATACTTCTGCTAACTCATATTTACCTTGTGCTAACATAATAATTGGGGAATGACTACTTTGCTTCAGTAGAAGTATCCTGCAGTTAAATGCAAGAAACTCTATTTGCCTCAAGGCTGTGCTCTGTTCTGTTTATAGTGCCACTTTTGTATGTATCCCTATAAAATTTGAAGAGAGGTCTGTAATGATCGTCAGTAAAGCACTGCTCTGCAAGGATTGAGGAAGTTACAAATTTCAGATAATCCAGGATATAAAAGGACTGTTTATACTAATTATCAGAGCACATGCCTTAGATTCTGGCATTCAGTGCTGTATGAGTTCTCAATGAGGGGTACTGTTTTGCATTCCACTCTTTCTTTCCACTAAAGAAAATGATCACTTACAGACATTTAAGAAGTGAACCTGTGAGTTTTTCTTGTGTATCACAGAAGGACACCAAATATTAGCATTATGCTCAGTGTTCCTTTGCAATTCATAATCCCTTGAGCCATCCTGCTCATACAAACAGCTGTAGCAAAAGTGTACATGAGGCCAGGTACACATTGGATTTTGGCAGATGTACTGTGTAGGCCTGAACATTAAATAAGCTTATTCAGGTAGAACAATATTGCTATTCAATAAAGTTTATTGAAGTAGAAAATAAGCAAAGTCTCAGCATTTTTTTCAAAATGGCCCTGAATGTAAGCTAGTTCCTATAAAAAACATGCAATATTAGCTCCCACCTCTCATAGATCTCATACACTCCAACTGACTTCTTTAGCATTTCCTTCCTGAAAAGTAAAAATCGTCTGACAAAAAGGGGTGAAAAAATTAAGTATTATTGCCATAATGCTAAATGCTATGTATCAGGAACCTAATATTCTGTTGCACTGGGATATACAAATTCCCCCAAAGACTTAGTCCCCTATATTGAATAGTCTTATTGTATTTTCCAGGAGATATGCTTTAATCTATAAGGAACTCATTTTCTGACTGTGCTCCCTGACTCAACATTGACACACTATCTAGATATTTGGAGATATTGAATTACTGAATAGAAGCATGATCAAAGAGGAGGGAATGATCTAAGACTGTTCTAAATGGGACATTAGGTCTTTGAAGAGACTAAGAGGCTAAAAGGTGTGGGTGACGTGTTTAAAAGAACAGCTGTGCCCATTTTCTTTAGGAGGAGAGAAAAGAGATAAAAGTGAAAATGCTAGTTTTCATGCTGCCACTGCCTTGCATTTCTGGTCAGTAAACCAAAGTAGCCTGACAGCATTCCCGGATGCAGTCCCCTAGACTAACAAGATATTTCTGATTTTGATGACATCCCCCTTGGCCAGAGGCTCCAGCTTTGGCTCTTTTTTGCCTGAAAGCAGCTGTGCCAGAATAGCTTGGTGAAGTTGCCCAAAAGTAGGGTTATTCTTCTGCCTCATTGCACCAAGAAGAGCAGGCAGTGGCGTATGGGGTGCCCTTCTGAGGTTCAGCACAAAGTCCCAGAAGGAAGTTCATGGCTGACTACAAGCCATGGTGCAGCTTGTACCTCCTGGTACAGCTACATATTGTTCTTCTGCTCCTCATCCAAGGAGAGTCTGGTGGGGACTGAGCATCATACTGCTCATAAGGGCTTACTGCTCATTTAGATACGCAGAGGGTGAGTCACTAGTGCGAAGTTAAGAGATTTCATTTTCTAGCCTCAAACTAGGACAACTTTTTTTATGATTTGTTTGTGCATCAACATCAATGGTGGTATCAATGATTAAAATACACTGAAACACAATTTTATATTCACTGCAGCAAGGAATTACAAGACATTTTCCTTTGAGTCCTTTCAACCCTTCAAGAGTTTGTAGAGAATGGAAATCAGAGTTAGCTGAACTGGTTTTGTTCATCTTGCAAAAGTGACGGCTGTTGAGCTCAGTTTTCCTCAGTGAAATGTTATCTTACAAGAGGGATAAATGCTTGGATCCTGGAAGTCATTGTCAGCATCACTTTTTTAATCAGGTCAAATGCTGAGTCTTCATGAAATAGCGTCATTGGAGAAATATGCTAATTGTTTCATTTGTTCTTTATTTTCTTGTGTTTGCAGACATACTATATTAGACTCCCTCACTCAAACTACACCATCCAAAGGGCACATTTGTAGGCTAAAATTTGAGGAGATGTATTCAGTAAAGATCAGTATGCACTGGTCTGGATATATCACAAAGTTTGCTTTGAAGCCTATCTGCTAACTACAGAAGAAAAGACCCTTATAATTATTGCAGTACTATTGCTAAAGGGGATAAAAGGGTCATGTCAGATTCCAAGTCACTTCTGGGCAGGCTCAGATGACATTTTGGCATCTAATTCAGACTTCACCCTGTTTTAAGCAGTAAACATGTGGTGGGACTTTCTGGAAATCAGCTGGACTTTGGAAATATCTGTGTTATTACTCAAGTATTTGTTCTGCAAGCAAGCTCCATGCCCACAGCTGGGAGGTGTTCCTGTCAGCTCATACAAATGACTTGCAGATTCTGCTTTTATTTCCCTGCTTCACTTGCTGCAACATGCAAAACTCTCCAAGATGGAGGTTGCACTCTGAGGCCAAGAACTAAGTTTTTCACATTTGCCTTCTTTGCACATCTTTTCTAAAAACAAAGAGTTATTTCACCGGAACCCTGCCGACTTCTGTCTTATCTGGTGTTTAGGAGGTATTTGCACCTGTAGGGACAGAAAAATGCTCCCTTCTAAAGAAGAACTATCAAGTTGTCTAGTGAGGCTCAAAGAGGTATTTTTCTGGAAACCTGCCGACTTCTCTCTTATCCAATGTTAGGAGGTATTTGCACCTGTAGGGATAGAAAAATTCTCCCTTTTCAAGGAAAACTCTCAAGTTGTCTAGTGAGGCTTTTGGGAGCTGAGACTCTTCCTAGAATGGTAAGTGGGTTTTGAGTTTAGAACAACCAAAAATCTGCCTAAAGATTGTCAATATGGAACTAGTCGGAGAAATATTCTTTAAAAAAACCTTACATCTTTGTCTCAGTATTTCTACACTAATGGAAACTTGTTTCCCAGTGCTGCTCTGCTGAGGGGCTAAAAACCCCGTACTAATCACCTAACATGAAGGATGTTGAGCAAAACAGCACTGTTAGTCTGGAGAATGAAAATGCTTGTAGTAGGGCTAGGATGGACAGTGCATCGATTTATGTGTCCAGGTGAGCATGGGGAGAAGGAGAGACAGCTCACCAGGGACTGGCAGTGGGACACAAAGGAGAGGAAACTTCAAAGGCAGAAATTGAAATTCTTTTTGCAGATTGTTTTTAATAGGCATAGTTGTTTTATCAATTGCCTCTGATAACAGCATATAAGCAAAAAAAAGTCAAGAATTTGTTCCATGCCCAGATGCAGGGTTTCATCTGAGGGCTCATTCTCATTCTGAGGGCTGCATGTATGATGAAACTCTCTAAAGTGTTGGGCTTTAGTTCTATGATTAGGTATAACATTAGGTTCTGGCATGCTGTGACAGATAGTATAAGCATCCAATGTTTGGAGAAAACAAGCCTAATACAATGGAACGGGATAGAAGATGCCATTGATTTACACATATGTATTGATTTACACAGTACATGCAGTCTTTGATTGCATGTAAACAATTTGCTTGTGACCAGAACAATGCAAACTTAATTCGGATCAGTCTGATTCATATCCAAGATTTGTCTGTAATATCAAACTCATCAAAAAGAAAAGAGAAGACAAGACTACTCCATTTTTTTCTCTGCCTTTTTTTTTTGTTCACTTTTTATCAATTCCAATTTATATCAAATCTCACTACTATATCTTTCAACAGTTCAGAAACTGAGTGGGAAACATAATTCAGATTAGAGAATCAAGAGAGACATCAGAAAAAAAAAAGTCATTATAGACTTCATCTATCAAAATATTTTGGTTGTGGGTAATTAGAATGTGGTAGAATATAATCTTTGAACAGTCAAATAATATATCCAAGAGGCAGCCTCTCTCCTTGTTTTTGGTATATTGTGCCAGGAATTTTGTTTCTGGTCCTTAAAGGGCATACATTTCATAAATATATTTCAAGCAATATGTTCTAGGACTATATGGAGAGCATTTGAGGCTTTCTCCCCTCCATAACAAGAAGTCTGACTGCACTAAGTGGTGAATATGGATAGTCATGCTGGAAGCCTGAACCTGAGGAGTTTGTGGTGAGGACATGAGAATAGATATGTCTGATGCCAGCCAGAGGCCATCGCATGAAGGTGTAGAAAGAAGAGATGAGAATGTTCCCTGGAGGTGAAAGAGTACTTTTCACCTTGGCAAACCATGCAACTTGTCAGGGCACAGTGTGTGGTGTTCTTGCCTCAGCCAGAGGCAAGAGCTGTCATGAGAAGTAATATCATGTACTAAAGTAACTGGTATCTTTGGGAAAAAAATGGACAAGATTTTGGGATCAGTGTCTGTTCATCAGATATGGTGAGAAGCATCAAAATCCAAGCTAAGAACACCTGAAAATCTTGTTCTCAATGACTGCATGAAGAGTTGCTCTTAAATTCATTTTATCACTTGAATGCCTTGAAATTGGTTATGCTTTGATGATATAGAGCAAAATGATTCAACTCTGAGGAATTTTCACTAGGGATATTTTAACATCACCTTCCCTTCCCCTCCTATTCCCAAAGAAGCTTAAAACTTAAACCACATAATTCAAAGCAAGAAGAATTCATTTTTT
>JAOXNG010000012.1:38165276-38176529 GCA_028566535.1 Scolopax minor
AACCAAAAACCATCACCCACCCACACAGCACCCCACCACAGACCAATAATCTTGGGCACTAGAGCATGCCCTGAAGACTATTCACAAATACTCCAGCACTATTCCAATACACACAAAACAAATAATAAAAACAGCACTTGCACATCACAGAATCCTGCCAACTATGCCAGGAAAATGTAAGGTCCTGGTCCAATTGGTCTGGGAGGGGTTCATAATGATTTTATGGATCACACAAAATTTCTCCCACAAAGTTATGCCACCAATTTACAGAATAAGATGTCATCATGGTTAACAAAGCTGTGGTAATACATGTTACATCTATGCAGAAGATAGATCTATGCAGTGCAACCACTGTGTTATGAATTACAGGTAAACTTGATCTTGTTCTCAATATAAGTCAAATTCATCCAGAAAAGGTGGAGCCACAATTTTTACATACTTAACTCAGTCAATATGCTCTGGACTTCCTCAGAACAACTGTACCATTGTCACTTCAGAAATGGCTTGTATCAGACTGACAGTAGAACAAGTTTTAGAGGCAGTAGTCTAATATATAAAAATAACCCAAACTACAAACACCCTTCAGTCCACTTCCTCTCTACTTAGATATTTCACAGTGTATAGACAGCTGCCTCCCAAAGTTTACCTGATTTTAAATGCAAGTTTCCAGCTTACACTGAGGCCTAAATTAATCTAAAGTATCTGGGCTCTAAAGCATTAAGGAACACCTCAGTAAGAGTGAGAAGCCTAAATACCACTGAAGATTTAAAGCTGAATCTTTTGGGACTTATTCTTATCTTGTCTAAACCAATTTAAAATCTCTGAAGCTGTTGTTTTGTGGTCACATATTACACCCATGGCCAGATTTCACAGCATTGATTTTAATGGAATATACTCTGCTTATTATTTTGGCTGCAAGTCTAGAAGCGTCAGTGTTTAAATGTCACAAGTAGGTTTTTTAGTTTACATCCTTACAAGAGCAAATGGATGTACATCCTTACATGCTGCTGATGATGCTGTAATTTATCTGGTGTGATATCAGCTTGGTCAGAGAGTGGTAGGATGTGAAAAAGAGTGAAAGCTGATTTTGTTGTGCAGGAGAAGCTAGGGGAAAAGTCATAGATTTAAAGTAAAATCTTCAATTGCAAATCAAAAGGCAAATGAAATGTGAAGCATTATTTGTTCACTGAGTCAAGCTGTCTCTGTTAATTATCTTGCACATATGCAGAGCAAAAGACCTGAAAAAATGTTGCATATAGATCACATCCTGAGTTTATTTTTGGAATTTCTCACCAGATTTGGTTATCCAAAATGTAAGCTGGAGTTGAGGTAGATTCAGCTTCTGTATTAACTGTTCCAATCAAAGATTTTGGATTTGACCACTCTCTAAGCAGAGCTCCTTTGTAGCTATTAACCTAGGAAATTTTACTGAAAATACTTGCAATATTTCAGTCTGCAAGAAAAGCCTTAAGCCCCTCATCAAAAAATGTCTACAGACTCTAATGGAAGAAATGTTTCACGAATCTCATGTGCATCCCAGAGATCTTACACTGCATTTGTTCAGAGTTCAAACTATAAAATGATAAAGCTGTGCTCCAAACATGAATCATATAGTAGTACAATAGTTTAAAGTCATCCTTTAACCAGTATTTCTACAGAGAAACACTTGGTACCAATTAGCAGCAAGTGTATTACAGAGGGCAAGTGGTGGCCAGTTTTAAATTCAGCATCTTGGGAAAGCTTCATCGATCTCGGTTACTATGACATTGATTTGAAAGCAAAGATCTGTATGACGTACTTAGAAATCCTTTTTAATTTCTGTTGGAAAAAATGCAAACAACAACCCACCAGCCAACTTTTAAAAGGCTGTCCTGTGTTAATAGCTACCTGTCCAATAGAGATTTTCTGCAGTTGTGGTACTGGCTGCAGCTCATAACCTTTAGCAATTAGATATTTCTGCCTCATGCGTGGCATTTTTCCAAGAGAAAGGTATAGTTCTCTTACTGCCAGCCCCCCTTAGAGCTGTTTGCATTGGCTGCCCCATCCCCTGCCGTGGACTACATGTTGTACCTATTGGGTGCCCATAATGCGGATGCCCTTTAGGTACACTGCAAAGTCTTTTGGCTCGATGTGTTATTGCGTCGCACTACCAATGCTGCAGAAGGTCAATTGACATTCTGTAGGAGTTATTTCTGGAGAAATTTATAAGTTATAACAGCTATGGTTCAAATCAGGCTGAAAGATGTTGGCTCAAAAAAAATACATGCTTTTTTGGAACTGACTGAAATTGGTCAAATTGGTGACAACATTCTTTTTCCTATTAAGCAGGGATAAAGGGAATGAAACAGAAGGTGAACAAGGAGAATTTTTTTCTCAAGAAAGTACCCTTGAAACCCTAACAAAGAAAATGGATTTACACAAGAGGAACTGAAATATATATATTTTTAATAATGATCTTTGATCATCCTGATAGGTCACCGACACTGTCTTTCAAGCCAAAATTTCTATTGTAATACATAAGATGGGAGACAAAAATACCAGTTCTTTTGAATTTTCTAACCAGTGTCTTAAATATTGTAAAAAGTATTGTGATTTTTATGCTAATCTCATTCTGCTGCTTTAATATACTTCTAATAAATAAAATATGTGAACTTCTATATGAATAGCTATTAATTTTCAACTCTCCATACAATGTGTTCCTCTGCATATAAAACACATATAAATTAATTTAAATGTCCAGTATACCTGCTCATGAGTTTCACAAACTTGCATAATTATGCAACAGAGATACCACAGTAGATGAAGGAACTAAGGTTGACAGTGCACATCAATAATTTAAGATAAAATGTATTACAGGGAGTCTCTATCCCCCAAACCCAAGTGTTATAAATGAGAAAACTCAGAGTCAAAATTGCATTTTAAGGAAATATTAACGTGTAAAGCTATTCACCTGTGAAACTTTAACAATATTTTAGGATGGACAACTAAATAAATATAATTGGACCCAAAGTTACATTTCTTCACAATCAATTTAGTATAGTAACCTGTATCCTGAATAATTATGAATTTTCCAGAACTTCTGCATAACAAATAGCCTTACTGAATTCAGTGGGAGTACTCATAGTGCTTAATAATTAAGCACCTGCATAATCCTTAGATTAATCTTGCAAGAGAGTGATTTTCTTTTAAATATATATCTTCCTAATTATATAACTACAGGGCTTTATGCCAAAAAAGTGTTTTCAATGTCTAAGGTTTACACTGTCCTTCTTCTGCCATTATGGAAATTTGTTTTGGATTCTGTTCAATGCCACAGCTTGATCTGGGAGTAGGAGTAGAAGCCAGGTTGGAGGCCCACCATAAGGCTCAGAAGTCAAAAAAAGACACTTAAGGTTTGCCCTTTGGAGCAGGCCTCCAAATCTCTATGATGTAGTAATACTTAAGTCAGAGGCTGAATAAAAGGGGTTGGAAATGGTCTCTCTAAAAAGAGGGGTCTCAGTAACATTATTTTTTAAATATATAAATACATATCCTTGGAACATTTAATTATTTTCTGAGTAAGAACTGATCAACACATATGGATAGATGAGATGTTTGATAAAACTACAGCTGAGCTGATAAATATGTTTTTGTAACTACAACATCAGTTGATAATAACCTTGAAGAATGTTAAAAAAAAGCTGGCTGCATGTTATTTCCCATTTCTGTTATCAGTGTTATCTTGACAAGAAACACAATTTGTGTCATTTTCCAATTTATTTACGTTTGTTATCCTGAAAATATGCTCATGGTATCAACATTTTTCTGTACATTCTAAATTGCAAGGTAATGTGCTGGCACAGCAATGCAGGGAGGACCTCTTTTCCAGGGTTTAATAACAGAGGTTGCAATGAAAGCAAAGATATCTGCAAGAATAAATGTATTCTTAAGAACAGACTTGCATTGAGGACAGTAGGTACAAAAACAAAGCGTATCCATTCTCTGGACAGATTTACTGCTGTAAAGATTTGCTAGCATAGCAAAAGATGGTACTGCAATTGTCAGTAATTGGCATTCCTGTATATTCCCAGTAAAAAGACTACAATTTAGAGGGAAGAAAAGTGTATAAAAGAAAATGTGCCCTCTTATATATGAAGGTTGTTACTTCAGGAAGTGAGGAGTGCTGAAAGAGTAGTATGTGAAACTTGAATGAATTTAACTCTTCTGGTGATAAAGATAGGACTTCTTTCTCTTAGGATAGAAATGTTCATGAACATACAGTTCACTTGAAATAAAGATGGGAAATTCTGTATCTTCACATGTATCATCAAGAAAAGAAAGTATAGAAGCAGCTTTTGGTGAAATACTGTTCCTTAGGTATGCTGTGGGTACGTGTATAAAATTGGGATTCATAGGCTTATTTTTCCTTTACACGGTATCTCTCCTGCTTTGCAGTTCATTGACAGCAAAGAGGTGTTTTCAGGCAGAGTTTGAGCAGAAGTTATTTGTGATGGATAGACAGGCTGACTTTCAGTCAGATGGCAGTTGAACCGGGGACTCCTTTACCTAAAAACATTGATATTCTCTAATATACAATGGTCTGTGGTGACCTTTTTACTGGTTATTTGTGGTCTGCAAGTCATTAATTATGTGAACTATAGTAACAATTTATTGTTGGCAATAGCAGTAAAGAGTTTGTTGAATGGCAACAATTTATATGTACTTAGAAAGATTGCATAACATCATTAATAACTGCTGACATGACCAGCAGATAGCAGAAGATGTAGTCCTTGGGTAATGCTGTCCAGCTTGTGCCAGCTTAAACAGGCCTGAATCAAATGAGGGGATATGATAGGCATCAGAACATGTTGCAGCATTGTCACACTGTCTGGTAATGCTGAAAGGTTATCAGAGGGATGTGGGGTCATCAGCTTTCACTTGGGAGAAGTTCTTGTCTAATGCCAAATTCTTAACATTCACACACTCGGTTTTGGGGTTATTTTTTTTCATGAGGTTAATGAAAACAGCCACCATTAGGAAAACAGCAGAACATGAGGGACAAGATATGTCCCAGAGTCCTCTCCACTGCAGCGTGGTGTCTGAGGCTGTCAGTCCCAGAGCACTGTCAGGGACCAACACCTCACAGTCAACACACAGTAACCAAAGGATGACCCCTGATGGCTGGTGCTTTGCTGATGAGGTGGGGAGGAGGTGAAAAAAAACAGGGCAGACAATAAAGTATTAAATACTTTGTCCAGAGACCATGAGGTAATATGTAGATGCAATGACAGCAAGGTCAGGTAGTTTTGATCATGGGGTAAAAAATGTTTAAATAGTTCATTGAAGTAAAACATTTTGTATTTTCCTATGAAAAAAATAATAATTTTCCCACGGCTTACTGGTATGATCATGGGATGAATTATAGACTAAACATAAGATACTTTTTCTTTCTCTCCCATGTCCAAGTAATGAAAAAAATCAATGAGTATGTGGCTATGCACATCTTCAGTAAATATCAAGTACTAGTGTTGAGTATGAGATTGCCCAAGGAAGAAGAAAATGAAAGTTGATTTTTTTGTCCCATAATCTCATTTTGTCTAATTATCTTAATTTCATTATTTCTTCCTCCAACAGTAACAATAAATAAATAAAAATGACACATTCCTGCTCAATAGATCAGAAACACATTTATGATTTAATATTTCAGTTAATTCACTTCTTTCATTGTAAATAGACCATTAATAGTGATGGTTTTTTAGTCAAAATGGTTTCTTTTACACTTCTTCATTCCTTACAATCCCCAAGAAATCTGCACGACCTTTTAGGCTGACCTCTGTGCAAACCTCATTGGGAGGCTAGGAATCCATTTTAATACTTTTGGAAGATTAAGGATACACAGAATATGTTTATTAAATCAGTTTTACCTTTTTAAACAAGGAAAGTATTTTGTCATTATCCGACAAGGCTGAGGAACTGACAACATTTGTAAAATCATGGGTCAGTGAGATTCAGAATCAAGATCAAAGAAACAGAAATTTTCTGGCCAACTGCTGATGTCTTATGCTCTGTTTATACCATTTTTTCCCCGTAGAGACATTGTCTGTGCCTCTGTCCAACACAGGCAGAATGCCTTCAGGCTTGCAGAGTTTCACACTAATTCCCCCTTCACTGTTTACACCTTGGTCAGCACTGGATAGTCTCATATAGACATTTATGTGACTAACCTAATATCTACAAACTACAGCTGTCTGAGAGTCACATCAGCCCTCAGACATAAGTGCAGAAAGCACTTGATTTGAACACATACCTCAGCCTCACCTCAGAGGTGATAGTGACATTAGCTTCCATTTTTTTCATCAAAGCCTACTTTTTTCTAGATCTTTGAAGCATGTGAAGGAGAAGTTATGTAGAATGTCCACTGACCATACCAGTTTGGTCAGTCATGATTTTCCCTTTGTAAAGGTATATTGGCCATTCCCAGTAACCTTTCTTTGCTTATGTTCCTGCAAATTAATTCCCAGAGAAAGGACATGATGTTTCTAGAGGCTGAGAGGAGTCTGACCACCTTATGATTCCAAATATCCTCCTTCTTTTCTTTCCTAAAGATGGGTGAAAATTTAGCTTGTTTCCAGGCTGATAGTGACCTTTCTTAGTCACCATATCATTTTTTTCACAGATGATAACTATATTGCTATTTCAGCAACACTTAAAGCATTCTCTGCTAACTCCTTTTTTCTCTATGATTATATGCAGTTTCTTTGAATGTTCCCTAACCTGTTGCTCCCCAGCTTCTGGTTGCCCTTCTTCCTACAAAATGCTGGTGCCTGAGAGATTTGAAACCAAACTTTGTTTCTACAGATGTAGAAACACTACCTGTGTAGTCAAGTTGTCCTAACTCCTCCCTCAGCACCAAAACTCTTTTTTTCACCTTACAGGTTGATACAGCCAGTAACACGCAAACTGCAGCTGTCCGAAATACACTCTACTGAGGGAAATTTGAGGCACATGCAGGTAGAAATCTCAGCCAGAGCTAGTGAAGGATTTCTTAGGAATCCTGTGGAAGGATTTCCTCCTAAATTCTTAGGGGAAAAGAGCTCCCAGCTGTGAAGTTATGAATCAGATTTTCCTAATTTCTGTCTCTTTTATGTCCACTTTTCTGGCCTTTTTGTCAGTCTAGGGGACTTCCATAACATATTTAAGTAGTGGCTAAAACCATGTTGTTATTTTCTGAATCAGAGTCTAGCCTGTTTTCAGAATCTCTTCTATAGAAGAGATTGCAGAGCTTCTGGAGAACAAAACTTGTCATCTACCTTCATTCTCTAATTGTCACTCAGTAATAAGACTCTGAATTTATAATGTTGTTGAATAATGAGGAAATATTTGTCATGCTCCTGCAGGAAGTATTTTTATGAATTGGTCACATGGTGTCATGTAGTAGCATGTCTACTTTGGGATTTAGATACAAACTACAAGGAAAAAATTTTCCTAGGAGACCCATGGAGCTGGCAATTATGTGACTTTACCTCCCTTCTCCCTTGCCCTTCTAAGGAGTTGAATGAATATGTTACTCTACCTAAAAAATCCTCTTCTGTCTTCATCCAATAACACTCAATAACAGATGATATAAATACATAGGAACCATCTTTATGGGTGACTTTTCACTGGAATCTAAAGAGAAAAAAAAATCATCTGGTACTTGAGATCTCATTCAGCTTTTTCTCTTGTCTAAGCTACTTCAGAAATGACATAAGCTATAAGAAAAAGCACATTCTTAGTGCTGGTGATGTGAAATTAAATTTTCTGAATATTTGGAAAAAAGAATGTATTACTAACTGGTCTGTGGTTGGATCATTGTCATGTTGAGCCAGAGATCTGCAGAAATGTGCCCACAATGTCTCTAATTGCAACAGCTGTTATTGCCCCATTCTGTTTAACATCTGCTTCAAAGCAATAATCCCATTGACGCCTCTGATGTATCTGCCAGCTGTTTCTAATAAACCAGGAAAGTTACAACCCTTTTAAGTGACAGTCATTCAAGATGCACCATAATTGCATAACTGCCTGGAAGAATGAGGCTGTTTCTGAACATGATCAACTGAATATTTTGATTATTTCTGTAGAAGGCTTTTATTTCTGGATGATTGCTCAAGTGAGGAAAAAAAAACCAACGAAACAAAACAAAACCTATTGCAAACCAAAGTTTATCATACTATCTGAAAGTAATCATGAGGGAGACTTAAAGAAACCTCTGTACTAGAAAACCAACTGGAAATTTCAAAGACTCATAAAGTTTGTAGCTCAGCTGGGCATTCATCTGGCAATTTATATTAAACTCCTGAAGGCACTTTTGCTCTTCTTCAGCAGTAAAGAGAGGTTAAATATATTATAAAGGATAAAATAACAGAAGAATAACAAAACGGAGGTAGTCTTGCTGCTTCTTTTGTAGAAAAAAATTCTCCCTAGAAAATTTCACCTTGAATAATACTCACTGAAATACTCTCCCATAACCAATAACTTGAGCAACTCCAATAACTGTAGAGAAAAAGTACCACATTTTTTCAGGCAGAGATCAACTCATACTATTGATATGCTTTTTCTGGCTCCAGCGAGGTATCTTGTTTTTCATTCCCTCCTCAGTATATTAGGGAAGAGCATAATTTCTGAAAATAATTTTGAAATGTTACTTTCATTTGCTTTCAGAGGTAAATGTCCTAGATGCTAAGGTTTGGTCCAGTCAGCCCAAGTTTCACGTTATTTGTCCTATACTTCAGTCAGATTATATCCCAAAACCTTAAGAAGGTAATTAAACTTCTCTGTGATTCCAAATTAATGGAAGACATTTGGATCCTGTATCCATAAAAATCAAGGACATCTTGAAGAACATCACAAACTGCAGGTCATCTGCATGTCTTTTCTTCAGATGACTCAAGGCTTAAAGGAGGCAGATTCATACATGTGCATGCCAAACAGAGTTGGGGCTGCACATGAGAGTTTGAAAACAGTCCTTTGCCTTCAAGGTTATATGTAATCTAACTGCCCTGCTCATTGCAGCTGTATTGCAACATGCCTTGCTCCACTATAAGAGCCATTCTGGATACTTGGGTATTTGTATTTTTAACTGGCAATCAAACATTTCTGGAGCACAGAGGGAAGGGCCCTCTACTATACAGTATTCCCCCCTTTATCGTAGTAGCATTTACAAGAATGTTATAGCTGTCTTCCTATGGGTTCAGATTATCTGAAAAAATCAGCTCAGAAGTGAAAAAAGGCTAGGCCCTTTGGCAATCGAGCTGTGGTTTCTAGATTCTAGGCAGTATGTTAAAGAAAGTAAAGAAAAAGAATACTATTGTCAGCAGGTACATATTATTTAGACAGTTATCTGGATCTCACTTGATCTAAAGGTGTGCAAAGCAAAAAATGTTCAAAGTCATTAATGTGTCATTGTCTTCTTAAAATCAGTTATGTGCAAAGGAGAGCTGCTTTTTGGAAGAGGTCTCCAACTTGGACCAAATACTTGTTCAAAGTCTGCATGTCAAACTTTCACATAAAAATCACCTTATCTTGTGTCTGATATTGAACTCTGTTTCAACATTTTCATATTTGGTTTGTTCTTGTTTCTCAACAAAGCAAAAGTACAACAATGTAGAAAACATAACATGGTGTTGGCTGTATCCTTTGTCTATGTGAAGGAAGGAATTGTTGTTTTGTCTTTGATTAGAGTACATGAAGTACATGAAAATGAGGCCAATGTAAAGCATCCAGGCAAGAGAAGAAGTTTTCTTACACATGGAGGGCTACAACCCGGCCCCATTTTATCTTAGCAATACTGCTGAGAACTGATAGTGGAAGCAACACTACCACAGCTGTACAAGAGTCTTTGGGTGGATAAAAAAGAAAGAGCTCAAAAATAGCTATTTACACACTGTGGGAGAGGAGGCTCTGGAACATTTGTAATGCAGCCAACTGCAAATGGCTTAAGTCTTAACAATGGTTAGGAAATAATGTAATGCTAAAAAAAATATTGTACTTGAATGCTATCCATTCTGCTGTCATTTATATCTGGACAGAAAATGAGCATTTTACAGATCTGAGGCAAAGAGCTATATCCAGCCTTTCTTGCAATACTAAGGAATAACCAATCAGAGGCAGAATATGTTTAATGTTGGCAATACAGAACTAAAAGAAAGACTGATGAGGGATTTTGATTCTGGCTTGCAGGAAAGCAAAAGTCATTTGCTTCCCAAGGACAAATAATCTCCATGCTATAGATTACAAGTTTGTAGAAGACCTGAACAAAAGAAGTGTGACAACAAGAAGTGTGATCTAGAAAAAGTGTCTGTACCTGTTCTGTGACTGTACATCCTCACCTAAGGTCAGCCAGATTTGAGGGTAGTGCCAAAGATGCAGATGGTTAAAACACTGTTATTCTATGTACAGAGTGACCAAGCCTATCTGAACTTATGTAAGGCCTTTGACATGATCCCTCACAATATCCTGCTCTCTAAATTGAAGAGATATGGATTTTATGGGTGGACTCTTTGGTGGCTGAGGAATTAGTTAGGTGGTCACATCCAGAGGGTAGAGATCAATGCCTCAATGTCCAAATGGAGATCGGTGAGAAATGATATGGGCCTCTCAGGGGTCCATATCAGAACCACTACCGTTTAATATCTTCATCAGTGACATAGATAGTGGGATTGAGTCTACCCTCAGCAAATTTGCAGATGACAATAAGCTGAGTGATGCAGTTGACATGCCTAATGGAGAGGATGCCATACAGAGATATCTGAACAAGTTCAAGAAGTCAGCTTGTGTGAAAATCATAAGATTCAACAATGTCAATTACAGTGTGCAGCACCTGGGTAGGGGCTACCCCCAGTAACAATTCAGGTTGGAGGATGAAGGGGTTGGGAACATCCCTGCTGAGAAGGACTTAGGGGTACTGGTGGATGAAAAGCACACTAATGTATGCTCTCAGCCCAGAGGGCCAGCACATCTTGGACAGCATTTTGAAGGAGGTGTTTTTGCCCCTCGGCTCTCTTCTAGTGAAATCCACCTGGAGTACTGTGTCCAGCTCTGGAGTCCTCAGCACAGGAAAGACATGAACCTGTTGGAGTGTGTCCAAAGGAGGGCCACAATAGTGATCTGAGGGCTGGAACACCTCTCTTGTGAGGACCTTATTGCAGCCCTTTCAGTACATAAAGAGGACTTATAAGAACTTTTTAGTAGGGTCTCTTGCGATAGGAAAAGGGTTATGGCATTTGTCTAGATCGG
>JAOXNG010000012.1:38200984-38214169 GCA_028566535.1 Scolopax minor
GAAAATTAAAGAAAAAAGAAAAATAAAGGAAAAATAAAGAAAAAATAAAGAAAAATAAAGAAAAATTATAGGAAAAAAAAAAAACACTCTTTTTTGTATGGTGTATATTTTGTGATCATATCTCCTTGGCATACAATCCTCACAGGGAAACAGGTAAAGACAGTTAATGAGCTGCTAAGAAGCATACACTGGGCAAAAAATAAAAACAGTAAAAGAAGCATGAGACTTTCCACATCTCCTGCTTCGTTTATTAAAATTTTCCTTTAGAATGCTTCTTTTTTTCCTACTGTTAATAAGATTTCTGGTAAATTTTAATTACAGTCCAAGAGATTAAGTTTAAGAACAATCTAGATTTAAAATAAAAAATCAAGAATTAAAAACACATGAATCCTTTCTGTTGTCTCTTACAGTATCTGAATTGGCACTATGAGTTTTCCCTACTGACAGAAAGAAAAGAATCTTAGTGAAATATATCACTATATTCAAACCACATTTTGGAAAAGAAGAAAAAAAAAGAAAGATTGTATACGTCACAAATCTAGTACAATAACCAAAAGCTTTTAAAAACCAGACTTTATTGCATTAGCTATTTTTGATCTCACTTGAGAACACAGCACATATGTCACTAGACAACAGGAAAATACTGTGCAGAGATACAGCCCAATAAGTGAACACACCATTGTGTTATATTTTACTCTGCTCTCCAGATTTATGTCCCAATTACCAGAGCTGCAAATGAGAACATAGAAGCATTTTATGACCAATTCAGGGAGTGATTGACAAAAGCGTAGGAATGGTACAGGCACAGTTACAAGTGACCTCTGTATAAACTTTGGTACTTGATGTATTATTAAAAGCTGTTCCACCCATATATCTTGATTTTATATAAGGTCAGGGACTTCTGGTGCTTTCTAATTACAATGGATTGGACTTGATGAGTAATCCATTTAACTTTAAGACTTCTTATTCAAAACACAATCTGAACCTAATAACCTCCATTTAGTCCAGAAGTTCTGTCCTAACTTTCCTGTCCTTAATGTTTTCAGCTGTTTATATTCATCTAAGAGTCCTCTGTATGCACTAAGGGATGCATAATCGATTCATTGATCTAACCCTCTGAATTTGGGACTTGCTCAGCTCTTGTGGTGCACAATATCCAGCACAATTATGAGCTAAGGATTAAATGGAATATGAGTGATTTGAACAAGAGGAGAATATGAGTGGAATATTAATTATTTCAGTCATATGAGGAGGGGTGCCATGCTGGACCTTGTTCTCACCAACAAGAAGGGGCTGGTGGGCAATGTGAAGCTCAAGGGCAGCCTTGGCTGCAGTGATCATGAGATGGTGGAGTTCAAGATCCTTAAGGAAGCAAGGAGGGTGCACACTAAGCTCGTTACTCTGGATTTCAGGAGAGCAGACTTTGACCTCTTCACAGATCTACTTGGCAGAGTACTGTGAGATAAAGCTCTGGAGAGAAGAGGGGCCCAAGGAAGTTGCCTAATATTCAAGGACTACTTTCTCCAAGCTCAGGAGTGATGCATTTTAACAACAAGGAAGTCAGTCAAAAACACCAGGAGGCCTGCATGGATGAACAAGAAACTCCTGGACAATCTCAAACAGAAAAAGGAAGCCTACAGAAGGTGGAAGGAAGGACAGCTTAGGCAACCATCTAAGGAACCTAAAGGTGCATAAGTCCATGGGACCTGATGAGATTCAGCTGCACGTCATGAGGGAAATGGCAGATGAAGTTGCCAAGCCTCTATCCATCATATTTTAGAAGTCATAGCAGTCCTGTAAAGTTCCCATTGATAGGAAAAGGGGAAACATAACCCCAATTTTTAAAAAGGGAAAAAAGGAAAACCTTCAGAACTACTGACTTGTCAGCCTCACCTCTGTGCCTGGCAAGATCATGGAGCAGATCCTCCTGGGAGCTATGCTAAGGCACATAGAAAATAAGGAGGTGATTGGTGACAGATAACATGACTTCACTAAAGGCGAATTGTGCCTGACAATTCTTCTCTGACAGTGTCATAGCATTGGTGGATAAGGGAAGAGCAACTGACACCATCTACCTTGCCTTGTGCAAAGCATTTGATGCTGTCCCACATGGCATCTTTATCTCTAAAATGGGGAGACGTTGATTTGACAGACAGACCACTCAGTGGCTAAAGAATTGGCTGGATGGCCACACTCAAATGTTGCAGTTAACAGCTCAACGTCCAAATAGAAACCAGTGATGAGTGGCATTCCTCAGGGGTTGGTAGTAGAACCGATGTTGTTTAACATCTTTGTTGGCAACATGGACAGTGGGACTGAGTGCTCTCTCAGCAGTTTGCTGTTGCCACCAAGCTGTGTGGCACAGTTAACAATCTGGAGAGAAGGGATGCCATCCAGAGGGACTTGGACAGGTTTGCGAGCTGGGCCTACACAAGCCTCATGAATTTCAACAAGGCCAAATGTAAGGCCCTGCATATGGATCAGGGCAATCCCAAGCACAAACACATGCTGGGCAGAGAATGGATTGAAAGTTGTGCTCAGGAGAATGACTTGGGAGTGTTGGTGGATGAGAAGCTCAACATGACAGCAATGTGTACTCACAGCCCAGAAAGCTAACTATCCTGGGCTGCATCAAAAGAAGTGTGGCCAGCAGGTTGAGGGAGGTGATTCTGCGCCTCTACTCTGCTCTCATGAGACCCCACCTGGAGTTCCAGAATATTCAGTTCTGGAGCCTCCAAAATAAGAAGGACATGGGCCTGGTGAAGTGAGTCCAGAGAAGGGCCATGAAGATGATCAGAGGGTTAGAGCACCTCTCCTGTGCAGACAGGCTGAGAGAGTTGGGGTTGTTCAGCCTGAAGAAAGAAGGCTCTGGGTAGGTCTTATAGTAGCTTTCCAATACCTAAAGGAGGCCTACAGGAAAAATGGGGAGGGGCTCTTTACCAGGAATTATAGTGTCCAGATGAGCAGTAATGGTTTTAAAATAAAAGAGTAGATTTAGACTATCTATTAGGAAGAAATTATTTACTGTGAGGGTAGTGAGACATTGTAACAGGTTGCCCAGAGAAGCTCTGGATGCCCCATCCCTAGAGGTGTTCAAGGCCAGGCTGGATGGGGTTTGAGCAACATAATCTCTTGGAAGGTGTCTGTGCCCACGTCAGGGGGCTTGGAACTATTTGATCTTTAAGGTCTGTTCAAACCCATTCTATTATAACATGGTGAAATGTGCTCCTACAGCAAACATGTCCCTTCAGATAAGTACCTGTTACATAATAATCTGTTCAAATATCTCAAAATCTTCATCTTTCTGTACTTTTCCATTTCATTTTTCATTGTGCTAATCCGTTGTCACTGCCCAGTGGTATCTGAGTAAGGACGGAACAGAACTTAAAGGCGTGCTTTTTGAATAACATTTCTGGAGCAAAAAATTTCATTGATGAGTGGAAAAGTCAGGCATGAACTGACATGTCATCTTTCTGCTTTTGCAGTGTCTCACCTTGTTCAGACCCTAATTAGAAAAACATTATTCATTTATCTTTATCTGAATTTATGTGTATACGTATATATATACACAAGATAAAAAGAGGAAGAATTTAGTAATAATTGGATGAGCCTGTAAGGAAGGTTTATTAATTTTTTACTAAATGTATTCTGTCAACTATTATGTCTGAAGACTTCTAATTATGATGCTAAATTAGCAGTCAAGTGGCATTGTTTGTTCTTTGAAATTATGGGGTCCACTTTTATTTAAATGATTAATGATGCATATTAATCAAGAACTGAGTTTCTGCAGCAAAATACCAACTTGGGAAATAAAATCAGAAATTCTACTAGCTCTTTTGAGAGCTAGTAACTGTATTTTAATTTTTTTTAAGTGCATTTTACTGTTTCAGATAAATGACAAACAATGTCTTTGGGTTTAGTTTTGCAGTAGGAAAACGTAAGGTTTCAAAATAAATTCAAGCTCAGCATTTTATGGCAACTGGTTCCATGTGTTATATAAAAAAAACCCTGTGCAAATACATGCGTGAAGTAGATCAGAACATAACTAAATGTATACTTCTCTGTGTTTACAGGAAAGCGTGAAGCAAGGACCTTGTGCTGTCTTTAAGAGCAGCAGTGTTCCCCTCTGCTGGAAAGAAACCCTCCCCACCCAGGTAGGCAAAAGATGCACTTCTTTGAAAGGCAAAGTGAATTCCAAATTTTTGCCTTCTCCTTTTTGTAGTTCTTTGCTCAGTGTGAGATTCCCCAGTACAGCAGAGTACAGGAGCACACTCAGGTTGTTTGCAGATATCAGAAGACATTGATGATACTAGAATTTTCAGGTTTTGTATTACAGGCATTTAAATCCTCTCTGCACACAAACTTATTTTTTCTCCATGGTTAGTTGCCTGTCCCTGCTTATAGCTGGCATTGACTGTCTGTAAATTAGAGTTACTCAGAACAGCAGACTGTCAGAAACAGCAAAATAACTTTGTTCAATTATGCCAAAACCTTGGGTACTCTGACTAGCTACTGTTGCATCCCTAGCACTGATAGACAAACTGAGTAGACTGTATTCCAGAGTGGGGCGGGAGCAGGTTCCATCAAGGGTAGCTGCTATGCAACCTTTTTGTTCCTCTGGTAGCAGTAGCCTGAGTAGTAAGTTTGGTTTTCTGTTTTCCATGAGTTTGCTTTTCACCTTTGTTCCTTAACAGTCTGTGTTCAAGCCTGTGTTTGTATAACAAAGTTTAGTATTTTCTGGACCTAGCTGGATCTCAAACTCAGATGATACCAATTTAGCTGATTTCCTAAGGTCTCAGATTGTGTAGAGATCCTCAGATCCCATACAGAGTCTCAGATCGGTAGGCTGATGTTTTGCTTTCACACACTCAGTAATGCATCCAGGAAACCCAAAGTCCAGCTAGAGCCAAGTCTAGTGATGAATGTGAAGGGCAACTAGAAGGGCTTCTACATCAACAGCAGAAGGAAGACAATGGAAAATTGAGCCTGCCGCTGAATGAGGTAGAGGCCCTGGTCACAAAGGAGATAGAAAAGGCTGAGGTACTTAATGTCTTCTTTGCCTCAGTCTTTACCACTAACACTTGCCTTCAGGAATCCCAGGCCCTTGCCACCAGGGGGAAAGTCTGGAGCACTTACCCTCAGTGAAGGAGGACAATTTCCAGAGGTTCCTGCCAACCTCAACTGTTCTGTGGTTCTGTGATTCTGTAAAAAGATGAGAAAATACCAATCAACAGTATTTGGAAGAGCTTAAAGACATAAAATGATGAACGTGCAAATATCTCATACATCAAAGCTTGTCAGTATTTATTGGTTTGTTTTACTAGGTCACTAGCCCACCATGTCTCACACCATTCTATCATAGTTCTTTCAACTTTCCTGACAGTTATCATAACAGGTGAAGACCTTTACCGTACTAGGTTTTGAAAGATTTTAGGGATAATACAGAAAATATTGACCAATATCAAGAATTAGTTCCTAGTAGTCCCTTCCCATCTATGCAGGATAATAACCTGGTAAACAGCACAACACAACCTTTTTATAAAAGAAGTATCACACTAGAGAGGAACAATTTCATATTCTCTGTTTACTTCACACTGTAATGAAATTTTCAAAAGATGAAAAGGTCCATTCTCAAAAAATTGCAGTTATTTCCCTTCATAATTAAAGTTAAGAATGCAGATTTCTGACCCATAGCTTTCTTGCTAACATATGCAGCCACAAAATAAAGGATCCAAAAATAAAATAAGAGATAGGAATAAGTCCCCCTATGAAATGAAACCTTTCCACTAGATTTAAAAAGCAAGCTGCCTTGAGGCAGGTTCAGTCTGGTGACAGAATATCTTTCAGGATTCACTTGTTCTGCTTCAGTATATGGCATTTGTCTCTCTGATAGAATAAGAGATAAATTCTCTGTCAAAGTTTTGGGATCTTGGCTTTTCTAGAAATGGAAATCTTTTAATGAGAAGTTAATTTTAGCAGTTTAGTGTAGTTAAAAGAATTTATAACATTTAGTTCCTAATGTCCTAGTCAAGTTTCAATTTAGTTAATTAATTTCTGCTTCTAACACTCTCCAGTTCTAGTGGTAAATTTATTTTTCCCTTTTCAATGTATTTCTTAATTATAACGTAATTATCACATCAAAAGTGATAACGTTATCACAATTGTTTGGTTTTAACACAGGAGGATTCAGCTTCAGAGCTGGAAATTAAAAGCCAGTCTGTGCAGTAAACATATCAGTTTAAAAATGCTTTGGGGCAAAAATATACTCCACACTTGTGAGTTTCAATTGGTTTTCCACAGAGTTACATAGGTCTCCATGTGCAAATGGCAGATGTACCTTTTCAGACAGTTTTTGTCTATCTTTAAATGTTTAAAGTCCCTCTTTTCTATTTACATAAGCAGACACACAGACTCGTGTGTACACACAAACAAAAATGTTGTTTCTCCCCTTTAAGGCTGCCGGAAACACCATTCTGTATCTTCCCTGATTACTTTTTTTCCATTTACCATTTCCAAATTGAGTATGTCTGATGGATCACTGTGAAAAATAAATGCAAAAGAAATCTTGTTTTCTCTTCCATCATTTGTGAAGGGATATAAAGACTTCCTTTCTTAAGAACGGTCAAGATACAGGTTTAATACTTCGTCAGTGAAGATAGTCTTTTCACGTTCACAAAGCAAAATGTGAAAATGCGTAAGAAATGAAGGTAACAGCGTTCTGTTCAACCTTTAAAAAAAATTTAATTGATTCATTTTTACTTCATTTTCCACTCAGAACCAATTTCCTTCAAAGGAGGAGGTTTTCTGAGTAATTTTAATGTTAGCTATTCTGATTTATTAAATTATTTTACTAAAAAACTACAGGTTTGATCATTTCATCTACAATACTTAGCTTGTAAAGTTGTCACTTGAAGCTTTATTTTTAGCTAGAAACGGATATAAATGTTGCCCAAAGAATGCCCAATCAAAACAGTGGCCTAGGTTACAGAGGGATCTGAATGTTTTCCATATCACAAATCACTAAAACTAAAAATGTCAGCATGCCTCAGATTATCTTTGTACTATTAAAATTCCTGGATCATCTTTACTTCCTCCACTGAGCATCTACCCAGGCATGCAGATGTTGATCTTGCCAATGGTGTAGCTGAGTTCTCAGACAGCACAGCAGGGACCTTTCCAGCTAAACCTGAGACAATCCACAGTGGTTCATTTAGATAAAACACAGGAGTAATCCTATTCACAGTTCCTCTACACCAACATGATTTATTTCACAAAAAGCTTTTTCCTCCCCTTCTCATTTTCAGCGGAGTGAATCTGGAGTGACTGTTGAAATCAATGACGCTGCTCCTCGGTTCAGCTGGCTGTTAACTATAGTTGGTTTACTATTTTCCATTGTTGGAACACTTTTCAGTTCAAGCTGGATTCCACTTCCTTGATAATTTTAGAGGACCTTCACTTTGGACAATTCTCAGGGTTGAATTCTAATTGTCTTTAACCATGGATTTGAGATTTCAGAGTCCATTTCATTCATCATCTTGCCTCAATACCTTATTTCTATTGTTAAGACAGTTTTAAGTTAAAGTTAGGCACATCCTGCTGTCATTATTTTCCCTTAAAATTATTGAACAATTGATGGATTTTTTTTTAAATTTTTGTTTTTACAAAATATAATTCAATTACTGTGAAATTAAAATTTCCCACGGGAATCTTGCTAATATATTTTTTCTGAAGAAATGTAGACTTCAATCATACTTTAAAAATTTAGATGTTTATTTATCATACTAAATTTCCTTTTTAATTAGTCTGAATTAGATGTTTATCTACGTACACTGCTGTGTTGCATCAAGCCCTCTTTCCATTCTACAGCCAGCTTTTCCTAGATTACATGTTCTATGGAATAACGTGTTTTCCCCTCTGGTTTAAAAGTTTGTTTATGGTGGTTAGAGGGTATAGCTGAATCTGTAACACTAAACTGCATATTCTAGGAAATACGATGACAACTCAGGATGATCTTTATATGACTTGAAATTGAACTTTCCAAGATTTCCAAATATCTTTTCCTAACCTTTTTTTTTTTTTTTTTTCTGAGAAAATGTTCAATAGTGTAGAATAGAAATGTTTTTGCAGTCATTATTTCTTTTGGCAAAAATTGTAAATTGCACATTGCAATTGAAGTGATTGCTAAAAAGAGCCCTTCATGAGATGTAATAAGTATATAAAAGATAAACCATTTACAGCATAATTTTTATTATACTAGCAAGAAATTGTTAGTTGCACTTTGCTAATCCTTTATACTTGCTATGTTAATTTACTTGTAAGTCAGAGCTGGTATAAAATATAGTAAGATAACACACTGAAGCTATGGCATGTTGGCTTTTAATTAATAATCTTATAAAATATGAATTAGCACGGTTAGCAACTCACTTGAAATCTAATTAACTTGCCTTAGCTCTCTTGTTAGATGCCTGCAATACTAAAATAGTTTTTACAAGGTTAACATATTAATAAAATTTTGATTATGCATTTCTGCTCATTTAATTATAGTGTAAAACTTAGTTTGTCCACAGATGAGCACTAAACATCAATTCAAAATTCTGTCTTTTAGCAAATCATTTGATTGCTGACATACAAAATCTGATTTAATTCTAAATTCATTATTAAGTACTTTTAGACTTAATGCTCATTTCATAATCTACTGTTATGGTGTATAAAGACTGTTAAATACCTTTTAGATGTTTTTGAAGAAGGATGCAAATAGTTGGTTGAGGAAGAAAGGACATTTGGTTAGCTTTCTTATCTTGGTGTGAAAACTTAGAAATCTGCTGTTGTAGCTCCACATTTTGTGACAACCAGGTCTGTAGCTACAGGTAGACTGAATCTCTCATTATTAAGAGAAGGCTGGCAATACTAAGCTCTTACTCAAACAATCATATTTTTTCTTGTTCCTGGAAACCTTTTCCTGTAGACTTTGTAAAATTCACTGGACATAATCCTACTGTCCTTACCAGGCAGCTCAAATGTCAAGACATGAAACATGTTCTTATGTGAACACCTGGAGTGTTCATATGAGGTATGAGACTCTGAAATAGTGAAGGATCATATGTGTGATCTTCATAAAGTAGTCACCTTAAGGAGTTAAATTAAATGAGCAAGCATTATACTAAGGTGATTGTTACTTTGTCTTCCTCCACCTGTGAGACTGATTACAAGGGACACTCTGCTGTCTCACTGAAACTTAACAGGTTTTATGTGGCTCCAAGATTAGAAATTGTAGACCTCATAAACCAAAATTTTATCTTTACTTCAAATTCCAACAGCAGAGAGATTCTTTTTACATTTTTCTAATTAGTTGTTCTAGGGACATCTTGAACATTACTATAGATAAAGATATGGTCTAGAACTTTAATTTTATAGTCATTAACTGTATTCAATCAACAAGAACAGAAAACTAGAAGAACTTATCTTTATGTGTTAATGAAGTTGTGCTTAGTTTTCCTCAGGACTTTAGAGGATCCTTTTAGTGAGTACTATAACCCTCTATTGTTTTGTAAAAGATGAACCTGTTCCTCTGACTTTGATTCAGTGCAGCTATGCCAATTTCTATTGTGGATCGTTCATAACTGATTTTTCAGTTATCTATTTCCTATGATGGTTTTGCTCCCAGTCACACCTGTAAAATTTACATGTGCAGGTACATGCTTATAAAAGTATCCCCAGCAAGTGTTAACTTATAATATGATTGTGTGTATGAAAAAGAAGCACATGAATGAACAGGAAAACTATTCCATAAATTTATTTTTCACATGCTTACTTTTAGCTTTTCACTAAGAAACTGTGTTAAGCCTTTTCTAGGTTAATGAAGGATGTTATTATTTAAATAGTCCCAAAGTAACTATTTAATAAAAATAATAATTTAAAGCTGAGTAGATTTTCCATTAGAAAGGATATATTTTCTGAAATCCCTCATAATAGTTATTTTCTATTTTCAGAATCAATCTCGAGCATTTCTGTATGTTACAGGAAAAACGTATAAACACATAAATAATAGCATTATTCTCAAATTTTACTTTAAAGACATACAAAATTAAAGTGCACAGAAAATTATTGGAGTTTTGTGTGCTTTTATATAAGAAACTGTGAGTTGTGAGGAACAAGATAAAAGCAAGCTCATAAACTATAAATCATCAATATTACTGCATTGTAAAATTGCTATACATAAGTCTTGTGCAGTTTATCTAGAAAACCGGATTAAGATATACCGTAAAATGAAATGGCTGATGCCTAAAAATTTATGGGATGATATGGGGACATGTTGCCTAAATTCCCCTGTAACACCAATTTCCACAGGGAAATAAGTAGATGCTGGTTGGCTGCATCACTGCCATAGTTCTATGAAGACAAGTCACATGGCTGTAGGGTGTAGTTAATTTTTGTGCTTGCAATCATGCACTATGGACAAGTACGGGTACTAATTTCAGTAGGAGAAAAAAACTCCTTTTGAAAAGTAACTACTGCCTTTTGAAAAGTATGCTTAGCCCTAAACCAACTAAATTTTAATAGAAGCTGTAGATGAAAGTCAATATGGCAGCCATAATTGATTACTGGATTCTTCCTATCAACCAAACCCCATGGTGTGGCAATTCAATACAGTAGTGACATGCTGATCATATTGATGATCCTAGGGATATTATTTTAGTAGAGACAGATGAATCTTTTCTTCTACACAGATAAAGACTGTGAACTCTAAGGATTTCTCATTCTGCATTTCAGAACAGGGGAACTGAAAGGAAACATCCCCCAGGAAGCAGATCACACTCATGAGCCGTACACAAGCAGCACAAGTATCCATGTTTTCCTTCTACAGCAATAAATAAATATCATAAAGAAGATGACTGGGTAAATAAGAAGTGGAAACAGAAGCAACCCAAAATGTATAAAATCTTGGTCTAAAACAATCTCAGTTCAGTCCCAAAAGTGCAGTTTACTTCATATGATCATGTTTTGCATCTGAAAAGGGATCACTATGCATACCAAGCAAAGGAACATATGTAGTGGAGGTGGCTCAAAGAATGAGAGAACATATTGATGCTGCAGTAGGCAATCAAGCTGGGATACTGAATGTACTCAATGAGCCAAAAAGTGACTTAGATTTCTGTACAGATCAGCAAAATATAATTTCCGCTGGCTTCATTTCATTTACCAAAGTGTTGCCAGTTGATTTTTTACTTTGTACTGCAGGTGAACACAATTAACTCAACATGTTCCAATCTTAATGTGTGTTCTAAGCTGTATTTGTCTGTTTCATTGCAAATCCAGTAAGATATGACAATTAAATAAATTAGTCTTGTAGATACCCAGATGTGTTTGAGATCCAAAAGTGATCTAGAATTTCATTAAGCATAAACAGTCTATAAAGATATCTTTCTAATGTCCTAGTAACCTATTACTAAATATGTTTCTAACCAAATAATTCTAAATCTGCCTTTAGTTTCACTTAGTTGGACCTAAGAAATTTGGCCCCCATTATATAGACAGAATGGACATGTACATCCTAGGGAATAATTGATGACTATACCCTCTTTGAGCATTTTATAGTGATGATATAAAGCACATTCCTGGCCTGTATCAGGAATAGTGTTGCCAGCAGGAGTAGGGAAGTCATCGTGCCTCTAGACGCGGCACTGGTGAGGCCTCACCTTGAGCATTGTGTTCATTTTTGGGCCCTTCACTATAGGAAGGACATTAAAGTGCTGGAGCGTGTCCAGAGGAGAGCCATCAAGCTGGTGAGGGGTTTAGAGAACAAGAATAAGTCATATGAGGAGAGGCTGAGGGAACTGGGCATGTTCAATTTGGAGGAGGCTGAAAGGGGACCTCATTGCCCTCTACAACTACCTGAAAGGAGGTTGTAGAGACGTGAGTGTTGGCCTCTTCTCCCAAGGGAATACTGGCAGGACCAGAGAAAATGGTCTGAAGTTACAGCAAGGGGAGGTTTAGATTAGATATTAAGAAGAATTACTTCACTGAGAGAGTGGTCAGGCACTGGAACAGCCTGCCCAGGGAGGTGGCGGAGTCACCATCCCTGGAAGTATTTAAGAAACGTGTAGGCATGGCTCTTCAGGGCATGCTCTAGTGCCCAAGATTATTGGTTTCTGGGTGGATACGATGTGAGGTGGTGTTGTGGTTTTTGTTTTGTTGTTGGTGTGGGTTTTGTTTTTGGTGTCATTTTTTTCTGACATTGGACTCGATGATCTCAGAGGTGCCTTCAAACCATGATGATTCTGTGATTCTGTGATTTAAGTGTCTGTTCCATAATTAAAGGGAGCTAATATTCATAAGTGATATGAAATTTAACTTTCTCCTCTGTCCTTAGTCATCCTTTTGTATTTTTCTCATGGGACATATCATGTTTTCATACCCAGGTTTCTTTAAGTCCACAAACTAAAATAGATATATGAATTTTTTTATTTTCTGTAAATTACCATGTGGTCAGAGTACTTCAGACTGCAGCAAGTGCCTACATTTATGATAAACAAATTTTTTAGGATTATATCTAGAAAGGGAAAGGAAGAAAATAATAATAATAGTACTAAGATGTGGTCTCTCCACCAATCAAAATCCCATCTGACTAAGGAAGGAAAAATGTAGTTGCTTTGTGAATAGCTTTCATACGTTCCCTTTTTGATCCAGACTGTGTGCTGGTTTTGAAGTGTGCTCTTAAAATGAAATTAATCAAAAAGGAGAAAAAAACCACAACAAAATGTTCCCTTATCTCGGGTCCACATAACTCTATAAATAAGAGAAAATGAATTATTAATTTGGGAGTAAAGTGTCATCCACTTATTCAAGAAAATTATTCTTTACAAGTGGCCCTAGACAATGGCAATTTAGGAAGTAGTATCCTATTTAGTATGAGTGAAGGGGTAAAAAACCCACCTTAAAGATCTTGTGGGCTCACATATATTTTCAGTCTAAGCTAGAATCTTGTCTTTCCTGTGCTGATGGGTAGCATTTGTACAAGAAGGCAACTTTATTTCATTGAGGCTGACAGTGAAAATAACTTGTCCTAGTTAGGCACATCATAGCATGTATGATGATCCATAAGACAGCCTGTCTCCCTGGAACTTGCCTCCAAGTTTTAATTTTTGCACATTCTTAAAATTTCTACCCCTAGCAATTATAACTGTC
>JAOXNG010000012.1:38234166-38250669 GCA_028566535.1 Scolopax minor
GGGCACTGACACTGCAATACAGGCTTTAGACTGCATTTCAAAAGGTAGGTTTCTACTGCTTATGTTTCACTTTTTGAAAAATATGTATTTTAATAAAAGTTGAGCTTGCTAATTTTCAGTGGAGCTATGTTCACTTAAAGCTTGTAAAAAATTACGTTAAGGTGCTATACAATTTTTAATGAACTGATGAAAGATTTTGCATTGCTGGGCAGGAAGGAGGGAATTTTTTTATGGCATCGATTCACTCTGGAAAAAAATGGCTTTGAAATGAAAGTGTCCAACTGCTTTGATTTTTAACATACAGACTGAAATGGCTTTCATTAGAAAGGTGATTGCTGTATTATAGGCAAGAAGCAAAGGAGAACAGATGAAAGATGATTCATTTAAACAAGATTAGATTGGAAAAATTACCTTTTAGCAAATTAAGACCATTGTTCTAGACTATCAGTATCTGAAGAGCTTTGATCCATATTCTGCAATACGAGAAAATGTAATTCAGAGAAACACCCACCGTCACTATACTTAACAGTTAATTAATTTCTGAAGAATGGTCCTTCTTAAGAGAGCTAATGTGCTATTGAAGTAATTTATATGTAGTATGCAACACCAGCACCAAAACGTTTTACCATATGTGTACATAAATAAGGACACAGTATATTTAGGTAATAAAACACATAAGTATCTTATTCAATAGACAAATCAAGTGTCTGTATGTGGCTTATAACAGATGCACATCTCCTGCTAATATCCATAAAGGCCTCATTTGTTTGATGAAAGGGTAATTCTAACAGACATAGCTAAAATATAAATACAAAATCCCTCCCGAGTACCACATTTGTTTCACATATCTTCAGATACCTAAGTTTTGTAACAGGCAGGCTGTAACATAGAAACATTCATTTTCTATATTAATGACTGTGATTCTTTTTCCCCTCAATTGATAATGTGACATCTGAGAACTGATTTAATATTTTAGCCCTACTGCATGCACATACGCATGGGAAGTAAAAGGGAAAAAATTAGGAGTATATGAGAGGTCAGAGATGAGAACAACATACACTAAAGACCACATCAAGGCTCCTAATGTTTTTTTCCTTCCCACCCCTGGTAGAATTAGTGTGAAAGTGCAAGTTCCATTTATCTCAAGTAAATATTATAAATGGCAAAGTAATCTAGTGCCAAGATCAAGTTTCAGAGTTAAAGGAATGCAGTGATTTAAAGTTTATAATTTTTAGGAAGATATGGAAACATCTCAGAAGGAAAGAAGACAGAGGGGAAGCGAAGCCCTAGCTTCACAATGGACTTAATTTTTACTTTAGAAATATCCTGTTCAGAGCAGAGAGAACAGGATGTTGAATGTCTCCTCAGAGCTTGTTAACTTATAAACAGAGCTGGTTTCAGTGACACAATAGTCACAGAAGAGTAGATTCTCATGACTTGCAAAATTCCCCAAACTAAATTTCCTCTAGAAAGCAAGATTACTATAAATTACAAGGTTAAAAGGAGTGTCATTTTTAAAGACACCTGAGCAATAGTACCTTTCCAGATAGCAATGGTGTTGTGGAACATAAATACAAATGCAAACAAGTCAGTCCAAGTCACAGGAAAACCAGTTTGAACAGCAGCAGAACGGAATTATTCAGAGATACTGCTGGCTGCGTAGTTTCTATTTTCATGCTGTTGAAATATCAAAAGCTTTTGGTCAGGTCAAAACTGAACTACTGTCACTTGGAATTAATGGAAGGAGCTTTATCTGCCTCAAAGCCTGAATGCTCATCTAAACTAGCCCTTTTTTCCTTTAAAAGCAATTTGTATGCTAGGATTAAGGTGGGGTCATGATTTAGTCTAATTAACAAGAAATCTTAAAAGAAAAGCAGTATCAAAAAGGTTCTAAACTAACAACACTATACTAAGATGAGAAGCAATTTTAAATAAAATCCACTTCAGAATTACTACTGAGAGCACGTTTCAAAAAACTACAGGAAACTGAAAATTTAAGTATCTATAGGATTTTTAAGGAATCCTAGAAGGTTTAGCACTATGTCTAGAAAGATAGACTTTTCAACAATAAGGCATTTTTACACTAGCATTAGAATGAAAGTATTCTAAGCAGCAGCTACCTAATAATCCATACCAGTGCTTGGATATCTGAACTTGCTTTAAGCTTGCTAAGCTGTGCCTATGTTTGGTTTGTGCCTATGGTTTGTGCTTTTTTTGACTTAAGTTTGGGGTTATGTTTTGGTTTGGTTTTTTTAACAGCTTATCCCTCCCTCACTTCAGAAGGGAGGAGTAAAACAAAATACGGTTCTTCCCCTAACAAGTAGAAAGATTTGAGGCTGTTCCTGACTTTACACCTAGTAACTAAAGAAAAGCATAGGGGATACCAGAGAAGCTGGAAGAGACAAACCATCTCTTTGGGGTACTCTAGTAACTTCATGTAGCTGAGGATGCCATTCCAGTTTAAGGCCATTTTTCAGGCAAGGGGAAGAAAAAAGGGGTTTCACACTTACTAACATCCTCCTCCCCCATCATTCCCCACCTCATTTCTAATTCAGTGTTTATTGTCATGAGTTTGGTGCACAGACTTCAGCTGCACATCCGGGCACATGGAACCCATGAAACCATCATCCCTGGCTGCTTCCTTCACGTGCAGGAAGAGCAATCAGTGTTGTCAACCCAGGAAATCCCTTGGGTAAGCAAAAAGAGTGCAAAGCAATTTGAATTCTGTGCCTAAATCTGACATTTGTTTTTATTACTGTCAGTCTTTGATAAAAGGCAATAATATATTAGAAATCACATTATCAGCACCATCATATTGCTACTATTTTTCTTACAGGTGATCGCAATATGAGACAACATTGAAGAAGAATGTAAGAGTTTTAATTCCATTTCAATTTAAAGAAATAAGAATTGTATGTCATACTATCTGGGAAAGGAGAAAGTGGGAAACATACAACCCAGGAGACTTCCAAGTGAAAAGGGAAGGAAGACTAAGAAGAGAGTGTCTTTATGTTATAAAGGTCCTAAGCTTCAGACAGCTTCATTCGCCATCATTGTGCTTTCACACAGCCTCTAAAAGCCAAAGAGAAACACAATGCAATAGCTTTTCACAAGAAAGGAAGAGTTTCTCAATGCAGTCCCTTTCAGTTACTTTGACACTGCATTTGTTTTGAATGGAAACTGGGTATATGAGGCCAGCCCTAGATTTCTGTTAAAAATAGTTTAAGAAATTCTCAGTGATTCACTGCATTTTTTTTTTGATCTTGTCTTCAGCTTTGTTAAAGATGATCTTTTGCTTTATCAGATTAAAGTTTTAGTATAGTTACCTTTCATATTTACCAAACAAGTTTGGCTGGGGTTAAAGTCATAGCTGTCATAATTGTTCTGGATTTAGTGGATTTATCACTGGCACCCCCATCTTCTACCCTAAAGAGAACATCAAAATGCCAGTAAAGCTGCGATTAATAACTACGAGATTTGATGTAATCATGGGACAAGTGCTGTGGAGAAATCTTTTTCTGACAGAAACTCCAGCTGTGCAGCTTTCTTTCCAGTAAGAGGTAGTATCATTTAGACTTCTGAAAAATTACTTGCCTTGTTTTATGAAGGCCCATTTACAGTATTATAACACAATAGAAAGGATCTAAAACATGCTGTAAAACAATTTTAATTTCAAGTCATTCTTCAGTGCTTTACTGGTATAAATCAGTCCCAGTACATAAGAATGAGGTCCACTAAGAGTCAAGTACAGCATATCTCCTTTTAAGTGGTGGGATCACAACTATTCTATCAGACTTTTCCATTCCCCCATTTAGTCATTAGCAGCATTGATTAATACCAGCTGCAAAGCTTTTATTAACTAGTGCACCTCTTAAGAGCTATAACCACCACTTCACTTGTGCCCTGCAGATAGCAAAGTACTTTACATATAACAGTTCTCATGGCATATTTTCAAGCAATTCTTACCAAGCTCTCCTGAGGCTCTGATTATATGCAGAATGACTACATTTGCAAGTGGTCAGATCACAACAACTTTCAGGTTACAAAGTAATTTGGAATTTAAACGAGCTCAAGTTGTCTGAAAGTCCTTAGTTATTTACAGCTAGTAAATAACCTAAAAGGTTCCCCTCCTTGCTGAACACACCTAGAAAACAAATTTTGTTATAGAGGTTATGGGACCATTAGGAGAACAGCTGCTGTTTTGCTAGAGCCCACCAGAATGGTTTTGATGGTTACTTCCAAGGAAAGGAGAGCTTAAGACAACAATGTAGGGTTTGTAGAATGACATGGAAAGAACAGATTTGATAAGTTTGCAATGACCACTTAGTCACAAAGCTACTGACCATGAAACCATGTTTACATAACAGCTGAAGTTGGTGTGTGAGCTCTGCAATGATATATTGGACGAAATTGTGAAGTTTTGTTGCCATTACTCCACCGTATGGTGTGTTGAGAGGAGCTGTATTGTGGCTGCATGTAATGAATTCATATTCTACTTTGAATCATTTTATTTCACTGTTTGCAACTCACAGCAAAGTTAAGGTTGAAGTATAACATTGCATATCAGCTAAAGAAATAGGTGATCCTTGAAACATATAGTAAGCTACCCTGGGAACAAAGCAAGTTGATTCCCAACCAGCAATTTTTGAGCTCCGCCAATTGTTATGCTGTCCTAACTGATCTAAGCAGCCTCTTCATCTGAGGCATCGGGAACATCAGAAATAATTTATCATAGACTAGAATTACTGCAGTTAGGCATTTTTGTTGCTATAAAAATGTATTAAATTTATCTGTAGCTCCACAATTAAAACCTAGGCTTTAGAGGATCTGTGAATGTTAGTATATCTTCAAAGCACTTTACAGATCAATCCTTTTCAGCATCACTCCAAGAGTGGAAAGCATTACCTTTATTTAATGGAGAAACAAGCTGCAGCACAAAGAGACAGTGACTCATCTGCCAGTTAAGTGCCTAGATACCATGGGGATGATACAAGAGCAGAGAACAGAGCGTCCAGAGCAGATCTCATCATCTGCAGCTAGTTTCCAGTACATTAATCTCATCTCCCTTCTATATTTAATCTTTCATATATCTGTTCTGTTAACCATTTTCCATGCCTATGCTACTCTGCTATTCAGTCACTTCTCATAAATGTGTATCTTCCATCTGCTTCCCTCCCTTACATATGACACTTACTTCCTCTCCTATCCATTATTTGTCTTATACTGGTGGTACCTGAAAGTTGCAAACATTTCCAGCTCCCTGTATCCCTTTTAACTTCCTTTCTCAGTGGATCCAGGCAGCCGGGCTCCTTTTCATTTCCAGTAGCTCTTAGTGGATGAGGGCTAAACGCTGAAAATAGCTTTGCAGTTTCTTCACGCCCGAAGGATGTCTATTTTCTGCTAAGGGCACAAATCTGAAGCAGAGCTCTGTTCTTCATCAGCTTGTATTGATTTCTCAAAGCTTTCACATTTATTAGCAATCTTCAAAATGCTTTCCTTTGTGTAGGCCTAAGTCTGACATTCCTTGCAAAACCCTTCATCCCACACAGAGCTCAGCATCTGAGCCCCTCAAGCAGTTACAAAATTTTCTGAGGACTCATACCTTCTTTTTTCAATGGTCTCAAAATGTTTATGAGCTAACAGCTGCTTCCTCTTCTTGTCGGCCACATTTCTCAGTCAGTAGCTGCACATCTTCGGATTTAGATTCACTGTGTTACCCAGCAGGGAGAAGTCACACGCCTGACTTCTTCAGCAATATTTAATGAAACTGAAACTGAAGCTTCTTCAGTTGTTGTTGCTTTTATAGCAGTTACATTTTCTGGCTTAGTGGTCCAGTGGATAAGGTAATGAACAGGGAGTCACAATGAAAATGTACATGTCTCAATCCCATTATTTCAGATTACCTTATATTTATTGTGGAGCAGTGGACACATGGTGTGGAATTCATCAGCTGTAATTAAGTCATCTCAAATTAGGAACCTAAATCTGAATAAGACTCCATAGGTTTCTTTTATAAGCAATGGAGACACACAAGCACCTATAGGGCAGTTAATTTTCTAGTAAAATATGTCTATAATCAGTCCTACAAACTGTTCTGTCAATTAGCCAAGGGAACTCACTAGGGTAAACCCAAACTTAGACATTTGAGGTTTAGAAATCTCAATTCCCCCATGATGACTCTGATACATGCTAATTCAGGAAATGATAGGAATTTGTAAAAATGTCAGAACTCTGTTCTTCTATTTCTTTGTTGCCCTCCTTTGAAAACAAAATTAAAAATATTTTCAAAATTCCATGTTATCACTGTTACTATTTCCCATGCTTTAATAACAAAAAAAAAAATCCTCATGGTGTTTGTTGAAATGAAATGCTTTATATTTGCAAAACCCAGCATTTTTAATCTGCAAAATTATTCACATAGAGAAGTCAAAAGCTGATGGCAACAAAAACTAGACTAAGGAAACTCAGGAAGAATTGTTTCAATGAAAGGACTCTGAACATATGGAATACATAATTGAAGGGAAAGCTGAGGCTAAGAAGTGTAAATTAGTTCAAGAGAGCCTTCTGAGCACTAAAGGGTTCAAGTCATAGAGCAAAAAAGACAGGAAAGTGGGATTAAGGTAAACCAAAAAAAGCAGACATGCTGGGCCAGATAACTTTTTCCTGTTTGTAAATTTTGTATTTTCATCAGAAGAAAAAAAGTGACTACACAGATGGTCTGTGTTATTCCCACATCCTTTGAAATTCAGTTTCCAAAAATGTCACCTTGTTCTGTATCCTCTCGTGTAGCGTAAAGAGCATACACTCTTTTCCAGCATGTTCACATGCATTCTTGCTGTCAAGAATGGTCTAGTTCATTAGCCGTCACCATGGAAAAATGTGTGTAAGAAGGGGGATATAAACATTAATAGCATCAAATTCTGCTGCTGAGATCTGCATGAGAGAAGGCTGCTGCTGGTGGTTCACTCACAGTGTCCACATTAGCAAGCAATTTGGCCCAAAAAGAGTGAATCAGTTGGTGCTGAGGCCACTGTATTTTTTTGGCCAGTGCAGTTCTGGGGTTTTATTTTAGTCTGAGAAAAAAAATCCCCCTGCCTGCGTCATCAAAGCTGTCTGGATGTCCTTTAGCTTGGGTACTAAGTAACTTGTTAATGATCGGAGAACATTTAGTACAGAGTGGACTATCTAGTTTGAGTTGATTTAGAAGGAATCTATCTAGTATGTACCAAAACAGGTTTGCAAATGGAGTTAAAATGGAGGGTTTGTATGCTGCTGCTCCAGATCAAAACATACAAGAAGATATAGTCTTCATTAGCCAAGTTCACACTAGACCAGCTCTCTTGAGTGTTCTAATTTGCTCCATCTTATCAGACGCTGCTTCACTGTAGAAACTGCCCTTTGGATACTTTCTTATTTTCATAACATCATTAAATGAAAGGAACAGAAAACATTTGGAGAGTTTGAGTTACCCTAGAAAACAGTCCCACTTTTGGATTGCGATGGGATCGTGTTCTTCTCAGACTGATTAATGGCAACAAAAAGGCCGTCTCAGAGCTCAGAGCTGTGGCAAATTCATACACAATTTCTTCTGTGGAGACTGAGCAAGCAGGCACCTCATCTTCCCTCCCCTGTCCATTCTCATTGCATAGATGAGAAGGAAGTATATTCCTTTCTGATAGCACAGACCAGGGGATATATGCAGAGTTTTGTATTTTGTGTGAAAGCACATGAAATAACAAGAGATTAAAGCAAAACTTATATAATAGAATTTTCCCTCTGATAAGATTGCTTGAAACGGCTTCTCTTTCTTATAGTCTCCCAGGTTTTCCTTTAGCTTTTCCTTCTAAATCATGGAAAACTTGTTTTTCATCACCCCCCCAATACACAGACACACCACTACCTGACCCTTCTATGTAGTTTATAAAATGCCTTGTAGGAATGATGTATGCACCTGGACAAACCCAGTTCTGTGGTCTGGCTTGTTTGGGCCCATTGACTCCAAGTAGCAGTACAACATACCCACTCCTGCAACCTGCAATGGCCCCTTTTCCTATGGGACTTCCCTGCAGGGGAAAGGCTTGGCAATAGGAAAGAGATTTCCTGCTGTGTTTACAGAAGCAAAGAGTTTTAGTGAGGTGCAGATCTCAGTTCCAGCCAGTTATGGGCAAGGGATCAAAGCTCCTGTAATGCAGTGTGGAGAAAGAGGGCATGGCTCTACCTTTATTGCACTCAGACTTAACATGGGTGGCATGTGTTCAGAGATAAAAAGAGCCTGGAGAAGTCCATCACACAATTTCCTCCATAACCTTCCTTCTCTGCCCTTTTGTGAATAGGGGACACCAAAACATATGTTTGTTGTATTGGAACATGTTCATGTTCAAAGGCAGCGAATGAGCCAAACACCAGGGAAGCTCAGAGCCTTTTGAAGAGTCTCATTTCCTTAGCAGATTGACTTTAGAGTACAGGAGGTTGCTCCTTGAGAAAGGTTGTATAACGTGAAGGGAGATTTGGGGCCCTGATCATATTACTCTTTTTCACAAAAATTCTTAAAAATAATAAAGTAATTGAGAGTAAAGACAGTTCCACCAGTTTATAAACACTAGCCTAGTAAAGTTTACAAGAGGACAAATATTGCTTAAAAAAAAATAACACAAAACCCCACACCCCCCATCTCAACCAATTAACTCTGTAAAATAAGATTTCATCATTGTTGGAATCCAGCCTTACTTCATAATAATCTCCTGGTATTTATGAATACAATTTGTGTTTTCTAATGATCCATCTCTATGACTAAGCATGTGCATGTGTTTCTGACTATAATTCTTGAAGACTTTTAGATAGAACTTTTTAAAGTTCAGAGCAATGCATAAACCTTTTGTTG
Organism: Scolopax minor; assembly: GCA_028566535.1. NCBI lineage: Eukaryota > Metazoa > Chordata > Aves > Charadriiformes > Scolopacidae > Scolopax > Scolopax minor. Next base: position 38,243,048 of record JAOXNG010000012.1, read on the forward strand.
ATACTATATGCATATTATGTTTGTACATTTGCTTTGGGAATGAAAATTGCTAAAAAACCCTCTGTACAATAAAGACAATCAAATGTGACTGAGAAAAAAGGTGTCTAATTAAATATAATGAGGCACTGCTTTCTCTCCTCTTCCCTCACAAAATACAAAATAGATTTTAATCTGAGAGGAACATTAGGTTACGTTAGATTTCTCTAAGGTGACTAAAGTGTTAAATTTGTTCTTTCTTTTTTAATACATTGTCTCTGACAGAGTAACTGCTTGGTGTTTGCTGGTGTACCACATGGTGCTCCACCAGATGCTGGCCTGTCCAACAGAGGGGCACACAGTGGCATTGTGCATATTTTCATACATAAAGTTATATTTTTCTTGCATCTAGACACCAGTACTGCCAAGAACTTGTTCTTGTAGCTGTTTCTGTGTCTTTCTTTTCCCTACATTTGAGTGCAGCTGGGAATATAAGGGGTTAAGTGACACTGCTCTTACCATGTCTGTCTCAGTGGCAGGGCAGGAGGTTATGCAGCAGGGTTCTCATAGGAAGGTGAATGCTTCTCCTAATGAGGTGAAGCTGATGGCTCTAATGCAGTGGAACAGCTGCAGCAGGCTCTTTCCCAGCTTGGAGTCACACTGAGATCAGATTCAGCCTATAGCAGCTCTGTTTTCTTCACACACTATAATTATGATTGATTTGCAAAAGATGTAAAACTCTTTACCTTGTTATAACAAGAGTTTTAAGTTTGTGAAGCACTGAGGAAGGGAATTTTGATGCTGTTCCAGTGAGGACTAGTTCCCTTCGGTCTCTTCAATCTTCTCCTTGGCTGACAAGGTTAGTTTCCCCTTTTGCTGCAGTCCCCTTCAAGTGCTGGGAGATCTGGGTGCTGGGAGGGACCAGGAATCCTAGCTTCAAGTTTTTACTATAGTGCAAACACATTGTTCCAAATGCAGGTGAAGTATAAAACACAGATACAAAAGACTTGTGAATTCTCTTCTTTGTTCTACTATTATAGTTCTACTATTTGCATTAGTGGCTCTGTACCACAGTTAGACTTCACAGCAAATATATGCATGTGATTTTCTGCCTGTGAAATTCTCAAATTGCTTCTCTCAAAGCTAAAAATTCAACACAAGGTGCCTGATTTCCCAAATTCATCAGTTGATTCTGTCTTGGTCATGCACCCCGCTGCTTAGAGATTTAGATCCTCTTCCTCTCCTGGGTTTCCAGAGGTCAGGAGATGTCCACGAAGTGCATATTGTGTCAGCGTGTGTGCTGGTGGATTCTGAACCAGTCTAGATAGCTGAGCACCAGAGAATTTAGCAGTATTCCCACAGAGGTGTTGGGTTTCTGGAAGCAAGTGAGCTGGCTTTCGCTCAGCCTGCAGACTCAATGGAAGTACTCAGGACTCTATACCCATCCACAGAGACCTGCTTGTATGAAATAGTCAGTCCCTGCTACTATTAAATAATGGTCTTTAGTTTAGGTGGTACATCTATTCTGGGTCTAAGAATTTTAACACAGGAAGCTCTTTTTCCTAAAAAAGTAAGAAGAAAAGGAATCAGTTTTGGCAAGTAGCACACACAAGTTTGGAAGTGCTAGAGTCAAAACATCTATTATGAAAAAAATTATTTCTCTGAATTTAGAATTATTATTCAGTCTTTAACTATATAATCATGAAAAATGTCCAGGGTACAGAACAAGAAGAGCAGAAAGTGTCAAGAAAAGAAATGATCATTTTCTTTATGGTGTATAAGCATCAGATTAGACCAGGACACAGGAACCTTCTCTGCCAAAATATTGCTTTGTCTGGACAGCTTAATTCTGGCAGCCTCTAATATTTGCTGATTTGACACTGAAAACTGAACACTCTTTTAATATAATTTCTATAGATATTAGTGCATAAAACATATTGTCTGCATAAATATATGTTCTTTGTGATTTAGCAAAGAGGCCAATTTTCCCTTAAAGTTATAAGACAAAATAATGACATTGCTGCTATGTTAAAACCACAGGCAGCATACATCCAACTTATTATGACACAGTTTTGTCAATTGCTGGGCTCAGTAGTGTTTCTAAATGTAATGACAGAGTTCAAAAAATATTGTTAGGAATTTTTGAGGGAGGTAATAAATAAATTATAACTAATAATAATATTTTCAGCAAATTGCTGACACTTAAAGGAATAAAAGCTGTAGAGCCAAATTGAACCATATGCTTTTTGAAAAAGCAATTTCACAAGTGGAAACTCTATTAGTATCTCTGTATGTTATTAGGACAGCAGGATTTGTTCTGAAACTAGACTTATTTGCAGTATTAGATTAGATTCAGTGGACCATTATGTACGGAAGTATGCATAGCTGTCCAACATGCACTGTCAAGTCCATAGAAGCTAAAACTGTGTTTCAATCTATTTTTATTTATATATGGTATTTCTTAGTATATGTTTTTCTTCTATGGTATACCTGTTACTAGAAACTGACTCTGGAAGAGAAAAGTGCATTGGCATTATCTCCTTTTCAACTTCACAAAGAATCAGAAGTGTGCAGTAACAGCAGAGGGGATTAAAACTCCATATACAATTGAAGACCTTATTCTGTGAGATTGTCACCGTCTTTTAACTTTCTTTACATGTTGGCAACTAAGGTGTAAATTGTCACACAGATAAAACTTTGTTCAATTTGAAATGACACGTATAGGTGACGCTAGCTGTCAAGAGTTCTCCTGAGAGAAAAAGCAGATGAAGCTCTTGTACTCCAGCTGCCAAAGCCTGGGAATAGTGGAGGGCTGAGAAAATGTGTATGACTTACTGCTGCTTAATGTATCTGAAATCTGTAATTGGGGATATCCCTGGCAACTAGATCTTTTGGTAGTTCCTCTGTTGCTTTGCGCCAACTGACAAGGACATAAAAGACAAGATAGGAACCAGGACTGAGTCTTCATATGAAAACACCAATTTTGGTTTTTCCTTACCTTATAGTTTATCTTTCCCTCCTATGAGTATGTTGATATCAAATGGCAACAAAATTATTTTATCAGCATTTCACTAGTATTTTGGATTGGAAGCCTCAAGAGATGCATAAGCTTCATCAGTTGCACAGACAGCTCTTCAAATTCTAATTGAAAACATGGACAAAGGTAGACTCTGAGTGAACATCTTATGTTCTAAACAATATCTAGCTTTCTTTTGAATATGTGCTTTAAAAAAGTCTTATGATAATGCTTACATTGCTGTGTCTATTAAAAAAAAAAAAACACAACACCACAACAAACCAACAAAAAACAGGAGACGAAAAATCGGCATTTTTTTCATAGGTAGTTGAATAAAGCTATGAAAGGTTTTCAAAGGAACAAAAATAGTTCCTGTAGCTTCTGGGATTAATTGAAAGAATTTAAAGCTATTTCTGATTGTTTTTGCTGAAGCCCTGCTCTTACAGAGCTTAAGGACAGACACGGTAGTGCTATTCCATGTTATTTCATAAAGCTTTTGTAAGTTAGTTGGATGGAATTTATACTTTCAGAGACTGACAGATGACTAATGAAGTCTGAACCTGGATTACCAGTAGCTAAGCTATATAGCTAATATACCAGTAGCTATATTTTGCCTATATAACCGAAATTTTGTTAAGAATAAAGATCTCTCTTCCTGGACATTGTGTAATTCAGTCAAGCCCAATGCCTCACTGACCTCTGCAGCCCACAGAGAAGACCTTCCAAGGGCCAAAATACATCCAGCCCTAAGAGGGGCAGGATGAGCTCTGCTGGGCAGCACTGAGGAATGGGATAGGGTCAGAAGAACTACCTGCTGCTTCAGATGTGACCTGTTTCAGGTCACATCTGAAACACTAAACTCTACTGATAAAGCTGTCACTGCACTCAGGCCAGGAGCCTTGGCAGCCATCAGATTTTAACATTACTGACTTTAATATATAGCTATTAAACAAAAAAAAGCTTCTCCAGATTAGCATTATATTAAAAGAAAATATCCCCTAAGAAATGGCAAAAGAAATGTAAAATGCCTTGGAGTTGGATAAGGCAAGACTTCTTTATTGTTAGGATTCTGGGTTGTTTTAATACTTCATCATAGCTATCTTTTCTCTCCTTCATTCCAAGCTTAAATTTAGTAACATTTTAAGAGAATGTTGCAATTCTGCTGATACAGGGGTCCTTGCTACCCCTTCCTTTTGTCCTGGGTAAGCTATTGCAGAGATTCATTTCTCACTAATATCTCTGCATGCACAATTAACAGCTCATGGAGAATTGCTCTGCCTGATCTCTGATGGCATCTACATCTCAAAACTCCAGATCTGGATCGGTTACACTGCCAGTTAATCTCAGCTCTTATTATTTTCAAGGTGTTTTTTCTCCATTAGGAAGACCTTTCGTCTGATTCTGACAATTCTTGGACCCTCCTTTTCCATAAATCTCTCCTTTTTCCCAATGGCAGAGTCCTGGCTTACACTTCTGAGATAAATGATAACTGACACCTGGTAACTTTCTCCTGAGGCAACATTTTCTGCAAATGTTAATACCTGAGTGTTCACAAACCCTTAGTCTCTTCAGTGAAGGCCCCTGCAGGAAATTTTACTATGGGAAACAAATACAGGACAGCTGCCTATATCTTTGATACTGGTTTGCTGTTGCTAATTTAACACACTGTCAAGAAAACATTTCCAAAAGAAGTCAAAGCTGCTTCAATTCCTCAAGAAAATGGTCTATTTTCCATCTTTGTCATTGCAGATTACAGCCTTTGAAAGCACTTAGTGATGTGTGGGTGTAACGGATAGGACAGTCAATATGATTTAGTTGCTGTTAAAAGGGTCTCATTTCTGCTTCCTTTACAAATCGCCTACTTCTACCTCCCATTGCAAATAGAGGTACAAATATTACCAGAAATCAAGGAGTTAATGGCATTTCATGAGAACTCATGATTTCTCATAGACTTTCTGGCAGTTTCCAAGGTGGAGTTGTACAGGTACAGATGCAAATTTACTGGGGGAAAGAGAGGGAAAAGGAGAGGGGAGCGGACAGAGAGCAAGCAGCTAATTTGAAACCTTTCAGAGACTCTACCCATCAATAGCACTCACACAGGGTTGTTTTTTTTCCCTAAGGGCACAAAAAGGCCAACATGTTAAAACTTTTTAGTCTTCTAATCTAATCTAAGGACTCATAGCAACAGACAAATCTCTCCTAATTGTCTCTAATAAGTAAAATAACATGAAAACCAAACTCTGTTGGATACATTCCAGGAATTTTCATTTCTTCATTTCTGCCTGCTCCCTTATGATGATAATTTCTTTTTATCTGCTCTTCATTTGTACTGATTACTTCCTTTACAAATTAGAGCTGTGCTTGTACTCGCTGCACCTCAGTTTCTTTATAGTTTGGGCTCTGAAAAGTTTCAAAACCAAATCCTCCTAGGCTTTGTTTTGGGGTTTTGTTGGTTGGTTTGCAACAGTGGAGGCAGCAGAAGGCGGCTTTTCCTTGGAAGTGTAGGGTGTCCTGCAGAGCCCTTCTGCTCTCCTTAGGAAGCCTGGAAACCACAGCTCCTGAGCTCTGCACAGATTGACAAAGAAAGCTCTGCCTTGCAAAGCAGTCAGAAATCTTTAGATAGTAAATACTCTGTATATGTGTGTGTGCATGTATGTATAATGAACTCATTATATGCTCCACATTATATGCCCGTTGAACCCATATATTTCAACTCCACGATCTCCTTCAGCTTCCAAGGCAAGCTCTGCTGGTTGGCATCCATAGTTCTGCCTGTGCTATTGGCACTGTTTTACCTTTCTACCCAGAGAGTTATAACATTCTTGTATCTAATATGTACAGAACGGTGAATGCTGGGGCATATTTGCTACAACATCACTGTTGTTATTTTCAAACAGAAATTCAGATGGGAGTGAAATCCTTTAGGCCTTTAATGAGTTTGCAGCATTATCTGGGCCTGCAATAATTCTCTAGGGTTAAAGAATTGAAATAATTATTGACCTCAGTCCATTTCTCTTTTTTTTTTAAATTCAGATATAATTATTTCCTCAGCTATCTGCACACAGCTATTTCTGTGGAGATTTAGATTTCCTGACCTTGGTCCAGACATTATCTCTTACTATGAATAAATTTACTCAGAAAGCTGCTCACTAAGGGAGTACCATCACCCCAATTTGTCTTGACTGCCATATGCCTATTGAAAACTTCCAGAAATTTAGCCTGAAATTAATGTTAATTTACAGATATTGAAGGAATTACATTAGAGCCAATGGAATCCAAGCAATGGAGTGCAAATGCAAAGTTACCCTTTTAATTTTTAGACATTTCAGTGAAGATTATGTCAGAGATGTATATTAAAAACATGCAGAAATAAATGTTCAAACATCAATTTTTTTAATAAATCTTGCTTTGTAACGTGTTAGTATTCTGTTTTACTGGTAAAACTGTCAGGAAAGGTATAGCAAGCACTTTAAGTTTATGAGCTGGTAAGAAGCAGAATTTCAGTTAACAGATCTTGTGTCTTTGAGTTTAGGTTTAGATCTCACTCGGAATTACCTGGTTTTGTTTATCTTGAGTTGATGATGTAAAAGAAGTAAGACCAGGAAAGACTGAAAAATTTTACAAGTCATTACTGGAAGTAGCATGAAGGCCTTTCCCATTTAGAGATTGATCAATTCTCTCTGACTTCAGAAAAAGGACCCAGAATAAGAACCTTTGCTTATATTAAGCCTATGCTTTGTTCTTTAATACAGGCAATAGGAAACATGCTGCAACCATAAAATTAGAAGTGAAATATTAGGTCTAGTCATGTTGGTAGTCATGCTATACACTTATGTGAAAATAAGATGGCATATCATCAAACAATGGGATCAAAACTTATCCTAGTCTACTGCTATGTAAAAATGTACAATCCTTAGGATAGGACTTTGAAGAGTTATGGAGGGAAAAAAATCACCTCCTCAGTTCATGCTTACGTGTTTACTCAAAGTGTACATTTAGTATCTGTGTCTTTAGCAAGCTTTGCCTACTTCTCTTCATCACAGGTTCAACCTCCCATTGCAACTGTCTAGTTTGGAATACCTTTACTAGACCAGTCCTATGCCCGCTCTAAAACAGAAACTTTCCCACTGAGTTCAGTGACCTCAATGCAGATGTGGGAAACATGGTCTGACGTTCATTTATCCCCTCTCAGCCTTATGCTGTTCGGTGGTTTATTCTTCCTGTCACCAAATACATTTCCTTGGCGGAACTGCATTCTTAAATGGAGATAAATCATCACTTATTTGTCCCATTCAGTGGGACTAATTGCAAATCACAAAAAACAGGGCACCTTCAGTTAACCACAAGGCATATTTCCACAAGCTATTGAAAATAAAATAATGGAAACAAAATCTTTTGTTCTTGTCCATGGCAAAACTTAATAAATAATAAACAAATACATCTAGCTTCTTTACCAAATTGAAATTGGAAGTTGGAACATAGGAGGTTCCACTTAAATATGAGAAAAAACTGCTTCACAGTGAGGATGACGGAGCCCTGGACAGGCTGCCCAGGGGGGTCGTGGAGTCCCCTTCTTTGGAGATTTTCAAGACCCGCCTGGATGCAGTCCTGAGTGATGTGCTCTAGCTCT
>JAOXNG010000012.1:38256364-38274630 GCA_028566535.1 Scolopax minor
CCCATACCACTTCTGACTTTACAGAGTTAGTGCTGAACCTCCAAATTTCCTCCAGCTTAAGGAGTCCTAATGCAGGTGTTTTGCTGCTTGTGCATCCTGCTGTAATTTCCCAGCTGCTCTGGAGAAACAGTGACTGAGTGTTGCTCTTTCAGTCCTAGTGGCAGGTTGGCTTAGGAGAGGCACAAAGAAGCAGTTTTAACAAAGCTGTTAACTGAGATGATTGTAGCTGAATTTAGAAAAAGAAAAAAGAAAAAAAAAAAGAAAAAAAAAAAGAAAATCAGAGAAGCTCTCTAGTTGTGTCTGCAAAGTTATGCACTTGATGTGTTAGAGGGAACCAGGAAAAAAGAGCATGAGGCTGGGCGGAGGGCCACCTGGGAGTGGATGCAGCATGCACGCTGCCAGAGAGTAAAATAATATCACTATACATTAATTTGGCACCATCTATTCAAAATGTCATCAAATACCGAAGTGTGCATTGACCACAAAAACCCATACTTCCTGATCACCTAGAAGCATACAAATTAGAACTAATGATTGTGAAAACTCATTATAAGGGAAAGAGGAAGATTAGTGAAATGAGGGAAAACACATAATCAGAAATAAAACCACCTCATTTTTTTTAAAAAACAACAACAAAAAAGCAAAAAAACCCTTAGCCCTGCTTATTCAATATTTCTTCTTCATGGATTCAAAGCTGCAATGATTTCTTTACAGTCAGCCTGTAACACCACCAAGTTCTGTTACAGGGTGTTTGATATATAGATATATTTTAATACCATTGGTACAAAAAATATCACAAGAATATGAGCAATAAATGTGTTAGGAGAAATAAAAGTTGTCAGTCTTAGAGCAGAAAGAAAAGATTGTACATGCTGAGGAAATAATTTCTTGGGAGTTACATACTGAACTCAATTCATTTTTTTTAAAGAGCTTTGAAGTATTATATTAAAGCTAAGCAGTATTAATTCAACTGCGACCCCTCCTTTGACTTGTTTAATTATTTCACAGCCATAAGAACAAACCCTTTAATAATTAAAAATCATTTCTTAATCTCACTCTCCTGCTTTAGGAAATATATTGTAATCCCATGACTCCTCATTGCATTCTGCAAAATAAAAAATCTCTCTCAAAAATTTCATTTTATTATCCCACTCTATTTTTCAATTTGGTGGCCAATGCAATGCACAACAATTTCAAAGTTTAAAGTGTGAGAAATCTTTATTGTAGCACTCAGATCAATGTGCAGTAGATAAAGGATGGGCATTTCTGAAGGGAAGACTATTCTTTAAAATTGGCAAAAAATGAAGATGGCATGCTCTGTTTTAAGTACAAAGAAAAAGACTACGGATATATAGACTAATAAAAACAAGTACATGACAAAAAAAAAACAACAAAAAAGAACCCCCAAACCTTGAACAAGTATGTTTCCTAATCCCCAGACTGTATAGGCATGAGATATAGCTGTCTGTTTGCATTATACAGCATTAACAGCAGAAAACAAAACTGAATTAAAAGATAACAATTAATTTGGATTTGGCCTTGAGAAATACTGAGAACCTTCCCTAACCATAATTGTTTGCCTGGCCCCATAGCCCCTCTGCAGGGGACCTTTCTTAGGTCCAAACAACAATTTTAAGATATCCCATGCACAAGATTAGAGGAAACAGAAGAAATTAGAACATCTTATGAGTCTTGAAATATCCAGAGAAAGATTCTATCAGTTGCTGCTTAGGCAATAAATGCTGCTAACAAGGTCATGCAACAGTGAAAGTTATTGCCCAATTCAATCTAAAATGAGTCTAAGGATGGTGATCATCTAAAGCCTAATGGTCTTGGTGAGTTTGGAGGGCCATTGGGTAAAATATAGATGTATTGATTAAGAATTTTATGCTATATTTCTACTGAAAAAATGAGATCTTCATTTTATGTTTGTAAAAGTAATGAAAGAATATAATATTTTGATTCTTAGCTTCCACTATATGTAACTGAAATTTTCTGATAGGAGAATAAGTTTCATTAAAACCAAGAAAAGTTGTGTTCCTTGAGAACTAACATTGGCAAAGAGGGGTTTTATTTTTAAAATTCTTGCATAGTACTATTTATTTATTTATGAACTGTAATTGGTTTGGCTTGGGTCTAAGAAATGAGACTGAAGGGAAATTAAGAAAAAAAAAAAGAAAGGAGGGAAAAGGCTAATAGAAAAATAAAACATCATTCTAAAGCACAGTCACAAGCTTCCTAAAAGTTGCTGGAGTATAACATCATGAGATGAAACTCTGTGTCTTACATTGGAAAAACAACTGTGAATGTTCTCTTTGCATTCACAGGTTACTTTTAACTCAGCCTTTCTGCTTTTGGGTAAAAGTATAAATGAGTGTCCTCCACAGCCAGCCCAGGAAAATTTGCATAACTGAAAGGCTTTAAAAATCAAGCCTTCCTATAATGGCATTATACTTTCCTTAATCAAAATAAAAAATAAAATATCTCATTCGGACCACTGAACCAGAAATAAAACAAATAAAGCACAAAGACTATTTAATAAACATATAGTGTTTATTTGGTATAGATATACAGTGATGTAAGATAAAAGACACTGACATTATTGTTGTTTCTTAGATGTTGTGCACACAACCCATTCGAATTCTGGACTTGATTTGTTTTGAAATACACAGATTAAAAAAGTAGAACTTCATTTAGTGGCCTACCCAGAGCAATGTTTGTGTCAGTGCATAGCTAAAGGAACTCAGCTTGATTTATCTCTATAACTCAAAAACTGTCCAGAAAGCCAATTGTTATTGGTATTTCGTCACTCAAAGAAAATAAGGTACATACAAGTATAACAGGTTAGTGAAAGGGATACTGTGACTTAAATGTCCTCAGAAGGCTAAGACGTCTGTTTATGGAAACCTGAATGCATCTGAAGTTCCTTACAAGTGGCATCTGACTAACTTTCTCTGACAGTGCACCTTCAACGATTAGTGGCATGTGATAACCACTACTGAATTACAAAATTAGGATAGAGGGAATCAAGATGTTTGGAGGAGTCTGCTCACATCAAGACCAAATTTATAGGCAAAAATAGGGTTTCTGTACCAAGTGGTTTGCATTCAGCTTGGGGCTGGGGTTCAGCTTAGGGCTAGATTGCAGTCAAGAGCTAGGAATGCCAAAGTTTGGGCCCATACAAGATATTTGTGTGAGATTTCTGACCCTGCTTAAAACTTATGTTCAGGAATTGATGTCCTCCCTTCTAGTTTTCTAGTTTTGAATCTGACTCAGAAAGAAAAACAATTTTTAAATGAATCTTTTTTTAGAAGGGAGTGACTCAACAGACTTATATCAGTACACTTAGTCAGACTATTTTATATCCTCCAAAGATGAGGCTCAGTGAGGAATCAGCTCTTTAACATACATATAAAGATGAAACCTGAAATCACAAGCAGGATGTTCACAAAAAGCAATGCATTATGAATTACTTCAGAGTGTTTCACAAGTCTATATACTTTTCCACTGGCCACAGTCCCAAATGGAAAACTGATGTAGAGATGATTGTTGTGAAATAAAAAATATTAAGTCTTCATTGGCAGTAGACTAGTGAAAAAAACAAGAATTCATTCTTGGAGCAGTCTGGAAAAGTTTGTCTCTATTCCACACACATTTTGTTTATGTTACAAGAGAGTTACAGTTGAGGGAACCTTTACTAATTTGTCTTGAAAGTAGATTTTTCTAATTGCCTGCAGGAGACAGCTCAGTATGATAAATCTGCTTCAATGTTGTTGATCTCGAAAGGTATTGCGGCTGCTATTTTCACACGAGATGTTTAAGAGGTGCTTTAGAAATGTGAAATTATCAAAATGCTCATTTCCTGGTTAGTTTTGTGCCACTGCACAGCTGTGCTCAATTAGGCAGACATTTGAAATACAGCAGGGGAAAAAAGAGCCTCAACAAAAAAACCAATGCATTCTTCTAGCCATTGCATTCTTAATTTATACAAGCAAAAAGCCTCATAGGTCATATCAAAAAACAGACTACATCTACTCTCCCCCTGAAATTAAGTGTATTTTCTTGGAGAAGTTTCTTTTTTCCATTTCCTCTCATGTCATAACTTTCTAAACTCAAAGAACAATGAAGATGGACAACAATATTTCTTGTCCTGAAGTAACATCCAAAGGACACAGTCAAATCTAGGTCTATTATTATGCTGAACAAAAAGTTTAAGTTGCATGATCCCCACCTTAATATTTTTACGATCTGCAACAGATTCATAATAGAAGATGAGAGAGACAGATAACAGATAATATTTGCATTAACCAGCCCATTCTGAAAGATTTTTGGAGATCGCCCTTAAGCTGTATTCACTCTGTTCTCAGCAATTAAATTTCTCTTTAATTCCCATATATTTCCTCTGACTTTCATGTATCTAGATTTATTCTGGACAAACTAAAAGAGAAAAAAAAATATTGGACAAAATTAAAGAAGAAAAAACAGTTGGACAAAACCTTCCTGGTTGATACAGAAAAAAAATAATGTCATTATATTTTCAGATTTCAGGACTGCTTAAACATTTTTTCCAGATATTATTAGGCTGGACTGACAAGAGTTTGTCTGATTTTCCATGAGTGAGAGAAATATGAGTATATCATTTACTGTGATTTCATTTATATTGAGATATTACAAGCAAACTTCTAGGAACAATCTTGCCGTTAAATACGATTCACTACTAAGCCATGTTATTTGGGCTTGGAGTTTACAAAGAGTGTTAGAGATATAGATGTCTTTAATGTGAGAGGATACTTTTTTCTTTAACAGTTTGTGAAGTCTAACTAGGACTTGGTCATTGAGACTTTCCATACACAGTTTTTCTTTCTTTCTATTGTAAGAGCAAGTCGGCAGCACATGTCTCAGTGACATTAATGTATCTGCCTCTCACCGTGAGATTCAGGACAGTTCTTCTGCCTTAGATACTGGGTATACTAGATTTTTTTAGACAGTGGATTATAGCAAAGAAGGTAATTTAATTGCTTCTTCATCTTCATTTCCACTTATTTCCTGTATGGTGCGCTCACAGTTAGAATAACCTGGCAGTTGCTCAATGACAGCAAAATCGAAAGATAGTACTGTGCCTTGGAATTACAAAGCAAAGCTAAGTGGGACTGGTCTACTTCTTCACATGATAAACTTTTCATTGCTTGTCTGGCACTTTTATCATGCTGTTTCTAACTAGTGAACAGGAAAATAACTATCTCGTGAGACATACATATACAAACCCTTGGTTGTCTGAAGTTGTGCAGTAATCATCCAGGCTCTCTAATATCAAATATCTGACAGATTTTATAAAATGTTGCAGTCATTTTGCCCAAATTCCAATCCCACTGTTTGATGATGATTCATCCCCAAAGGTAACAGAGAGAGGAGAAATAGCAGTTCCTATGGAGATGTCTACCCTCTCTGTCTAATTGCTGGGGATGAGCACATTTTTGGGAAAATGTTGTTTTCTCCCATGCTGAAACTTGTCACAGAAGAATACCAGTTTAAATGGAATGGATCCATGCATAGGAGGAAGATCGAGGCACAAATCTCCCCATTTTGCCTACTGTGATGATGATGTTTAGTAGTTTTATATGATACAGAAGGAGCATCAAGCAGAATGAAAAGTAAATGTTGTTCTGGTCAGCTATGCTCTAGATTGGCGGCATGGAGGATAAATATTTTCTTTCCACAGAAGCAACCTTTGTCACCAGATAGTTGGACACTTGATAAGGCGGGGAGAAAGCTTGTCTGTTGATCTATTTTCACATAACGCTTATCCACAAAGCAATCTAGGTTCTTGTAGTGATCTCATTTTGAATCAGAAGACATATCAGACAGTTTTCAAATCCCATTAGGTTTAGATATAGTTTGTCTGCTACATCTGTTTGTAGCAGACACATGTTTGAGGAAGAGATAGAGAAAAGTGAACCATGAAAAGTGGCAGAAGATGGAAAACATAATAACACAGAATGCATTTCTTCAAGATTGCTGAGACCATTAGATCCTTGTACTAGCTGATCTTGTCTTAGGCAAACATCTCCTATATTTCAAATAGCTTAAAAAAGCATTTCAGGAACATAACTCTTCACAACAATAAGTGTGAACTATTTTAAAACTCTTCAAAACAATAAAGACATTGGCATATGAGTACACTACAGACTACCAATATGATTTGGGGACTGGAACATATATCATATGAGGAGAGGGTGAGAGCACTTAGTGTATTCAGCCTCAAGAGCAGGACATTAAGGAGGGATCTTCTGATGGAAGAATTAGAAAAAGCAATCAGATTACCTGGATTTGCACAGTGATGGGATGAAAGGCAAAAACACAGCTCCAAAAAGGAAAGTTCTGATTAGATATAAGGATTTTTTTTTTTTTCACCATGAGAATGACAAAATATTGCAACAGTTGTCCAGAGAGAATGTGGAATCTCCTTCTCTGGGAATATTCAGAATGAAATTGTACAAAGACCTGAGTAATTTGCTCCAAAATGGCACCGTTTTGAGTGGGGGCTGGGCCTGATAGTACCCAGTAATCACTTCCCACCTAAATTATTTTTTGATTATAGGAATTAACATGGGTACTTGCAGGGGGTTAGTGAGAAATGAAATAGTTAAATAGTTGTCATAACTGCAGAACAAGTTGTTGCTTTGGTGTCTTTCTTATCTGTTCCTCTGGATCAGGATGTGTTACTTCTGAGGTATTCATCTCTCTCAGCAAGAAAGTTGCAACTTGCTTAATCTTATTCCAAGTGCCTGATTACAAGCCTTAATCACTCAGCAGGCCTGACCATGATTAGTATCTGAAGATCTTCCCTTTGGGAGTTGTGAGTAATGGTAGATTCAGGGATCCAAAAAATATCCTTGAAACAAAATATTGTTTCATCTTAACAGCAGGAAGATGGTAGAGCAAAAGGTAGTTTTATAAAACTGTAGATGTGTATAGGTGGGGCTCAGTTAATAAGATGTGAACATCCACATTGTTTACATTTGAGATGATAGTCTATCCAAGATCTTTTTGTAATTACAGAAAGTCTAGGACACAGTTTCAAATCAAAGCAGAAGTCTAGGATTGGCCATATGTATTGTACTCCAAAACTGCCTATAGCTCAACATTGATTGGAGAATTGAAAAGAAATGCAGCCAAGAGTGACTATCTCAGCTGCAGATACTGACACTGTAAATGTCTACATCACATTTAATAAATCCCAAGTTACAGCTCAAGCTTATCATCTCTGGAGTCTAGATTCCAGTCTATATCCCCAAGCTTGCCCTTTAGCCTTTTTTGTTGAAGGCTTCTCCTTTTCTTTTAATCCAAGTTTTCTGTTTTCTGCTCTGTTTCCTGATACTGCTTAAACCAAGTGAGTCAGCCTGCAAGAATGTCACAAGTTCACTTATAGACTGATGGAGCTGCAATATTCTGAAAAGTTTCTAAGAAATTAATATGAGGATTATAATATACACTGTCTACAGAGCCAATTTCCTGACAAACATGTTCTGTAGATTCATGAGATATACACCACAATCCTGTTAAGCCACAGCATTCATAAAATATTTACACACAGTTTCAAATTTGTCGCAATAGTGTAAATATTTCAAGCAGTATCACTAGTCTCTTGGGACCATTGTGCTAGTTTGCACCCAGACTTAACATTTCAGACTCTGCAAACACTGTCAGACATTTTCAGCAGTTTTTTACAGGTTTCTGCATGACCATTACATCTAGTAAGAGTGTATTTTCTTCCATTAAACAGAAGTTAAAACTAAGACTTTGGAAAAAAAGGAGGTGGTCTGCAAGAATCAGTCCTCCACTAATTGGTGCAAAAAATTTTTATTCAGCTCAGTTTACACAAAACATGTAGCAGTGTTGCAATACAATTTTTAACAAACGTTATATATCCTCCCCACAGAAAGCAAAGGAAGGGTGGATGCCAAAAAGGTTTAGGCATGCTTGAGAGGGAGCAAATGGAGATACCTGTTTACAACTTTGAAACATGATCATTTTCTGGGACAGTGGACAGTGCACAAACTAGAGATTGTGTAACTGGGGGGACCACTCAGAGCAGAACTGAAAACCACAGATACATTCTAATCTTATTTCATTCTTAATTCTGATTTTATGAGACCTAGCTTTGATATTCTGTTCATTTCCAAGAGCTTTCCAACATTCACGATTTGGAGGGGTCAATCAATTTAATTTGTTTCCTAAAGACAAAGAACAAGATCTTAGATGTAGAGGAGACTTCAGAGACACATGTAGAGAAAAAAGAAATTACATCAAAGTAACTAAAAAAGTATTAATTTTTGTCATTGTATGAAGTAAATATCCCACCTAAAGTAAGACCTCTTTAAGAACTTATTCTAGGTTTCTCTGCATTTTTCTCAGAGAGTCTTCTATTTCTATTAGGAGGTCTGTACAACACAATGATACACAGATGTCCTATAGGGTGAAACCTTAAGTCATTACTGTAGGGATGAGTTGTGCTTTCTGTGTATTCATAGATCTTTAGAAAAACAAAATGAAAACATAGTAAGTCCCCTTCTTTTCATGCTTCATCTTTACCATACCTTGGCAAACACATCAGTCAACTATCATTTTCTTGCCTCCTTTCCATATCCCCCCACCCAGAAGATCTAATGAAAAAGTTAATTTCTAGAGGTTTGGCAATCTACCAAGAAACCTGTTTATAAGCTTTAAAGTCTTTGATCAGACCCAGTAGTTTATATCTCCTTTTTTTAACACAAGTATTTATAGTGACAACAGCTTCAAGTCAGAGCCAAGGATTTTGTTTAAATATGACCAATTATTTTTCTTGGCCTGCTACTTGTTGCTTACATTTATCAAGGGTCAGGAAATAGAGTGTAGGACCCCCCCAAAAAAGTTAATCCTAATACACATAAGTCTATCAGCATAAAGCCTCTTATTTTCCAAGAGACACAGAAGTTGTACAACAAAAAATTAATTTGCAAAGCTTTCACTCCTGATACTAGTATTTTATATTGTGAGGGAAAAAAAAAAAGTATAACATGGCACAGCAATTCACTGGGGACCTTACAATAAATTGTGTCTGAAGAGAAATGTGTAACCTTTATTCCTCTTGCTCTCTGGTCTTCATTTCCAAGTGATACATTGGTTGTATAGTTGGAGAGTTGATTAATGCACTTACAAAAAGTGTCTTGTACACTTCAGAGAAATGCAGTTTCATTGGGAAAAAACCACAACTGTTTAAAGGCAAATCATGTAGTTCATGATAAAAGTTCTGAGAAAGAGAGAGGGGGCAAAAAAAGTAGCCGATGGCTGAAGTCTGTTCTTCCACTGGGTATTATTAGTACTGTTCCAATGTCAAGTGCAGAACTGCACTCAACAACTCTCACTTCAAATGCAGAGAAATCTATAAAGCTTTCAGCTTTACAGTAGCTTTTCTAAACCAATGGAAATAAATAAAGAAAGAAAACTTTGCTCTGCTATTGCAAGACTCCTCTATTTCACTCAGACTACATTTTCAATGGAGCACACCAGCACTCCACTTATATTTTCCACCAGTTAGAGAGAAGAAGGGCCCTTACAGGAAGAATAGAAACCCCCTGTTTGTGACACTTGAAGCCTTCCACTTACTCCTAAGTGCAAGCACATGCAGTAAAAAAAAAAGAGTCTTAAATGGTATTTTATCTTCTATATTATTTTTCCAATAAAATTAATTGCAATGGCTTTGAATAGTACAAAGGACAAACATTCAGAGACAAACACACACCTCTTAAAAATGTGTGGAACCATGTATAGGAAGTACCTTAAAAGTATAGCAGAGCCAGATTTCACCACAGAAAGTGTGAACCATTTTGTTTCACTCTAGTTGCTTTTATAGACACTTAAGTTGGTTTTCAATTGCAATATTTCATCTCTATCTCACCTTCCCACAAAACACAATTTAAAAGACAATTTTAAGCACAAAATATCATGCATTTAATATTTAAATTTCTTATAACTTAGATGAAGACAGAATAATTAAAAACCTGTGTGATAACAAATCAGATGTCTGCAGCTTTATGAGTCAAAAAACATCTTCCCAAGTATTTCAATATCCTAACGAATCTGTAAAAGAGTTTGGTTAGGTTATTATAAGGATTTGCACAAGGCAACAGCTAAAATGGATCTGAGTCTTGATACAGACCTCAAGCTGCAGTAGAGTAACAGCAGCAACTAACAATAGTGCATCAGCTGGTTCTTGTAGGAAAAAAATCCATTTGTAACGTGCCGCAGAATAGATAAGTTGCTTTTTTATTTTTCCAGTCCACCAGGTCATTGCTGGAGTCATGGCATAATACCAGACCAGCTGGTTTATCGTAGTGATTTGGAATAACAATTTTTTTGTTCTTGCTAAAGAGTAAGATTTTTGAGCAGTCTCCCTTGTATAGCACCTCATAAAAAATCATGGCCCTCTTTTTCTGTCATGGTAAATGGCAGATGAATCTTCTCCTTAATATCTTTTCTCTTGTTCATATTCCCTGAAATTTTGATACAAGATTATTGCTTTGTTGGGCTTCTATTTTTACACAGGCTGTAGTTTACAATGCAGATGGGAATTGATTTTGGTGTCAAGATTTTTTTACATGTAAATCTCTATATATGTATATATACACACCATAAATGACACCACAAATTAATTAGGAAAACGAGTGATATGTTACATCTTTTAAAATGCAAAGTAGATTTTTCTACCTTGGAGTGAAAGGTGGGGTATCTAAATCATAAAGTCATCCTGAAACAGAGATTAATTCTAATTAGGGCTCAGAGTAGAGTGACAAAAGTATTTCTTGTAGTGGCTTCCTTTTACTTTAAAAAAAATAATACCTCGTTTGCACCAGAGCTTCATTATATAATGCAAGAAAGGAAAGAAAACAGTCACAGACAAACTAACTGAATAAATCTCACCACTAAGAGATAACTGAAAAATCCTGTATTTTCAAGCAGGATGGTTTCAAGAGAAACTCAGAATTTTTCTTCTTACAAATTGTCTGTGAATACAGCTGGCTGTGAGGTGTCTATTCACCTTCAAGCATTGAGGCAGGAATTGTGTTGTACACAAACATCTCATTCTCTCATACTGTGGACAGTGAGCTAATCTGAATGACTGCTGTGTTGTTTTTCAAAACTCGGCATTATACTACCTTTTAACCAAAAAATGATAATGTGTTTGATACAGATAATTCTTGAATTATGGTGTCGCATCTGACCTTGAGTAGCATCCAAATATGGGTACTCTTACTCATGGACTTTGCATAGAGCCACAAGTTACCACCCTGCAAACAAAATGCATGGGAAGATGATGACAAGCACAAGCAGTGGCTGTATGAAACACTTTTTTGGCTACTTTTTTTAAAGGGCAATTATGGCAATCTTGGTAACTTTTGGGGAAAAAAAATTAGAAACACCTGCCATAGTATCCAGGTAAACTAAAAAAAGAACTTAGATCATCTGTATTTCCTTCTGTTAATGGACTCCCAGGCTTCTCAGAAAAGTCTGAAATATTTTCACCAGACAGATACACAATGCTGTCCTTGTTCTTGTTACAAAATGAAAATTAGGACTCAGAACAATGTGTTCCACTGATCATTTTAGAAACTTTTAAAATACTTTGTGGGATATATGGTGATCCCCTCTTGCCACAGCTTTGGCAAAACAGCCATTACACCCTTCCTCTCTGAGTAGTGTCTGGAAACATGTTCAGCCTGAAGGCAAAGTTAATATTCATGTCTTGAGGAATTTTTCCCTTTTATCTTGTTGACAGCAAATAAAATGAGAACTAGCAAAAGATACCGTGTGTTCAGAGATGTTCCATGGGCCAAGGATTCAATTAATTTCATGCAAAGTCTAGCATCATGGACAAGGAGATCCACAAGCCATCAATTCTACTTTGCCTGAATGTGAATCAAGATCACAGGACACAAGATATGAGAAAACCAAAACCTCCTCTTGGACACAGCAGAAATTAAAAACAAAATTAAAAGTTAGCAGGACTGTAAGAGTATGAGCCATTTACACACAACTATTTGGTTTTGAGCTCCTCTGTCAAAATAGCTCACAAGTTTCTCTTGTGGAGGATGTGTATATAACACTTGCCATTCTTTGGAAGCAATGTTACTTAAAAAGACTTTTCTGAAAATAGAGTGGGACTGCAAAAGACAACTAAGAAGAAAACAAGGAAAAGAAGGAAAGAAAATCACTTTAGTGCAGCATCTTAACAGTAGTGGGAGAAAAGGTTTAGCCAGAGCGAAAAGCTCACCACCTGCATCGCCTTCAATGTCTCTTCATTCCATTACTGAGTGACTGATATTCTGAAAGAGGTTTTAATTTAGCATTTTGGCAAATTTTGAGTATTCAATGACATTTTTTGTCAGAGAATGGAGCTGTGAATATAGTCCTTGAACAAGCAAGTAAATATTATGGTTATTTCTTGGTTTTACTATTTGGGTGTATGTTTTCCAAGAAACCTCAATCACAGTAAATCAAATCCCTCAGTAAATCTCTATGGTAAAACAAATCAGGGGTTTTTGGCAAAAGAAGAGAGAAAGGTTCACTTAGTGCTGTGACCTCTCACCTGTAATAAATCAAGACCTCAGACTTTTTTATTAATTTTTTGTACATTGGTCTGATTGCAACTTGTCAGGGTTCCTCTTCGGTTGGGACCTGCATTTAAGCTCACACCCTCCCTCAGTTCTTGACCTGAGTTATATTGCTATCTTCTAGGCCATGCAGTCCACTGATGCTGACCTGACCATGGACCAGATTTTCTGGCTTGGACTTGGATGTACCTGTGTCTGGCAAAGGCCCTGCCCTGCCAGCCCAGGAGTCCCCCATGGCTGCCCACCCCTGCTGTGTCCTGGTCTCTGTTTAAAGGGGCAATTCCTAGAGGTATGGCCATGTCCATCAAGATTTATAAAAGATAGATAGGCAAATTCTTATTCCCCTGTTACAGCACTTGAATGCCTCTGTGCATCCGTACGTCCTTGTGTCGGAAACACACAACAATTTTATGTTGTTTGGTTCTTTTCTGATTTCATTTGATAGCTCCATAAAAGGATCTTTGTTATGCAGTGTATAGTTGAGCTGTCAGTCTGAAATGGAAAGGGAATGTTCTCTTCCAGAAAACATTTAACATTTTAGATGTGGTGGCCAGGACAAAATGAAGTCCTGTCACAGTGAAAAATCAAAAGAAAGGGCACCTTTCTCCAGTTCAGGAAAAACACCAGCAAAAGGTTATGATGCTCACTTGTGGTAGGAGGTGCTGAAGTTCATGTCCCAAATCATTCACAGCGAGGGCCTTGACTTCAGCCTAACACTACCTGAGCTAATAATACTTTACCATTCACTCTCCGGGGCTGGATGGCATATAGTTTCTCACTGAGGCTCTACTTCCTTTTCAAAAATGTCCAAACTAGACAGGTTTTGGAAGAAAAGTTTTAAGTTTGATAAAAATTTCTCTTTGGCAAAGACATTTATTCTAAACATTCCTGACAGCCTCTCATGCCAGGCAAAACATCAAAAGAATTTATTTTAAATAGCCTGTAATCAGCTCTTTTTATGATATGAGGTAGCTTTATAAATAGCTTTTTAGATTTTCAGTGGATTATTATTTTTGACGGTTGATTTTAGTACTAATCCACTTCAGCTTCATTAATTGAGACTGTTTAGTTTAGAAAGAGAGGACTCAGTGAGCAGACTTCAAATGCTATAAAAGCTCCTGCAAGGAACTGGTAATAACTGTTCATGGGTCAAAAAAGAAGTAATGGACTTAAATTGCACTGAAGAAAGTCCAGGTTAGTCATTATCAAAGACTTTCTCAATGGTAGGTGATAGTGAAACTCTGAAACACATTGCCTGGGAGACGTGTAGTAACTTCATTATTGTAGGTCACTAAGAATGGGCTTGGCAAACATTTATCAAGAAAAGAGGAGGTATAGCGGATGCTGCCTTGGAGTAGAAAGATGGAAACTATATAAAAAAGAAAAGGACATTTCTCAAAAGGACATTTCTTAGATTAGTGCTAGAATCACCATCTGCAGGGAAAATGCTTTTAATATTGAAACATTCAGTGCTCCATTCTGCCCTTTCTAGAAATAAAATAAGGCTTCCCAGGCAGCATTTTTCCACACTGTTGTTACACAAAAGATAATTAAATCACATATGTGAACCTTGACAACTCAATTCCACAGTTATTCAATTATTTTCTTTAGTTTTATAGTTTCATTATCTTTTTCACATATTCTTTTTAAGTTTGGACTTCATTCATACAGCATATCTTCTACATTTGCATTCCCCACATACCATGAATCTCCATTTCAACTCAAGATAAGTAAGGTTTAGGCATGTATTTAAAGTCAAACAAAAATTTTCTTGAAATATACAAAATATAAATTTTCTTGCTTAATATAGTATCATAAAGGCTTTTAAACAAAAATTGGAAGCCCAGATCAGAATGCCTTGTAATAGATTATAAGATGGCAGAAATGTGGAAAAAAAAAATAAAATATGTCTGAATGTATTTTTATTGTAAGTCAGTTAAGAAGAGACAAAGCTTCATGTATAGGGCTATGTAAGAACAATTTTATCAAGCTGTGATAGAAAACCTCCATGTCTTGGTGGGAGCAAAGGAATGAGACTGTCTACTTAAAAAGGCATGAGCTGTGTGGAAGATGGTGATGATGAATCATTTCAGCATAAATGTGGGCCAGGTCTTGGGGTGCTGCATGGGATAGCTTTTTGGGTTCTGCTTTGTGGACTGAGAAATTGGAAAAAACAAACTCTGCTGCTTTCTGTTGGCAAGTTTCATTGTATTCCCACCACTCTCATTGTCCAGAGTCAGAAAATGTAAATATGTAATGTGTATGTAAAATGTAATGTGGGATAGACAGGCACTGCAAGGCATTTTCCTTCTCCTTTGTCTTGAGTCTTTTGAGGATGACTTCTGTACCCTTGCTCTGCACTTCACCTGGCATAAGTATGGCCATAATAATATAGAGCAATAGGTACAACCTGTTATCCTCTACTCCAGCAGGAGGAATGTTCATCTTGGCTTAGAACCTTTACCCTTAAACTGTGTAAAGTTGCAAGTTTTGGTTTTCTGGTATCTATGAGGCTTAATGAAATTTAGTTTCGTGTTTTCTTTGAGTTTGCATAAGAATGGTGAAGTTCCCTTTCCTGCTTCTCATTCAGTAGTGGAAGCTGGGATTCATAACACTGAAGGGAAATATTAATTTAAAAGAAAAATCCTTTTC
The DNA here is from genome assembly GCA_028566535.1 of Scolopax minor. Taxonomy (NCBI): domain Eukaryota; kingdom Metazoa; phylum Chordata; class Aves; order Charadriiformes; family Scolopacidae; genus Scolopax; species Scolopax minor. The sequence continues at coordinate 38,271,667 of JAOXNG010000012.1, forward strand.
TTCCACTTTAAATTAAATTTAAAATGAAGGAAGACATCTCTATTCCTCCTGTGGTAATCTTTCTTTTGTTTTTAATACAATGTATTATAACATCATAAATAGAAATGTAATCTTATTAAAAGACATGCAGCAAGTGCTACTTTATTAGAAACTTTTTAAAAAGAATAATTTACCAAGTTGAAATATTAATGCAGCTGGCTGAAAACTGCAGATTTTTACTAGGGCATAGTCATTTTTTTAAAAAGCAAATTAGATATATTTCAAAGAAGACTAATTTCTGATAATGCTAAGCTTTTACTAGCATATTTGGGCACCATGATGTGTTTTTAAATTTTTTTTCTTTTTAAAAAAAAGTTCTTTAATTCAAAATTTATTCAATTGTAATTGAAAAGAGTTGAAGATAAGTTTTATTCTGCCCCTTTCCCCCCTCCCCATAATTGTAATCTGCATTGTTGGAACTGCGGAGTAGGAGCTATCTCTATAAGACTCCATTTGACTGTCACTTGACTTTTTATATAGTACAAATATATTTACACCAACCCAAGGTCCTTGCCTGTGAACGACATAGTGTATGTGTAACACCTACTCACTTACCTGATTCTAAGGTGCATGAATGTGGAATGTACTGAAAATCTCCACTGCGTTAGACCTCAGGGGCAATTAAGAACTGGCAGCTCTTTCAAGGATTTCTTTCCTCCCAACTTAATGTATTCGTTACTGTGACCTGAGACATACCTTTTTGCTTTTTCGTTTCTTTACCCATACAGAAAATAGTGACTAGTTATTGATTATGTGTTGCTTAATGGGCTCTAATAAATTACACTTAGAATAAAATTTTCAAATAAAGTGTTTCCAGATTAATCAGGGCTTGAGTCGTTTGCAGTTAATGCTGCTCTGCTGCAGTGGAGTGGCTAAAAATTGCAAAAGCAGCCTCTTGCTCTGTGTCTTTTTTTTGTTATTATAATATTTAGACTTACATGAGTGGGTTGCTGATAAGAAAGTAATCAGTGCCATCAGAAATTTACAGAGATTACTCATCAATAACTTTGGTAGTCCCTGGCAATAAGTGGAATACTGGGCTATATGACGAGCAGCAATGTTGGGCTCAGGATAGGGTAAACTTACACAATTCCCCTTTTATTTGGCTAGAGGCAAGCTGCTAGCATTTTTGAGGGATACAGGCTGGATCACCTCCCCTGTCTCCCATTGGCCTTTTCTCAGCTTTCTGTGACTTAATTTGTCCTGAGATTGGGCTTTATCCTCTTTGCCCTGTCTGCAGTCTGCTGTGGCAGTGCTTCTCTGCGGTCTTGCCTTCATGTTGCCCGCCCTTTTGCACCACCTACCTGGGCTCAGAAGAGGCTGGTGTGTTCCTGTCCCAAAACATTTAATTTTTTTCAGCTGCTGTGAGCAGTGCTTTTGTCCTGCTGACCTGTCAGACCTGCTGCCTGATTGTGTTCTTCAAGCTAGACCTTTCTCAGCACAGTCTTGCTCTCTCTTGAGCATTTTGGGTTCTTTCTGCATGGCATCTTTAAGAAATAGTCCTCCTTCTCCATCCACCCAGCTACATACCTCCCCAGGGTTTTGTCCCTGAGCAGTTTGAAACATCTTTGCTGCTCTTGTGTCTATTTAGGAAGCTGCTGGGAAGACTGGTTTTCAAGCCTGTCTCTTTGAGTCTGGGACCTTTTTCTTTTGTGTATCAACCTCCTTCACATTCCCTGTGGCTCAGTCTTGTCCCACATGTTCTGATTCCCCCTGAAGCTGACTCTGGCCTCTTGCCTTTTCAGTTTTGAAGCCTCAGCTTCTGTGCATTCTGTGGGGGCTTGTTTGAGGATTGTTTGCTGGGATTTTTGCGGGTGTTGGGTGACTGTGTTTTGGACTTCCAAAATCTTGGCAAGTTCTAGTATCCATCTTAATAGGATAATGGCTAAAGCCAGCTCTGCTAAGCTTCTTGCAGTTTCTTGGTATTCCAGCAGATCTGCTTAAACTAACTTCTTATATCACGTTTGTATCTTTCATTTTCTTTTAGAGCAATACAGTAACAAGAGGGATGTGCTCCTTGTGGGTAAAGATGGTCTTTGAATATGTTGTGTTAACATGGACGGAATCAGTTGACAAATGTGCTCTACATCAGTCTTTGTTTTTCTGCCGCATTAAATCTAATCATATACAATGTATGATATTTTGCTAGTCAGTGTACTTTTTTTATAGCTATTTAAAGTCCTGTGTTCAAATCAGATTGCCGGGTTGCACAAACAGTAGAAGCCATCGACAACTGTAACAGAGGGAGCATTCAGAAGAACTGAAATGATGTTATGACTACAATCTGGAGAAGATCTGGACTGGCTTTACCTAAAAGATGTGGACACGTTAAAAAATGGAAATAAATGAAATGCAGTATCTCAAAACACCTTTCCAATAGGAAAGCAGATTCATGTACTGCGTTTTTCCTAAACAATTCAAATATTTTGATGTAAGAATTATAAATCAACGACCCATTATTAGCTTCTGAAAAAGAGATGGCATCTTACAAGCTAATGAGTAATTTTCTATCACAAAACTGTACATAAAGTGCATATGATTTTATCTTTGATATTGTGCCCAAATGAGATGAAACAGTTAGACATTGTTTGCTTTATTGGCTTGGGAATTTGTTTTTTTTTTTCTTTTTGTAAGGAATGCGTTAACTTATACAACTATATTAAAGGAAAAGTTGCTTGGGTTGAATTTGGCAACTCAACCTGTGATGTATTTCCACGCTTCATTTTAATCTTAAGCTAATGATAAGAATCCCCTACATTTTTCATCATTAATGGCACAAATGGAGAGAAATTTTTAGAGTGCTAAGTGCTATGCATGGAGAGATAGAATTCTTAAAGCTTATTGAAACCGGAGGAGGTTTGGGGTTCATTTAGATATGTATTGATTTGTTTATTTTAACTTGGAGAGTTTTATGCAGTGATATAT
>JAOXNG010000012.1:38285545-38302812 GCA_028566535.1 Scolopax minor
TCAGATTTGCTCTCTTTTCTCATCTTAATGATGATTCCTTACTCACCTCTCCCTAATACACAGCTTGTCAACACATAAATACTAAATATTTTGGCCAAGGGTAACTCCAGTAACAAGCAGGACAGTGGAAAAGGTGGTTCATTTATACAATATGCAGGCCAGCAGGAAACTGTGATATTTTATTTTATTTTCTTCTAAAGAAGGAGAAAAAACCAAAGCTATAACTGAAAAACAGCAAGTGGCTTAGACACACAACAGTGTTATCGTGCTGGAAGAGGGCTGAAGCTAAAATGTTTTGTCTTTCTTTCTGTCCCTGGAAGACAAAGACATGTAACAGTCAGTTACTATGACACAACTGGTCTAGTGAAGTCACAGTAACGCAGATTGTCAGAACCATCTTCCCTTTCCCCTACAGATACTTTTACAGGGTGCTGCCCAACTGCTTCCTTGTGTCCTGAGAGGGATGGGAAAGACATGTCAAACATATGCCTTAATCCAAAATTCCAAGACTTCTCAACCAAAACCTGGCAAAAAATAATAAAATAGCATATGTTAAGCATGGTAGAGCTTCAAAGTCCTCATTCATCCACATCAAGCCAGAGACCCTAGAAACAGAAGATGATCACCTGTGCCCTCAAGTATTTTTGGAAGAGACTGCAGAATGGAGAAAGAAGCACAGATCAGTATGGTGTCCAACGCCAAGGTGCACATTCACGGCACAGTCACATCCCAGCTCTCCGGCGTCCTGGTTTGGGACTTGGTACAGACAGAACTCATATGAAGGAGACACTGAAAATTAATAGGGCTGTATCTCAGTACAGAGGTTAGCATAATTTCTTAGGCAGGAAATCATGTTAGGGATAGAGAGGAGAGAGAGGATTCATCCCCTTTCTCAAGCAGACCAGCTTAGCAGCTGCTTTGGTAATACACTAGAATGTTCATGAACACTATGCTCAAATACTTTGTCAGACAAGTAATTTGACATTCCTTGGACTCCTCACATTACCTCACCTCTCTCCCGCAGGCTGATCTCCAGCAATGCTACACTGGAATGCTGGTGTTTTGTAAGAGGCCCCAATTATGCGGAATAACTTCCATTTCACCAACAGTTCACTTCATCACTCCAGACTGCATTCTTCTTGTCATCAGCCTCTCTGCTTTCTCTCTATTGAAAACTATTTTCTCTGCCTGAGGCAATCTAGATTTTCAACCTACTTTTTTGTAACTGCCAAAAAAAAAATCACATCTGTTCCTACTAGTCCTTAGTATCTACCCTCTCTTCAAATGCCTGCCTGCTTCAGTCACGTTTCTCCTGTCACAGTCTATCTCCAGTTCCAGGATCTTTCATTTATCCAATTCTAACCATGTACAGCCAGGGCCATTGTTCCTTGCAGGAACAGTCACCTTCTTTGAGACAGGCACACAAAGCAGCAACAGCAGTCTGCTGTGAAGCAACTTGGAGTCAAATGAAGATGTAACAATAGAGATAAAATGGAGAATAAAATCCCTATCCACCAGGGAGAGTAACACTGGGCAGGCAATACCTCCAGTCAGAAGAGAGTACCTAAGGATGTGTTTCTTTTATTTATTTTTTATTTTATTTTTTCCTTCAGTTTGGCACTGCTTTACATAGCTCATCACGCTAACAAAGTATTTGATTTGAATTTTATCAGGCACCACAGGCTGACACAATTAAATCTAATTAGCAAATCCCTCTACTCCTGAGCATCCAATCCAGAAAGATTTTACCTCCTAGTCTCAAACTAACTACAGGAACTCAAGTTATTTCATCCATTACAGCTTTGATAATACCCTAGAAATATTTACAGAAATTGTCTTGAAATGTTAATGTTTGTGTTTCAAGCACACTTTAAAGAAGCACCTGCCCAGCACTTCATTCCGATTTTGAGAGACCCACATTAGCCGTGGACCATGATGTCAACCAAATAGCTCTGTCAAAAACTACCAGACCACCAGACCCAAGCTCTGTCCAAAAAATACAAACTCTGTTCTCCCTGGGCACTCTGGTATTCACAGAGGACAAACAACAAACCTTAGTCTTCCTCAGGCAGTGATACGGTCACCAGTGCACCCAGCAGGGCTGGGTTGTGCTGCAAGGAGGTGGGAAATGGCCCTGTGGACCCTGGCTCTCATATTTTCATCCCTAAGATGATCTTAAATACCACTACCTGAAAATGATAGAAATACAAGTCACAATGGTTGTGGAGTCAACAGCTGGAAGCAAAGGAAGTTACAAGAGGTATTTATATCAAATATTTACACAAATATCTTTGTGCAATATTGTAAATGCTTGTATTTATTTTAAACCAACCAATGTCTCAAATTCTTCTCTACTTTGTAGATAACAGCAGCAAACACAAGGAAGCAAAACAGGTATCCACCATTTGTTCTTATGTTCTTCACAAAAAAATAATCTTGTTTTATATGAAATGAGTTGTAGATATGCAATTTTCATCCACCATATCCAGATCTGAGTAAAGTAATTCAACTTCACTATTTAAGTCTGATAAAAGAAGATGACATAATTACAGAAGATCAATGGCATAATATATTCAATACTGTTACTAGTATAAGCAAATCTACGTAATAATCAGTTGACTTAGTAGTTTTTTAAATTAAATATTAAAATGAATTTTATGTTTCTGGAATTTGAGAAAAAAAAACTACCGTAAAAATCAGATCAAGGTCATGTCTTTTTAATGTCTTCTTTTGTCTTTACTGGACAAAAGAAACTGTTATGAATTCAATAAAAATTGTAATTAAAAATGCTGAAACATATTTTCCCCTTTATCATCAAAGTCAATAAACTCCTGACTTGGCTGTATTAAAGAACTAAATTAAACATATTTAAAGTCGCAAACAAAAGCTTTTAAAATTGTGTTTATAGAGTATTGACCATGAACTCAGGACTATACAGAACAAAAAAGAAGTCAGACCCTGCATGAAATATTACAGCCAACAAGGTCTTCACCTCTGTAACTGATTGCACATGCCATGAGTTTAATTTAAGAAGTGAATCCTAACTCAAATATTGAATGTTAACACAAACTTTAATTTGATCAGGAAAGTCATAGTAACCTGTTATGGGCATAATTTTTTTTAAATGTATAATGGTCAAAATTATTTTCAACAAAGGGTGAGAAGAAAAGTAAAAGAATATTTTATGGAAACTTCACCCACAAGAAATTAATTCTTTTTTCCTAATATTTTTATATAAATGAAAGATCAGCATAATCCTTTTTCTCTTTCTTGTTATAGCTTTTGTCCTAAGACTGTAACACTAGGTTGTAATGCCTGTATTAGCATGCATATTATTGTTTTATATGCTGGAAAGTTTTAACCTTGAAGTATTATGACACGTCACTGTCTAGCAAGAATCTCTTCCTGTATGATTCTAAAGTTGTAAAGCAACAAAAATTAAAAGCTGACAAAGCTTCAATTTTCTCCAGAGAGAAGCCATTTTTAACTTTTTTTTTTCCTGTTAGTGGACACCTCACCTAGTTTCAGCTTGGACAGTTAATTTTCTTCCTGGTAGCTGCTGTGGTTTGGATTTAGTACGATAATAATGTTGCTAATAGATATTGGCTTTGTTGTTGCTAAATAATGCTTATATTAAGTCAAAGACTTTTTCAGCTTCCCATAGAAGCTGAGAGGGAGCACAGACAAGGACAAGGAACATTCTGTACCATAGACATCATGTCCAGTGTATAAATAGGGGATGGTTGGCGGGCAGGAATCCACAATAGCTGTTTGGACCAGGCTAGACAATTGATCACCATGTGGCGAGAAACTGTATTTCATCACTCATATTATATATTTTTTTAATGATTATTATTATTTTCTCTTCTGTTACTGTTCTATTAAATTACCTTTCTCTCAGCCCACGAGTACTTTTTCCTTCTTCTTGCTCTTCTCCCTACTCTACTGGGAAGCAAGGGAGAAGTGGATGAACAGCTGTGTGGTCCTAGTTACTGCCTGGGGATAAACCACAGCAGCACCTAAAAAGATTCTAGCAGGGGACAGAATTTACATAGGGAATATAAAACTACTATAATTCTGAGAATTATTTTGTTGTTCTTAATTTACCTTTCACAGCACATTCAGAATTAGCCTGTGCACACTCAAGGTTATGTGAGCTGCAGACCCTAAAACTGCTGTTGAATATAGAGCATTATGAATTAAAATAATCTCATGTCATTGTTGTAGCCAGATTAAGAAGAAAAAAAAATCTACATAAATACATTATCCAATCCACAAGTAGCAAGGGAAATAAAGGCGCTTTTTTTTAACTAATAAAATAGTCATTCCTACTCACAAATGACATTGCATCAAGTCCAGCTGCCATTTGCCTCAAGAACTAAATCTAGTTCAGCAGGAAAGGTTTCAGTCAGGAAAGACTTCCTAAATCCTCAGTAACATTTCTGGTCAAAAAGGAGACACTGGGACGTACCCCAGCCTGTGTTATGCCATGACCTCAGCATCTGGCTTGAATCTGTGCCTCCATTATTCTGTGATCCCTGAGGTTTTCCAGAAGGAAGGACCTTCCCATGGGACACAAATTCCATGTAGGTGTATATCTGTACCCTAAATGTGCACTGGAATGCACATTTAGTCACATGTGAATCCCTATATACCAGCTACATGGCAGAGCTGGGCTAGGAGATGTGTTGCAGAGAATTCCCACCTTGTGGTCCACTCAAAACCTTCACTTTCAGATTCCTCAGGAAGTACTGGTTCCACTAATACATATTGTTTGAAATGTTGCAAAAACTTTAGGGATAGGGAAACCACTGGCTATCTCATTGCAAAATTTTTTATTCCTTTTTGTGGTGGTTGTTTTTTCTTCCTGGCACAGCAGTTTCAGAAGATCTTTTCTCTATCTTTATAACCTAGCAAAATAAATCTTGCTACTATGACAGCAGAAGAGAGAAAACGGGGCCAGGAACTGAAACTCATTACCATAAAGTATAATATTCTTTCTTCCCTTGAGGACTCAATTAAAAACAGTAAAAGGTACTAAGGGGGGAAAAGAAATAATGAAAAAAAAATCAGAGGAAATATTTAGAACTGACCTTTATCTTTGGTCTTGTTATCCTATTTCCAGGTTTGTCACAGATTTGAAAGAAATTCTACTTGATAATATTACTGAAGAATGTTTTATAAACATTTATATTTATCTAAATTCCTCCCTGTTCTTACCTCTTCCACCACAGTTGGAATGGTATGTTCCTCTGCTCATAATTTGTTTCTTCTTGTTTTACAAAGTATACTTAAAACATATATGGGGAAAAAAAATACAATGGATCAGACAGATAAAATATTTACAAATACAGCTAGTGCCCATCATACACAGTGGCTCCAATCTCACAGGCTGACTTTGTTCACTGGCCAACAACACTGAAACTAGAAGGACAAATTGACAGAAATCATGAGCTTACTGGAGAGTAAGAGCCCGGCTGGCTTCTAAAGCAAGTTCTACAAAAACAAACTCTTCTTCTGAGACAATGAGTTGGCAATTTAATGAGATTTTCTTTAAGTTTTGGTGGGCTTTTTTCCTCACCAGGTCTACCCTCAATTTTTCTCGTCCCCGCTTTTTTTTTTCCCCTCTGTTTGGTGCCAACAATTTCACAATTCCTTCAAGCCTATAACAGGGACATCACCTTCAAGTCAGATTTTTTCATATGTTCCCACATCCAGGAGGATATCTTTCTGTCAAGCATCTCCAAGACACTGGGTTTCTTTGTCTCTGTTTCCATATTTCAGCTCTTATCTCCTAGCTGAAACATCTGTTTGTCTATTCTGTTCACACTTGTTGAAAATGACGTCTGAAACATCAGTTTCCTGTTCTTAAAGACCTTGAAACTGTCCCTCTGCCATTCTCATTGAGTGCTCTGACCATAGCAGATATTTTTAATTGGAAGAATCTCGCTAACTACATCAATTCTCTAGACCCATTCTCCCTTTGCATTTCTCTACATGTTTCTCTTTTATTCCACCAAACCTTGTGCCTATCGTGTTCCACCCACCATGAAATATCAGCCTCTGTTTACTGCTTCTCCACAGAACAACATTTCCTGCTTACCAAGTTTCCACAGCAGCAGCTTTGTGCTACTCCCAGGCTTCCCGAGAGCTGCAGAAGGAACTATCTGTATGGACTTCTGAAAATTTCTCCTTTCAGTGTTTAAAAATACCCCTCCTTACAACATGTACACAAATATTGATGATTGCTAAATCTAACAATAAGTAGTCTGAGCCACTGCCTATCACAAAAAGCAAATAGTGATTCTTTTGTTCCTTTTACAATCTATATACTACAGTTACCTCTAACTGACCTTCAGACTGCAAGTTCACTGTGAATAAAGCAGTTACTTTGTTTTATTTAATGTTCATGAAGAATTTACAACAGATTTCTGTTTCTGGGCCTGGGGCATAACTTGCTAAAGCATGTTAGCTTTTAAGAATGTGTATTTATTTATGCTAGTTTTTAAAGATGATATCCGGGAACAGAACATCACCAAAAGAAAGGTATTTTTGGAATCACTGATGGAGGTTAGAACTCAGGAATGACAGTAAAATCTATCTTTAAATAGTGTGAAACCTCTTCTACAGTATCTGGTCTGGGAAAGAGGGCCACCATGCAGCATATGGCCAGTATGCAGATGGAAGCCAAGCCCAAACCTAATGGGACCTGAGGTGGTAATAGTTTTTTTTTGGTCCTTGCAGATTCCGTGTTCTGATTTTGTGAGTGATATCTTATCAAATCTAAAACTGACTGAAGGTAGGAATGGGGTCATTTTAGAATCAAGCCTGTGTTATTTCTTGTCTGTTCCAGGGGAACTTTGCCTGTCTAAAATCTGCAGGCAAACAAGGATTTTTTTTTTGTTTTTAATTTAGATTTATCAAGACCTTCTTTTCATATTGAGAGGAATATTTTTTTCTCAGCAATTACTACTCACTGATAATAGATATCTGGAATAATCATCATTTGCTTTTGTTAATAAGCTGACCATTCACATTCATTATCATATTTCCATGAAAATTCTAGAAATCCCAAAATGTCATCTAAAACTCTAATTCCAAATATATTACTGTATACAAACATATCAATCACATATTTAAATCGAATCTCTGTCCTCCAAATCCACTTTGTGAAGAAACCTTAATTCTAAAGCCAGTGTCTCTTCAGATCTTTTGTAATTTACTATGCTAATTCTTCTCCAAATAGCCTTTCAGTATTGTTGAGCAATAAAGTAAACTATCTTTTATTCCCAACTATTTCCCAACTTCTAAATTTTCAGGTTCCACAAATTCCTTCCCTTGCCCCACGTTACATAGACTTTCATGAAACTATTGACAAGAACAAAGATCTTCAAGAGACAGTATAAACTTGGCAAACTATTGTGAAAAAAAAATTTCAAACTGTGTGAAAAAGTAACACTAGAAGTAAGCAGAAATCATTAGCTGTACACCTAGTCAATAATCTCTGCTGAATACAATTTCAAAGTTTCTTTCATAATTTATTTCCACTTTCCAAGTTTGTTTTTTCCTAAAGTTTGTTTTATTATATGACTCCTTGAGAAAGCTTTTCATGGCAGTTTATGCTGAAATAATCTACTGTTTTTTCCCATTCATCCAACTTTGCTTTGCAATGATTTGAGACATGAGATATTAACAAAGATTACTTCAGGGATATTACCTCTTTCATCCTTCTGCCAGTGAGCATCTGTGAGAATAAAGTCCACATGAAAACAGCACGCACACCCCAAGCTGTCACATGTCCCTTATAATCTCTCTGCTGCAGAGTGCTGTGCAACTTTCTCTTCCACAAACCATACTGTAGAATGCAATTTTTTTATTCACCTTGTATATATACATAAGATAATGTATCCCACACTTCATCCTCAGGACATGCTCTCATCAGCATCACTGTCTTCTGCCTTTTCAACATGGATCTAATTCTGAAGGGTCAGCTTCTTTCTTACTCTCCAGACTGCCACACCATGTCTTTCCTGTCCTCCCACTCTTATGGCAACGTGTAGAGAAAAGAAATTCTCAACATCAGAAGACCACCATTTTGCTAAGTTTTGGTTAGCCCTCTGCAGGATGCTGAAGCTCCTACATGCAACACTGCTGGTCTAGTTAGCTACACATAGGAAGGAAATAACTGATGCTTGTAGTGCCCCTGTTTCACAAAACTGAAGTTCCCCACGGAACTTAGGTAAAACTAACAGGGTTTCAGTGACACTGCTCTCATTAGCTCAGCTGAACCTGTGAAGGTCAACAGGAACTCAGGCTCACTTTCTATTATATAAATTCAAATACGTAATTCAGATTAATTTCTATGAATGTGAATTTTGTTAAACACTGCATAGATACAATACACACACCAAAGGCAATATCCATTAAAATACTTCCAAAGAACTCAGAAAATCTATGGCTTAGATTATCAGTTATGTTTTGCCCCATAATGCTCTCCAAGGTCCTTCCCATGACACGCTCAAAGGGATGGATGAATTTCCATTATCCCTCGATCAGCTGACACATTTCACTATAACTCTGCATAATTCAGTCTTCAGGGATTCTCAAACATTTGATCAGATGCACAATTTTTCACTAGCTTTCCTTGAATTCTCTTGATTGGAACAAATATGTGTAGCACTTGACATTTGTTATTAATGGAGTTCAGAGAAATGCAAAGGGGCAGGATAACTTCTCTCACATTATCAACTTAAGGAATACATTTTTCTGACAGGAAATTCCAAATTCTTGTAAAAAAAAAAAAAAGTTTTGGAAAAGATAATCATTTGGGTGCAGATTTGGAAATAAAGTAAACGAGGCAGTGTATGACACACAATCACACAGTTTTAGGGTTCTTAAAACCTCTCTTTTCCAGTAAAAGATGTTCAAAGCTGTAGGATGCAGTTGGAGAAGCAGTTTTGTTTTGGTTTGGTTTTTTTGCGTTGGTGCTTTGCAGTCACTGACACTAGGTTTCATCTAAATTGTATGAACTTCCTGTCTCCCTTTTTAATACAATCTTACAGATTCAGAGAAAGGCACAGTCTGATTTCTTTTGCAGTTTAGATGGAGGAGAAATGGGTGGAAAAGGCTCTTCATCATTATACTTGCTCTAAAGAGCCAGAAAATTTCTGGATGCCTGAGACTTGGGAAGTGCAGTTCTTCCCAGTGGGGAAGCAGGGAACTTGGCAAGTCCCTGCACTCAGTTCTCCACAGTTTTTGGCTCTGGTCTGGGCTCAGTGCTCTGCTCTTCACCTTTTCCACAATTGTCCTATTAGAAAAAAAACCAACATACCAAATGACTCAAAAGAAAAAAAAATTATAAAGAAGAAAAAGAAAAATGTTAACTTCATAACATCTGATATTATGCAAAAACATAACCAAAAAAACCACCATGGAGGATTATTTTTAATATTTCTACACTTAATTTCTCCTCATGAATTAGCAGGAAACCTAATACTAACAAAACATTAGGGGAACGCCTATAGGGCCAGGTCTGTCATATGTTTGGCCAAGGTTGCTGTATTTTTTTTTTTTAATAAACAAAAAGGTGCCCGATTTTTAGCTCCCCAAGTTAACCACTAAGGAAATAGGTGATAAAATGTTCTTTAGACCAAAATATACATAGGGCAGCAGCTCCCCTGAGATGCTAAAGAATGCTTAAAGAGCATAGTCTGAGTTTTAAACAACTCTTGAAGCTGGTTGCTTGTAGGCTAAATGTACGATTACAGGAATTGATAGGTGAAGCCGAGAAGAAAGTCTATGGGTAGGACTTGGCATAAGAAGTGATAATAAACAAGTTGAGTGCTTATTTTGAAATATGCCAAAGGCAGGTATTTAAGATGCAATTGGTTCAATCCCAGATGTATGTTTACCACTACTCCCTGTGCTCAAATTTATTTATTTATTTAATCGATGCACCATGACATGCCTTGGATTAACAGACTTGTGTATCTTTAATGAGTTGTAGACATGCTAGGGATTTTAATGCATATCTATCATTATAAAAAGGCCTTCTTGTTATACAAAACTTATTTAAGCTACACTAGGAACTACTTGGAAAATACAAGTAAATCCCTTTCTCTTCCTATTGTTGTTTTATTTCTGTAACTTTCTAGGGTAGATAGATCAGCAGTTATGCTTTTTAGTTTTTGGGAGAATCTTGAGGAAAGGATTACTGTGATATAGGCATTATTGAGAAAGCAATTTGCAGAAAAGAGAGCCATTTATGCACTCCCTGACCAGCTCCTGGATTATTCAGAGTCACTCAGAGTATCTGACTGAAAGGTCTGCTTCAGTGTCTGGTTTTTATCTGCGTTAAAGTGCTGAATAAAACACAGGCTGGTCCTAATTGATGCAAACCAGAGCCTCTTAAATGTATGTTTCTGTAACAGTTAGACGCTCAGTCTGATTCTCCTAGTGTGCTGCATAACAACACTCAGACATGATAAAAAATGATCCTTGGGACCACATTTAGACCCCCACAACATCCCTCTCTCACACAGGTAATTGTCATGCTCTTTGTTCAGCAATAAGTATTTGTTTCAAACCCAATAAACACAGTCTTTCTTGCTCACATATTGAAGACTCTCAACCTAAGCTGTAGTTTAAAGAACTTTTTTCCTTTCTGAGCTGAGTATTTCCATGTGACTGATTTAAGCAGAATTCTCCTGTCCTCCCTCCTGTACTTTAACAAAAAGTACATGAGCTGTTATAGCATTGGTCATACAGATTGCTCTTCTCTTTTATTTATTTTTATCCCTGCTGTGGGAATGACACCTGCTCTTCTTCCAGCAGCTGTTTCTTTTTCCAAACCTGCTCACCAGGATACAATACATCAGGGTGCAGTATACATGCTGTGGGGATGGTTTGAATTACATGTCAAAAGTCTCACGAGAGAGTAATTTGTCAGGAAACCCTTGTCAGAACAGTCTCAAAACTAAACCTTCACATTCTCTTGCTGACTATCAGGAGGACCACAAATCTCTACAACTCTAAAAAGTCTGTTAGTACAAAGATAGATACAATACTGTTGACCAATGGCGATTCTTCATTCATCCCTGGCTTTATACCTATTACCAAGCCAAACGAGGGAAAAAAGGAGTTGCAAAAGTTTTTTTTATGTAATTATTGGACAGCTCAGCAAATGTATCCAAATCTAACCCAGTCACGCCAGTTCAATTACAAGCTAGCCAAATCCTTGAGTAAAAGCATTAGTTTCAGATACCTTATCAGGTTTACTGACACTGACTTCATCTAATCATATTGGATATCATTGCAGTCACTAAATTTTATACAGTGCTTTCTCATGTAAAGTCCAAAAGCCAGATTAATAATGTACAGAAGCATTTCAACTTAATAAAAATCACGGGTGTTTCACATCTTATTGTAGAGAGACCAACGGGACCCAAAAGGTGGCCCTGCAGGGCTGCACCACTGAGCCACTCTCCTTCTTTGCACCCACCTTGAGCACCCTGAGCCTGTGGCACCACAGAGGGTTCTAGCAGAGTTCCTGGTGTCTATATAGCCACCAGCACTTAGCCATAACTGGGTGTGTCTGGCCCTTTAGCACTTAGCAGGTCCTTTGAGAGCTCTGAAGTCAGCTGTTCCCAGTTTAACCTATTCCTTATTTGCTATATAACTCTCCAGCCATGTAATCCAGCCACAGATTGCATGTGCAATCAGACCTGCTAAAATTGCATTTCCTCCTGAAGCACTGATTGTGCTCAACAGCACCAGAAGAGGCATATTTTTCACTCTGCAAAAATTGGGGGGGGCGAAGGGAAAAAAAAAGAAAAGGAAAGAAAACGCAATGAATTAAGCTTCTCAAGTTTGTGGGGCAGAGGCCTTCCCTCATGTGAATAAAAATAAGGTGTGTGGGCAGGAATCCCCCATCTGCTTTTGCTGCAATGGGGAGGTGAGTGGGACAGCAGTCATTGCCCACACTCAGAGCTTCAGCTGCCTGGGCTTGGGGCCAGCATCCAAACTCCACAGCTAGAGGCCTTAAAGGAAGCTGTAATGAGGAAAGCTAGAGCCAGCCCCAGCAAGGGACACCCCCTACAACTTTCTTGGGGGCCACTTGTAAACAAAGGCTCTCACCCTCAGTCCCTGCCTGAGCTGTAGTGCAGCAGCATCTCAGCTGGGCTGCAACGCAGCAGCCTAGACCTAGACATTGACCCATGGATCAGCTTCCCAGCCGAGCTTCAGACCTGTCTTGTCACTGCAATGCAGGCTCTCAGCTGAGTTTGATGGCCACCCCAAGGCCTGCAGGATTGGGCCCCTGCCCTGCCAGCTGCAGGATTGTGCTTGGGTCCCCACTCCCCTCCTCTGTCAGGACAGTCTGCCCTGCTGCTCCCAGGCAGCTGTCCCCAGCACAGAGAAGAGAACAGTGCAGGAGAAAAAGAGAAGGGAAATTGCAGGAGCTTTATATATTATAACATATTTACAACAAACAAAGTAATTAACAGCATCTAATATGCTGCTGGCCAAAAATGAGTGAGAGGACTTCTCTCTATTAGTCTTCTAATAAATGCTCCATACTGTTATTTATGGGGCCAGTGAGAACACATTTTATACACGTATACTCTTGGTAATAAAAATCACCCATCAATATGCATGCATAATTCTTCTGAACGTCATTGTAACCCCATATGTTCTCAGGTCTTAAAGGCACCATGTGAATAAGCACTGGAAGTGCTTGTCGGGCCATAACCAATTATGACCAAGAAGGTCATAATTCGGCGCAGAGACCTAGGTCTATTAAAAAACTATTAGATCATTTCCATCAGCCATTCAGCTGTGCTGAAATTGGACTTGGGCAAAATTCATACGTGTGCAGTGCAACACGTGTGTTGTGATCCCTGAACAGTCAGCATTCAGCAGTCCTTTTCCCACAGAGGCATCTCGACCTGCTCCAGAGGATCTCCAGAGCAGAGCTCTATTTTTGGCTCTGTGCAGCCTCTCTCCAAACACTTTGCAGTTGCTCACCCCTCACAAGCTTAATCAGGATTCAGAACCTGCTTGTTCTTTTGTTTAGTATCCCAGGGGACTTGGTCCAGGAAATATTTCCAGATGACACTTAATGCCTGTTGTCATAGTTAAACATAATCCCCGTAAAGACAGAGATAGCAATAATCTGGTAAAACACACCCGGGTTGTGATTTCTTACTGCTTGGCTCTTTTATGATAGTTTACCCTTTAAGCAGCAGGCAGAAAGGGAAGGCAGATCCACAGGCTAATGAGGTTTAAAACTGTCACTTAAATACTTAAGTCAACAGGCCAGAGGCCTTCCTTGCTCCCTTGGTGCAAGATTAAATGGGAGAGCTAAAGGCATCATTGGTATTGTGGGCAGAGCAGCAAGCTTGGAAGGATGACCTGGGGTTTTACTCATGCTGCCAGCTCTGCAATCACAACGTGAAGTCCAAATACTGGACTTGTGCTGTTCTGTATTGGAACTGCCTCATTAAATGCTGTTTTGAACTCTGCCGTTCTTTCTGCTGCAGGTCCTTTTGGGAGGATTTTGTTCGGTTCTCAATCATATTGACAGGGTCAAAGTGCCTTCCATTCTCTATAAATTTCAGTGTGTACTGGGTAACTTCCTCTGCTTTTCATATTTTAATTGCTTTGTCAAAAACAGTAATTCAAGGTCTTCTAGAAAACTCCCAGGGTGGTTTGACCGAAGTCCCAAACCTGACCTCTCCTCCTCTCAGAGAATTTCAAGACTGACTTTTATCCTTACATCACTGAAGCACTTGTATGCTTCATTTTTTTTTCCCACCCCATGTCTCTGGATGATTACATGGACATTACTTGTGTTCTATTTCACCTAAGGAGAAAAAGGAAAGGTCAGTGTCTCAATCTGTATATTTCAACCTTTTACAAGCATTGAAATTCAAACCAAAATATATTTTTAAAAGAATATATTTCTTCAGGGGTGAATGAGAGCCAGCTAGTGCACTGATCCTTTTCCTTTAGTTTCATGGATTTGAATTCAAATTATTCATTCTGCCACTGCTGTACATAGACCTTGTCTAGACTAATGAAGTTGAATACAGAAAACTTTAAGAGAAATTATTAACTTTGTACTGAGCGTGGATCAAGTGCATGGTCCCACACTGGACCTTGCCTTCTGCACTAATGATCATGATTTATCTCTAGTCTTTCATTACTTAAAAATAGTTTGCCACCTAAATACATGTAAATGACTTTGACTGAAAGACTTAACTCTGTAAGACAGCATGCACCCCTAGCACTGCTTCAAGGAAATAAAGGGTAACTTTATGACAGGATAATATTTCTTAAGGGATTTTATTTTAGTCATTTGTATTATAAAGCAACAGTTGATACGCAGTAGGATTATTTCAATATATGTTTTTAATTTTGCAAGTATTTCTTGCTTGATATAAATAGCAGGCTATTAGGAAAGATTATTAAAAATCTGATTGGGTCTACCCTTATAGTGCCTACCAAAGTGTTTTTCAAATTTCAGTCTACTCTTTTCTTCCAAGGTAGAGTTGTAGACCATTGCTATTGCCCAGTATTTATTGAAAGCAGCTTTTAGGTTTATACTTTGCTTCTATACCATCCAAAAAATTAATTTTTGTGCCATCTCCTTATTTATTTCACTAGTAATCCAACCTGTATTTGTATTTATAAGCCTGTTAAAACTGTCTTAATGGGATTGGTAAAGTGGAGGGTGAAGTCTTGACTAATGTGTACAAAGTGATCTTGCCATTGCTAGATTAATGGCAAAATTCCACTTCATATACTGTCTTTCATTAACCAAGCTTGGAGGATCATTGTATGCTCCTTCCTTTGAAAGGAAACACAAAATGTCTCACCAAGACTCCTTTGTGATTCCTTAATGCATGTTCCAGAACTAGAAGGTGCCCAGTAAGGTTTATTATTCAAAGAGCTAAAGCCACAGAGATAGTTTGTGTCTAGGCAGGTTAGTGAGAGCTTAACAGCATGACAGGAAAGTGGTTCTCCCTCTAACTAATATCCCACAACTATACCTAATCACAGTGTAGAAGCTGCCTCAGTGTATTTGTCTAATGCAGAACCACAGAGCAGACCACCCTCCCTTACCTCACCTACGTAACTAACCTTAGTGTGCATGATGGGTCATTTCAGGAGCCTGGAGTACTTCATGTTAGACTCTGACTCAAAGGTCACTGTGCGAGGTTACCAGGGATTCTTACAGTTCAGTATAACTGCACCATTTAAAGGTTTAGCTTTAATTGTCTAAAGCAATATTTATTTTCCTGAATGGTATTTTTTTCTATGAGGTTACCTCTACCTCAAGAGTCAGAAGCCAACTGCCTTTCTGCCATTTCTTCTTCTTTATCCTTTAGCATCTCCAACTGTGTCATCTCCGAGCAACACCCCAGCAATTGCTAAAATCCCATCAGGCCTTCCACTAGACAAGAAATTTTCAAATTTTGATACTATGCTCCAGCCTGGGACAAGTAAACATCCATCCATGAGTAGACATTGTCTGCTGCTAGTGGCTAGTCTGCCAGTCCATAGCTTCCCTGCTGTTTTTCCACAGGCTCCTGCTAGTCTCTAATATCACCTTATCATCATTATTGTGTTATTCTCTGTGGCTTTCCTACCTGTTAATTTCAAAGAGCCTTGTCAGAATAATATCAAACAGAACATGGAGGGACCCTTGATGTTCATTGGGAAAACATGAAAGTACAGTAGAAACTCATATGAAAGCTCACAGCAGTTCTGTTCCAAAGTACTGTCCAATCTGGCCACTTAATGTAAGGTCGTAACAATTATCATCCACATTCTCTCTGCATATTGAAGAGCTTCATGCCTCTGATGACAAGTTTCATTTTAATTTAGTTGCCCCTGTATGTTTTGTGGGTTTTTTTCTCCTCTCTTTAGTTGATTGGCTTGTGTTTTTTGCCAGCTAGAGAACAGTCAATCTCTACCAGGGCAGACCCCCTCCCCAAGCACAACCCTCTTGACCCTTAAGGCATTTCTGTGAAAGGAGCTGCCATGAAAGCAATTTCTTGTTGATTCAAGTCCAAAAAATAAATACACTGCGCTATATATATGCATATTCTGAGTTATCCTTTAAATGTCACATAATTTTAACTTTGTATATAGCCGGAATGTTTCTCCCTGCAGCTTATACTTTTGCATTATGCATTTATGTAAAATGCATTTAGCCAGGAGAAATCCTTTGAAATTCTCATCTTTATTCCACAGAGGAAAATTATGGACTGGTTTCTACTTATACAAATCCAGAAATAGTTGTCTGAGTTACTATATAATTTAATTCCTTAATTTGAATTTAAACTTAATGCTGCTTTCTTCCTTTGTCTGAAGTTTGATTGACTGACGTAAAATCATCCTGTAAGTATTGTCTTTGATGAGTACTTTTAGAGAATGTATTTTCATTTAGTCTTTTCATAATTATTTTACGAATACACTATCTGTGATAGTTTTAATCCTGGTTACTTTTTACAAGATGTTACAGAATGATTTTTTTTTGTTCAGTTTCATTCACTTCAACTTCATTTCTAATTCCTTAAACACCTAATTGTTGCAACAATTTCTCATTTATGATGATGCATTTTCCTTTGCAGAAAATACTTTCTTGAATTTTACATTTATTCCACCTTTGTAAATCATGCAGTGTGTACTTTCACATTACTAGACCATTTGCATACTTTATTAACTAACACACCAAACTGATAAGTGTGGCTGTAATCTACCATCCAGATTTATAGAATATTTGATAAATAATCCCAGCATACATTTAATTTTTCATTCTTTGAAAACATGTTGAAACAAAATGAAGGTTTCATGGTTGTATACACCAGTAAAACATTTATTGTTATATCCAATACCTACCTCGTAAAGTGCTTTTCTATGCAACCCATTTTCAGAAGGTTTTCAACTTTTGGTGGAAGTACGTTAGAAAAAGTACCCACGAAGCTTTCTCCCTGCTATTTCTCATGAAGCTTTGAGGACCTTCGCAAAACCAGCTTCAAGTATTCAAGTCAAGCCTGTGGGAAATAAGAGCTTGACAGGATAAATGAAAGCATCGCTTTCATCACAGGGCAGATATGGTAGAACTGGAGTTCAGAAAATGAAGAAAGAATTGTATTAGACTGGTTTTCTACATACCATTCCTACCTTTTTCTTTCCACCTATCTATTCTTATTTGCTTCATCCACTGCTTATCCAGGTATCCCCTGCTGTCCATGCACATT
>JAOXNG010000012.1:38318700-38343413 GCA_028566535.1 Scolopax minor
ATTGTTTTTCCTGTGCCTTCAAATAAAAAAAAGCACCAAAGACACCCAACAGGTAGTTAATTTAAAAGCAGTATGTACTGATTACAATAACGATTGTTCGTTAGCTTTAACTAATGTGACTATACTCTTCCACAGAATAAGTACAAGACCAGACTATTTGCGAAGAACAGTTGTATTTTCTGTTTGAAAACTGGGAACAATTGCATTTTTATTTTTCTGTTTTAAAGTTTTGAACCACACAGAGATGGCCCAAATGTTGAACAAATGGCTCCATATGCATCCGGGAAACAGACTTAATATTTCCTTTTGAAAAGTGAATACATTTTCATGCTGCACTGTTGCAATTAGAATATATAAATTCTCTCCATGACCCCCTCAATTACTTCCCAAATTCTTAAAATTGCATTCTTAGATATTAGTGAGTGGTTAGCATTGAGAAAAAAATACACAAGGTAACGTAGTCAAATCCAACAGCTTCCAGAATTCAGAGTGTAATTGTATTTAATAACATCATAAAGTGGAAGAAAATTAATCCTGGATAATTCATTAAAGCGGTAATGCTACATAAACATAAAGTTTTTAGATACTTCAGAAGTTTATATAACACATATTTAGAGAAAAATCCATTGGAATAGATGCAACTGAAACTTACCAACGTCTCCATAGACATAAAGACCTTTTGGGGGTTTGTTTTTTGCAAACAGCTGCAAATCAAGAGAAAAAAATAAGTAAGAATATGGGGTAAAATAAGAGCAAGCACACTACTGTGGTAAAGTAAGAAAGTAGCTGTGCTTTACCACAAAAGCAGAACTAGCTAGCAGTCTAACCTCGAATAAATCATTAGCTTAGTATTGTTAAGCCATCTCAATTGTTATTTGTACAAATTCTATAAAGGAGGCCAAACATGCAGTTTGTTTCTTTTTATAGATCATAGTGAAAATATCCCTGGAAGATAACCGACGGGCACTGCGCGATACAGGGAGGCGCTGGGAGATACCGGGCGGGCACTGAGCCATACTGCGAGGCGGTGGGAGATACCGTGCCGGCACTGGGTGATACTGGGAGGCGGCAGGAGATATCGGAGAGGTACTGGGCGATACTGGCAGGCGGTGGGAAATACCGGGGGGGCACTGGGCGATACTGGGAGGCGGCGGGTGATACCGGACGGGCACCTTGCGATACTGGGAGGCGGTGGAAGATAACCGACGGGCACTGGGCAATACAGGGAGGCGCTGGGAGATACCAGACGGGCACTGGGGGATACAGAGAGGCGGCGGGAGATACCGGGCGGGCACTGGGCCATACTGGGAGGCGGCGGATGATACCGGACGGGCACTAGGCGATATTGGGAAGCGGTGGGGGATACCGGGAGGGCACTGGACGATACAGGGAGGCGGCGGGAGATACCGGGGGTGAACTGGCTGATATTGGGAAGCGGTGGGAAATGCCGGGGGTGCAGTGGGCGATACTGGGAGGCGGCGGGAGATACCGGATGGCCACTGGGCGATACTGGATGTCGGTGCTAGATAACGGGGAGGGACTGGGCAATACTGGAGGGCCATCGGAGATACCAGACGAGATCTATGCGATACTGGAAGGCGGCGGGTGATACCGGACGGGCACCTTGCGATACTGGGAGGCGGTGGAAGATAACCAACGGGCACTGGGCAATACAGGGAGGCGCTGGGAGATACCGGGCGGGCACTGAGCCATACTGCGAGGCGGTGGGAGATACCGGGCGGGCACTGGGTGATACTGGGAGGCGGCAGGAGATACCGGACAGGTACTGGGCGATACTGGGAGGCGGTGGGAAATACCGGGGGGGCACTGGGCGATACTGGGAGGCGGTTGGAGATAACAGACGGGCACTGGGCGATACTGAGGTACGACGGGAGATACCGGGCGGGCACTGGATGATATTGGGAAGAGGCGGGAGTTACCGGGGTGGCACTGGGCGATACTGGGAGGCATCAGGAGATACCGGACAGGTACTAGGCGATACTGGGAGGCGGTGGGAAATACCGGGGTGTACCTGTTTCTAAATACGAGTGTCAAATATTCAGCTTCTGTTGTGAACAGCACAAATGACAGTGTGACTAGTGTGAAGACAATTGCTTCAAAGTCACTGAGGTACCTAAGCCAAAGAAAGTCTTTTGGGTTCTTTCTCATCATTTTTCTCATCACCAAGTTTCTTTATCAATATATCAATACTGAATCAGAGTGGAATGATGCCTAATTGCAGGACACAGCATGACTGCAAAGGCCTCAGGAACTCAGGGCAAAAAATTGCCTCTACTGAAGTCAAAGATCTTTGCAACTGCTTTCAGGAGTCCCAGGGTTAAGAGCACTATGGTTTCCATAGTATTCTTAATTTCGGTCTGGAGCACAGGCTCTTTCAGACCCTGACATTTCAGATCAGGCTATATAATGACCATCCTCCAGATAGTTACATTTTCACCTAAATGGTCCTGAATTTTAATAAAGCTGTATGATGTGTGAGAGGGCATAAAGCTCTTGTCCTTGGCTAAACTCTTAACTGTATGTTTGAGATTTCAACTAGTTAAAAATATTATTTATCAATATTACTATTTCTTTCAGTCACACACTGAATCCCAGCACAGAAGCTTCTGTATGATTCACTGGCAATGAAGGAATGGCACTTACATGATAAACAATGAGAACAGGGGAATATGTGATGTAAAATAAATCTGTAATATTTAACACAGGATAGCCTCACATTTTCACATGCATTTAGGTAAACAGGAAGCCCATGGTTATTTTCTTGTGAGCTTTAGTACCTAGAGTCCTGAAGGCTGAGCTGTGCTGAAGTCAATTCTAAAAATGGAAATTCAGGCACCTATGTTAATAAAAAGAACAGATAAAATGTTTTAGGAGTTCACATGTTGTCAGAGATTTGTGCATCCAAACAGTTTGGGTATCTTTGCTTCATATTTACATTGCAATTGTGAAGAAAATTTTCAGGTCTTGATCTTCAGTGTTGGTCTTATCTTCATAATATGACATTTATTTTTTTAAAAAAGGACAAATATTAAGACCAAAATTCCTCATCATGCTTTGAAGAGAGTCTAAAACCTATGTGTTTACTGGGAGCAGAAGACAGGAGCAGGGGCTCCTAAGGAGTACGATTTCAGCTGTCAGGGCATATTGGGCCAATACTCTACTGTATCTTTGGGGATTAGAACAGAAGTGACTAAGGGCAGGTCCATCCAGTGATGGTATCCCTGGTATAACATGAAGATAATGAGTGTTAGACATTAAATTTATCCACAGTATCCTTGCATTGATCCAGCATCTAAAATGATGAAAAGTCTTTTCATCTTTTAAAATACAGAGCCAATTGTAACATTCCAATACTAAAATGACAGATGTAGTTCTTCTAGTTATATTTAACTTTATTATCTGTTCTTAATTTTATATAACTTTAATTTATCTTAAAATAAAGATGTATGCTTTTCAAATACAATATTCCTTGACATGGCCAGTTCTTTTTTTTTTTTCTTCCAGTTCATTTTAGATCATCATATTTATACCATTTGCTTACTGACCTCTCACATCAGCTTTTACAGCAGCTTTCAAAAAGGTAACTGATTTCATGGTTCAGAGCAATGATGATCCTTCAGAACAAAGGTTTGAAGTCAGAGATAGTTGGAAAAATAAAGATAGCGTAAAAATATAAATATATATATCCCTCCCACAAAAATACCATATCTTCAGGTCAGAACAGAATAGTAATTCTTTAACACTTCGTATAGAATTTAAGAAAACATCCCTGACTGTTTGTTTTTCCGAGTTCATACCCAGCCATTTCCCTGCAGGCTGATTTCACACTGTTATTCCAGTGAGTGACTTGGTCTTTGATGAAATGATCTGTTTCCTTGTGCTTTAGGCTTCCTCTTGGCCCTGGAGTGTTACTCTAATATGAAATATGATGACACATTTTTCTTTTATAGTGCTCTCCATATTGAATGTATTGACAAGTAGGTGTAAAGTGTCTTCTGTTTGCTAGCTCCTTTGTCAGCTGCTGTGGACATACCCTTGACTGGAAGCTCCCCTTGCCCAAACAGATTGCTGTGCCAGTATTTTTCTTGATAGATAGATATATATCTAATAAACTGGTGCCCTGACATCCCAGGTGCATTGACTTGTTACTGACCAAGATGTGGTGGAACAGCAAGGCACAGAAAATCCACTATACATTCTAACATTTAGGCTTTATCCTTTATTAGGTAGTGAGTAAGAGACATAAAAAGAATTGAGTTTGTTGTTTACAGCTGAAATTTAAAAGAGACTTGTGTGAACAAAAACCTGTTCCATAGAGCACTGTGACAAAAGAGGTCCAAGAAAACGGAAGGTGTCATTGCAAATTAGCGGATGTAAGTAGTTGGAATGACACTCTCTTTAGTTCTAGTAAAATTTGTATTAACTCTGCCCTTAGTACTGTGCCTCCATACATGCCACAGGCTACATTTTGACAAGGATCAGCCTGCTGATTTTGATGGCATCAGAACAATATGGCAGGATGTACAGCAGGTGTCCATGCACCAGAAGTCTGTGCATAAGAGCCTACAGAATATTTATGGCTCTCCCCTTTTCCCATCTGCATGTTTTTCATGGGAAAAGATCACCAGCTCAGACCTTGTCCCTCTCCAAAAAGCCAGTCCTGCTCCACTCATTTAGGAAGTGCTTACGTACACAAGCTATTAAAAAAGGCTCTGGGGATAAATGGTGGTTCATGGAGCACAGCTTGAAAACCGGTGCCCTATTCAAGGAGGAATCTGAACACGGCTGGCAATGGCACTACAACTTCTGCAACAAGATGGAAGGTTGAAAGCAGGCTTAAAAGGCCAAGATTTTGCAAAGAGGAGTTGAACCTTACTACATTATATTTATGTACCCAAATAAAAGGAAACATTTTCTAAACTGAGCGTTAGGTGCAGGCTTCAAAGGCTGGCCTGTTTACTGACTCTTTACTGGGAGCTGTGAAGTAGGGAGCCCTTTTAAATGTCAGCCCCTAGTTATTTAGGTGCTTAAACTTGGCTTCAGGAACTTACTTAAAACTCTTCTTGTTTTGGAAATTAGGCCAAAGCAATCTAGCTAGTAACCAGCCCTGAAATCACCATCTCATCTTTTTTAATGGCTACATAGGAATGAATTAAATATAACCAAAAGCCCATTTTATTTCAAGGCACAAACATTTGCAAATAAACTGGATGAAATACAAATACATAATATAGAACTTATTTTATACCACTAGATAAATAAATGCATCTCTTTGGAATTCTTTGGACACAGACATCCATGGAACCTCTTCTTTCTCTCTTTTTATATTTTTTTATAAAATCTAAATGCAGAGAGGTTTAAAAAATGGCAAATACCAATGTATATGGAAGGCTCACTGATGAACTGCAAGTCAAAAGTGCTATATATTCCCATCCTCTATATCTCCCAACTGTCCATATTAACCACAGGCAGTATTATATAGCAACCACATGGTCAATATTTTGCATTACTACCTTTTAATAAAATCTTTCAAATAATTTCCCCATCTAAACTTAAATTATGCTTTTAAATTTTATTCCTCCTAAATGTATGGAAGGCATTTCACTTAGCTACACATCAGAGTGGTCGCATGTGACTCAGCAGCGCACTCCATAATATTAATAGATACTTTTCAGCTCCCTATGGGAAAAAAGCAGGCAGCAAGAGTCAGATTCAAGAAGTCTATTTTTTTCTCTGCTGTTTGTTGCTTACCACTTAATGACCCACATGTGAAACTCAATGGTTATATAATTATATAGTAGATTTTCTGTTTATAAGTTATTTTTCTTACTCTAACATATATACAATATATCTATATATACCCCTGATAAATCTTACTTTAAAGGGACACTGTCAACCCCTTTAAGCCTCACAGTAAATATATAAGGCTTTAAGCTGTCCATTCATAAAGGTCAGCTACAGAATTCAAGGGTCCCTTCAGATCCTAAAAGTTGTATTTGTTCCAAACCCATGATGTGCAGTTATCTCGTAATATGTATCTCATGTGTTGCTGTTTACATTTTATAGGTATTTAAGACATTTTATATCACATCAGTAGGAAATAAAACAAGATAATAAATCTGTTTCTAAGACTAAGCCTATTGCAAAAAATGTTACCTGTATCTACAGACACTCCCACTGGTGTGATATAAAAAGAATATGTGCCATTCTTGGGATGAAATTCTGGCTACATTGCAGTCAGGAGGAACTTTATCCTGACTTAAATGAGGCCAGGATTTCTCTCCTGCTTTTCATTTCCTAGTTATGACTATGCGCGTAACCCATTGGTGTCTTCTCTCTGCTCAACACTAAAGTATCAGGCCTGTTTCATGACAAGAGTGTATTTTTTTCTGTCCACTGGCATGCCTTAAACATTGGTCTATCCTGTATGTATTACATCTTTTGAATATGCACTCACTGTACACATACATTCTCAGTTAAATAAAGGTTTGACCCACTCTGTGTACAGCATCTGGATTTTTTTTTCCCCACTGAAATGATCTTTATAATTTACTTTGCCCTAACCACAGATTATCTTCATGCCCATTCTTCTATGGGTGAGGAAAACAATTTTTGCTCATCAGGAACAGCTCCACATTATTGTCATCATATTTGACTACTTACCAAAGTGACATAATTTGTTCATTTTATCTTTTGCAACTCAGTTAGAAACCTAGTGGCATAGATAGAGACACAATACTACTGTTTTACAAGACATCTATTGTATCTACTTTTGTTCAGATAAATACCCAGTAACTGCTGATTTGGCAGGAGGATTGGTAAGGGTACTACTATTCACAGTGTTTCTTTTTTTTTCCTTCTTTAATCTACAGAATAAAGTATTTTATGTACATTGGAACCAGTTAATGCCCTTTAGACAAATTTGTAAGTTGTTTCATAAAGCAGGAAAGACATTGCAGGGAAATATGTGCCAAAAAGCACAGTCAAAAGGCTTCATAAGTTTTATATGTCACTACAAGTCAATGCTGGAGATCAGTTCTAAAACGATCAATACTCAAGAGGAATGTTCTCATCTGGAGAAAATACTGCCCATTCCCCCTTTTAGAATTTGTTCAGTTCTCTATCAAAAGTCCTGGCTCTTCATATATACTTTAAACTATAAATAAACACTGCATAGTTCAATGTTCTTGATTTTCTTTTTGTCTGTTTTGATTTGAAAAATTATTGCAGTACAATTAATTCCCGTTTGGAGTTCAGTAAGGAGCAAACAGCACGGGAGTGTGGGTGGTCCGTATAGGCCCTGGAGCTGGTCGTAGGAGTGCTGGAGGAAGTGCTGAAGTCTGGAAAAGGGTGGCTGCTGGGGCTGTGCGAAGACTGAAGGGGGAATTCACAGCCACAGCAGCAGCTGCTGCTGCAGCTGCTAGAGGATTTGGTAAGATTCGTGGAGCCATCGGCTTTGAAGGTTCCTTTGAAAATACTAATTTTACCTGTGGGGAAGAGAGAAAACAAACAAACAGAGAGACATAATTTGTTCATATTAGCTACACGACAGGGAGCTTGACTTAAGATTATAAGTGCAAAATCAAGTAAAAGAGTCCTTGTAGTGGCTACTGACCCTACGAGTCGCAGGCTTGTGCCAGGAGATACGATCTCGCACATTGGACAAGGGTGAGCAGGACTTGGTTTGGGACAATGAGTTTCAACATTCATGCCTTATCACTGGGACTTATAATTTAATATGAAACTAGAAATCAAAGCAAACCTGAAAAGGGCTGGGCAATCTGCACCAAAGTAAAGCTGCATGTACTCTGCAAGAATTAAATAAAGAATTAGCCATCAATTAAAAGACCTCCATCTGGAAAGCTTTAAGATAGCGACCAAAGCAGAATGAAAACATCCTTTTCCCTGGTCTCGCTGAGAAGGTACTTTTGATTTTATCATTGGGTTAGAAGCTCTCCTTAAAATTAGGATCTCCAGCTAGCTCCACTTTACTAGCTCCTACCGCTAATAACAAGGAAATAATCAGTGTTTATGTTGCATTAATTATTAAAGTTTCCTAATGTTTCATATGGTGAGTTCTGTCATTGCTGCCCTATGTCATCTTGTTTTGTCTTTGAATGTTTTTCCTAAGATACTGTTCATTTTTACAAGGACTGTGAAAAAGTGGCAGATATTTTAAAATGTCATGAGAAACTCTTGCCTATATCATTTAGTATGGTGCCAAACCACGTTATTTCTGTTAGTCATTGAGGCTTCTGTTTTAAAACTTTTGAAATCATGAATCTTGTGCACTACTAAATAGAATTTGAAAAACTCCACATTTAGAGTTACAAAAAAACCTCCAAAACCAAACAACAAAAACCTCAAGCTTTTCCCAGACTGATTGAAAATACTCATAGAGGTCCATTATTATTTAAGAGAATTTACATTTGTTATGCATACAAATGAACACCAGAGTAGTCTATATAGATTTCTGCAGATGTCAACGGGATTTCATGTTTCTAATGAGAATCCAGGAGTCAGAATACCTTTGTTGTTCTGAGATAAGAATAGAAACCTTATCCACTGGTAAAGAAAAGTTCCCATTGGCTCTGATGGACTGTGTTGGTGGGTCTGTTTCCTGGAATGACCTGAGACCCTTTGCAAAGAACATAAAATCTGAATATTTGGTATTGAATATACAGAATATGAATACCGGTGCCATGCTGTCGTAAATCTTGGTGTAAGTTTGGACACTTCTCACTCAAAATTTCTCATCCTTGAATTGAAAAGGGCTTTCAAATAATTAACTTGCACTATATCAGTCTGTTACTTTCTGCTCAGCCGTATGTTGGTGAGTGAATAGCCAGAAAGTAAGGACAGAAGTAGTCTGGCATGAAGCACAGCAAGTTTCATCATTATACTATCACCATATTCCAAAAAATCTGTTGGTGTTTTTCCAGCCAGATGGATACAGGATTTTGACTTTTCTTAATACCCATCGGTAACTTTGCTGGCCTCGAGGTCCTTTAAAGCTCTGGGAGAGATATTCAGAGGGGACCAGATTCTGTAATTCTCTTAACAGAGGCTATAATGGATCCTATATACAAAATTCCTAACAATGCCTACGGAAAGCAATGATCTGATCTTTTCCTTGATCAGTGTTATACCACTGATCCAAGCTGTCTTCTTCCCTTTTTACTGAGCATTTTACTTTTTCCTCCTATTTTACATTTTTTAATAAAGAGTTTTTTTCAGCCGTGTTTAGAACAAACAAGGAAAAAAAACCAAACAAAACCACTCCCACAAAAAAAGAAAAAAAACCCCAACAACAAAACCCCACCAAGTACTATGTACAAAGTACAAGAAAACCCCAGCCTGAAACAACAGGGTTCTGATTGTTTTCTAGAATTTCCAGTTAAGGATGTTTGGACTCTCAAACTCCTGATAACCTCTTGCTCTCCAGTGCAGTATTTTATACTTATGGGGCATTTGTTGCTTATAGAAGAATCAAGACCCAACATTAAAAGATTTCTTAAACTCTTAAATAGTACTATGAGAATTCATAAGGCTTTTTTCTCTGAAGCATGCAAACAAAGACTAAACAAAGCGGTACAAATGATATTGAAAACATGACATTGAAAGTTTTGTGTCTAGAAAAGCTGTGAAAAGGTAGTATATCCTCTTTCTGACTTCTGTAGAAAAAAATACCTGGTGATGCTCATACACTTTTTGTCATGAATAACAAAGATCTTGCATGACTTTACATTAAAAGGCTAGGACTACCTTGCTATTTTTTGGAGGAATCAGGAACTTCTAATGTAGTTAGATAGCTTTTCACTTAATTTAGCAACATGGTTATGACTTCAAGATAGCTGCAAAATCAGTAATATTCGGTATACACAGTACCTTCACTTCAAACCTCTCTAAAAGTACTAATTAACACACAGGTCAACATTAAGAGTAAAGTAACCATTATTCATTTCCTTTCCAATTAAGTAAACTAAAGGACAGTAAATGACTTGAAAATTAACAGAGGGTAAAGAAAAAGTCTACAGCTCATCAAAAACATTTCCATTCAAAGTAAAATTAGCAAATCTTTGGCTTGTTGTTGTGCCATTCTGCATTTTAAGTGACAGCAATTTTTTCTATTCAAAACCAAAACCACTAAATGGAGAACTGTTCTTACCCTTTCTGGGTGTAGCCTCCATTCTACTATGGATATCTGTTCATTCATTGCTAACTTATTCTCTCCTTCTTAAATTCCCTTTACCTCTTTGCTCACCTCTGGCCTGACTTTCATACTGTGAGCAATTGGGAGTGAGAGAGCAGGAAAAGGACACAATACCTTTATTTGTCTATGCGGCAACTAAAAGGCCTTGATCCTTGGCTGGAGTTCTCAGAAATCACCATTAATAAATTGGCAAATAGAGAACTGTGCACACCAGCCACAGTAATGCAATAGGTTTTTTTTCATCCCCTAGGAAATAACGAATTTCCTAAAGGAATAATAATCCTGTCAGAGAAGCTTTAGTGATGCCATATTCTACTTACCTAATTACATATTTTATATTCCTTTCTGTATAGCTTTTATGTATTGGAGACCTCAGTCTTCCTGGTAGGTTACTGCAAAACCCTATGGAGCTATTTCCCTACTAGTGGATCTACCAGAAGGGTGCAATGCATTATGCTACAACACCTAGGAAAGCTCCTACCCGACTGAATTGTGCATGAATATACCACTCACAAGGGCTGCCCCAAAAAGGACACACTTTCTGTTGTCAAGAAAACAGCTTTAACTGAACTTAAAGAGAACTGAGTTTCCTCAAGAAAAAAGCTTCATATTCTGTCTGCATTAGAGAAGATAGAATAAGGGTCTAATCTCTATGAAGACAATGAATCAACATCCTCCCCCTGCCAAAACCATCTATAAACCCTTACAAAACACCATGGCACATAAAACAATCGTGCAGTTAATATGATGGAGTTAAATGTCAGATGTCTCACTATCACACCCACTATTAGTTGTTTCTTAACTAATGGAAGGATCCTAGCAGGGTTTCTTATGAAAAAATAAACCTTTTTCTAAGCTTTTGAAGCTAGTGGCAGCTATGTTTCAGACAGTTTATGCTGGCAGTCAAAAACATGACCAGAAGCATCCTGACTCTGAGTGGAAAGAAATGAGAGATGGATTTTTTCAATTGTTTCAATTGGTACCTCAGTAATTTTCTAAATAAGGGTAAAATAAAGAGTTTGCATTTTATAGAGTTTTATTTAGTCCTTTCATCACTATCATGCTTGGTGAAACCTGGAAAAATCCTGTTTGACATCGGGATGTTTCTTTCGTCTGTTGTTCTCTAATGATCTTTGAAACAAGCTTCTTTCCTGAGATGATTCAGAGCAGCTACAAAAAACAAGGACCCACAAGTTGTAGTCCACACCCATCAAAGTTTATAAAAAGTTCCACGTGGGCTTCCATGGGCTCATTCAGACACTTGTATACTCCCCTTGCTTACAGTATCCCTCTAATTTTAAACATTTTTCCACTTACATTTTCTAAAAACACTACTCAGCAGGGTTAAAATAAAAGTAAAATAAAAAGGTGATTGACTTACCCCTAGAGGATGTGTTCCCTTTTGGAGTTTGTTATAAGGGCTGTATTTAGGTTTAGGTGGCTTCCCAGCAGCTCTGTCTTTGTGCCTTCTACTGCTTATGTGCTGTTGAAATACAGATGGAAAAATAAAAAGGAAAAAAAGAGGAAGAGTGTTATTCCTTTATAGATCATTTCATGTCCTGCTTTACAAGGTTGTTCTAATACTGAAGGCTACTGCTCTTCACAACAGCATTACTCTGAGTAATTCAATAATGAATAGGAATAGGGTCCTTTCCAATTTGAACGATCTTTTGTCCATCACATTTTGGGACTGGGATTTCCAACAGTGCTCTGTCAACTCTGCTTCCACTATAGTCAATGATTTTCTCACCTTTGTGGACTTAGACAGGACCTGAATCAGGTCAAAGATAGAGGCTTTGAAAAGTTTCTCCCTATCTCTATAAAGCACCCATCAAATTCAATCCACTGTTGATAGAAAGTTTTGGAAGAATATTAGATAGTCGAGCATCCCCTAATCAAGTAATGTCACAAAATTGTTTAAATCCCTAAGAAGCCTAGACACCCTTTTAAGATTTCAGCTGAAAGACGGTTACATATCAAACTAAGTGACAGTGAAAAAAAACCCACAAAATCCATTCTCTTCTTCATAAAATTTATGAGATTTTACAACAATCCTTCTACACATACTTTATTGCTGTGTTAGATGTAAGGGACCTTGTTCAGAACTATATTTTTGCTTTGATTTTCACTCTCAGGAGAATTCTTGCAAAAAAAGATAAAGAACTGGACATTTATTTTTCCTGAAAGCAGGAGACAAGTATTGCTCTTGTCCATTACAGAATTTATCTTCATTCTTGTAAAGTTCCTTAACAAGTATTTAATTCCAAAAGGCGTATAAGTGTTTTTCAGAACAAAGGTTTTGTTCATCTGAAGAATGACTGAACATAACTTAGCGTAATTTAGAGGTCATGCTTCTCAGTTACACAGTAACACTGATAAAAAATTGTAAATCTGCTCCATCCTACATTTCTAAGCAGGTTATTCAGTGTTTTGTGAAAATGCTGGCGGCAAGCATCTCCACATCTTTGTCAAGGTAAATATCATGCAGTACACTAAATGGCAGGGTTTATTAGCTCAT
Source organism: Scolopax minor (assembly GCA_028566535.1). Classification (NCBI taxonomy): domain Eukaryota; kingdom Metazoa; phylum Chordata; class Aves; order Charadriiformes; family Scolopacidae; genus Scolopax; species Scolopax minor. The sequence continues at coordinate 38,331,453 of JAOXNG010000012.1, forward strand.
GACAATTACAGTAGTCTAAAGACAGTTGTAACACATTGCAGCTTACAGCTTCTATAAGCTGTCTTTAAGACATGTATATAATCAAGAGCTTTTGAGAAAATATATTCTGTACAAGGGAAAATCGTATCCAAAGCAAACCATACAGTGTGAAAGACAAGCACAAAGGGCAAAATCCGTAAGCTCCATTTGATGTGAACTGTTAGACTGACACACGCTGATTGTCATGTTGGTACTTTATCACCATGAAAACAAAGAACAGCCAAGGATTCCCACTCTGCAAGCTAGTGGAGTACCTGTTTCAGTTGTGTCTCAGAGTTTACGTGCACATCACATATTTCACAGTGAAATGTTTTGTTCTGAAGGCCTGTGTTTCCTTTATTCACAGGTCCTTTGCCTTTTACGCCTGCCCGGGGAAAGGCTTTTATGGTTCCACTTCCATTCCGAGCTTCCAGCATAGTTTTGTGCTTAGTCCCTGGAGACATTAAAAATGGGAAACAGAAAAAACTTTGGCAATTTGGTTGCATCCATTGTTGTATTTTCTTTTTAAAAGAAAATCATATGAACCTCAGCTTGATGTCACATACTATCCTTGGAATATGCCTGTGTTTTTCTGTATCAGATTCATACCAATGTAATAGTATTTCCCAACTGAAATTTAATTATTAATTAGATATCTGTAGGTAATACAGTACAACAAAGCAGCCACACCAGTAAGTAGTGGCACAATCAGGTATCCTGATGTGAAGCTAAATGGGTGTGACTTTTTTCATTAACTCCTGCTGCTAATAAGACCTGAATTGTAGTTGCAAAGGAAGAGTAATTTAGCTATTAAAGATGTAGTTTGGTTTGATTTGTAGTCCTCCTGAATGCATTGATAAACAGTATGCATTAGATAGCTTACACTTAAATCTGTAATTAACTAATTAGTCTCCAAATCAAAAAGAGGCTGAGGTTCCTGGCAGTGATGGATCCTTATAGACCCTTAATGGCCTGGAGAGAAATCAAAAGGTGTGAGAAACATACTTGTGAGAAAAATGTACTTGCATTTTTTATTAAAATGAAGATTGGGTAGAGAACAATAGTATCCTGCTGCTCTACCTTTATTCAGACCAAGCAATTTCTTATACTGTTGACTTCCACACAGGTAGTCTTTGATGATAATGGACTACTACTGTGTACAGAATTAGTCTTCTGCTGATAATTGCTGTATACATCCACATGTGCACTTTTACAAGCTTGCCTGTGTGTCAGCACACACAGTTTATCAGCATAGACAGCAAAAACTTGGAGGGGAGTATTTAAATATTCAGAATAATGTTTTGTCTCTCATCTTGATCAGAAAAATGTTTTGAGACTAACCTTCATATGAAGTTAAATGGGTTAAATGAACTTGAATTATCACCAGTTTAAGATCTGGCATGCAACAAACAGCATTCAAAACTGAACAGGCTTTGTTTCTCATGTATACCAACACATTATCATTTCCTTTTTAATTTAAGTGGATTACACAGACATGGCAAAGTTATTTCTTTTTTTTGATTGCATCATTAAACCATTGATCATCTTGCTGCAGGTATATCATCACTATTTCTATGTTTAAAGCTAAGGTTCTCTGCCTGTGTCCTAACCCTGTTTACCCTGCTGGCAGGTAATCCCCACCATCCAAAATCAGGAGTTTTTCTGTAGGACTGTTATAGGTGGTCATTGCCACCATATTGAATCCCAAGATCTTTTAACCCTGCTCACCACAAAGCCCATCAAATTAGGTGCTTAAAATAGTGACTGTGAATGATGGCACTTAACTACTGCAATTTATTGATGCTACTAGCTCTAATAACAAGAAAAATTTTAAAAATTAAGAAAGATGGAGTTAAGCAGTTACTCATTCAGCTTTCAAGCAGCAGTTGCTATCATTTGATGAAAACAAAGGAAAAATATACATAATTTTAATGAGTTATTAACACACAATATGGAACTCTAACTTACTAACAATTAAGAATTCTAACTTATCATTGAACTCTGACACTCCCTCTTTCAGCCTTAATTTGTTAAATTTCAAACAAAACTAATGGCATTCATACTCGGTTTGCTAGCTGCCACAAACAAAAGTATGCAAACTCTGAACACCAAAGGTAATGAAGCATGAGCTGTCTTAGCTCTATAAGGTTTGGAAGCTGCAAGAGCTAAAATGTAAGAAAATGGGTAACTTGCATGCAATAAAATTCCTTTCTTCCCCCTTTATGAAAGCCTCTTTGCCTGTCATTTTTATTCTTTAATAGTTAATGAATTCCATGTAATTGCCAGTTTTCTGCCACCTCTTTGTCCCCTGCTGCAAGAGATCTAATCTATTCAAGGGAAGATAATTGCAGAGCTCTTGAGACAGAAGGAAAAAAAAAGGAAGAAAGCAAGCACTGCTCCATCTCACCACTGTTGTGCGCCTCCAGCTGCGAGGCAGAGTTGACAGCGACTTTGCATAGTGAACAGTACAGCAGTCTTTTTGCTTTTTCTTCCTCAGTCTCAACGGAAGGGCATGTGGTGCTGCTAGTGGCTGTCGTGGGGATTTTCTCCACTTTAGAGGTGATCTCAGTTGTCATAACACTGCTCTTCCGGATTTCCACGGTTGTCGTCGTTGATATTGCTGGTGTCCCTGTGGTAACATCTGTGGGCAAAGAGGGGAGATGGAGAGAAACAACAACAAAAAAAGGTTGTGACCTTTGGCATTTGCTTGCTTGCATCCTAATGCTGTAACCACACCGAATGCCAGATAGTGCTGGTGATGGTTTGACTAATGGTAATGGACTTAATCCCACCTTATTCTTTGTATTTTGTGTGGTTACAAAATACTGTACTCCCGTGTATAGAAATGCCACATATTCTCTCTCCTGCATTCTGCTAATACCCAGTAAATACAGAATTCATAAACTGAAAAGACAGGTCATTAAGACTGTACTGTACGACTGAAAGATAACCCATTAAAAGAGGTCATGTAAATTAACAGTATAATAGGCAGCCAAAATGTATACGCAGCACTTCAGATGCATAAACTGCCACAGCACCACATAACACTTACTCTGATTGAGTAGCCATGCTAAAGTTTTAACATTCTGTGCTATTAGAACTAAAATGAAAATAATTCTCTGTTCTTGATATCTGATAAAATACACTGTTATATTGATACTTTATTTGATATTAGCCAAAACTAACATTAAATGAATGAAGGTAATTATTAATACACAGTATACATTTATTCATGTATTATTATTACCCATTATTGCATATTAAGGATACATACTAAAAATAGTAATTAAATATACAACATTCTATATCTGAGACCTACACAAACACTAATAATATTTCTGTTCCATGTATCAGGGGTATGTTTGGAAAAACTAAGCATATTATACGCCTAAAGCTGTTTTGAAACCAAGTGCTTGCATGTAAGAACTTACGCTTTTTCTGTAGTTTTCAGAGCCGAGAGAGAGAAAATACACAATCATATTGTGGTTTGAATAATATAATGATATAATAAATTAATGATGTTTGAATATGGCAGTATCATATAATAGTTAAGTACTTAGCATGGTAGAGGACAGTAAAATCCAGCACTGAGCCAGTGCAGAAGATGGCAAGTGAAGGACAGGAGAAGGAGAGAATAGACAGAAGCTGTTCTGCCTTTCCAGTCTTGTATTTTATCATATTAAACCTACCGAGTAGAAGATTCCACTGTAAGAAGTCTTAGTTACTTTACTGAGATACTCCTGGGTACATCCTTTCTAACACAGATGGTTCATTTTGGTTTCATACATCACTTGGTGTTAGTGGTGCTCTACCTGTACTATGCTTTATTCATTGATATCTACTAGAAAATGCAAAATAAAAATGCTTTTGCTTATGGATCACCCGTATGTGCTGTGATGCAGGAGGGATACAGCTAACTGATGCCACAGAGGTGTGCTTCAGACTAATATTGTTCAGCACCTTCATTAATGATGAACACGCCTATGAACTTAGAAGCAAACTAGGAGCTGGTGCAAAAACAATTGGAAGACATGATTCAAAACATTTTAATGAATTGGAGAAACAGTGAAAATTAGATGTTTTTCAGTAAAGACAATTGCAGGAATTCACACACAGTAGGATTAATCTGATCTATTAAACAGGATGAAGAACAGCCCCTGTACTCCCCAAAATTAAATTAATTAAAGTTAATCAAATTTTCTACTGCAAATAAGCTTAGGGAAAGCAAACAAATAGGTAACCTTGTCAAGGAACGCACTGGTAACGTCCGATTGAAGAGAAGGTCAATATTGCTTTACTTTTGAAACATGGCAGCTTGACAGCTCTCCTTTCCCCTTCTCCCACCTGCTTTACTGTTGGCTAACCTCTAAACTATGGCCTGTATGCTGCCACCACAACATCACTGATTGCGAGTTTCTCTCCTAGTTGCAATTACAAATTACTGTTCCATCATTTCCTGCATTTAAGGCTGTCAGTAGAGTTGTCAGAAATACGTAATTGCTGTGCGAGACCCTCACAACGGGCTTCTGCTCTGATCTATGGAACCACTCAATTCAACAACTGTCAGAGTGCTGACACCAACTGCAGTTAATGACACCACGTCATCTCTCCGGCTTGCTCACCTGCCGGCCCTGCAAACAAATGGACACTTGCAGGAAAGATAGGGGAGTGAGCAGGAGATACCATATTTGTCATAATCACCATGATCCACAGTAGAAGAAAATCAATTCCTCTTAATCGAATAGAGTGACTTATTAAGGGTTATAAGTCCTGGCTGGAGAGCTGTACTGATTGGATTATACTGGGAGAGAAATTAGCAATGAGTTCTTAAACTATCTTTCCTTTTGTCTTCTGGCCCAGGGTTGCTATTAAATGATTATCTTTCGAGAATCTCAGTAAGCAGGTCGTGCTTTGATCAGAATGAGCAGTAGGAAAAAGGGCACTGAAGATTTTTCTAAAGTGTTGACAGGCAGGAATGCGAACAAACACGATATGCCCATCGCAGCATTTCTGAATCTTGATTGAAACAGTACAGCAATGGCATGTATCTGAGAAAACTCTTGAGACTTTCCAGAACAACCAACTTCAGTTCAGAAATACCTCAGACACTTTGTGGATTGACAAGGAATGACACGGAGTGTGACATACTGCAACTGAAAATTAAAACTGACCCCAAATCCAAATCTTTCTCCACTTAAGAAACCTTTTCCAGATTTTAGAATCACCGCTATTGGTGATTCAAATTTAAATCTTTACACCACTTCAGAGATTGGGAAGTAAGAAAGTAAAGATACACGTTTAAAATGAGAACTGGTAAAACAAAGTTTCTCTTTTCCAGTTAAAATGTCGATCCTGCATTTAGAGTATACCGCTGGCTTTTAAGTACTAGATTCAGAATCTGATTTAATTGATGTTAATAGGCAATCTGTGACTGAGTGTTTTGTGTGTTTAAACTGTGGAAAAATATGCATAGCAAAGATGCTTGGTTTGACCTTGGAAAGTGAGAATCACTGGGATTCATAGAAGTTGTGTACCAGCACCTTCCAGGATCACCTTGACTGCTACAGATGCAGTGAAGTTGCACCGTATCTTTTAAAAGCAATGATAGTCTGGGCCATCCAAGATGCATGCATACAGGCACAATTTAAGTGAAGTAAATGGTACGGGTTCCAAGCACATCAGCTAATGATCTCATTCACTAATCTAAAACTGTTTCAACAGCCTTCTTAATATACTAAGACCAAAACATTTTAAAGGGTCTAGGTACTTACTCCATATTATCATAAATCTGCGCTTCACTACAAATTCCAAAGTGGAAAAGCCTTGGAAAATATCAAGTTTCACTATTAAAGTTCTTAATACAGTCTATTTGTAAATCTAACTTTTGTACAAAGGCCATATTCCAGCTGAATAAAAGTTAACTGGAAAGAGATTACAAGCTCTGGGTCTTCTTTTGCTCCCATACCACAGTAGTTTGTGACTAACATTTGATTTTCTACTCTCTAGGAATACAGTTCTAATATTTTACATAAAGCTGTACCAATAGTTTTAATCATAATAGTTTTGCTGCTTATCATTAAAGAACTATTGAAAAAATAAGGATCTGCAGATTGAAGACAGAAGTTGTGCCATATTCTAAAATGTGCTTATGTAGTCCTCTAGAAACCCCAGAGACACAGCAGCAATATCCCTGTGATGAATTACATTTATCATGTACCTTTGACCACCTCGACCGCTCTCTGCGTGCTAATCCATCACTTTGGGAATTATTCATCCATTCCAGAGGCCCCTGAGCTTCAAATGAACACCATTAGAAAGAAGTTACAATTGCTGGGAATGTCTTGTTCACCTGGGCTTGAACATAGCACTGATGAAATCCTCAGAGTACCTAACTTCTTAGAATCTCAGAATCTGGTAATTCCCAACTCTAAACAGTGATTTCTTGAGTGAACTTTGATAGCAATGTGAAAAGGAAGTTTCTGATATATAGGTCTCTGGTCCTAAGTATCTAGACACTGTAACTTGTTCCAAAACCATTTAAAAGTCTAGAAAGGACATTGGCAGGAAGTATTTAGAGGGCCTTCATTCATAAAAAGCTCATGTTTAGAAAGGGGCAAAATTTCTACCCTATTTCTTCCCTTTGCTTTTCCATTATAACATGCAGAAGACTTCCTGAAGGCAGAGACAAAAACATCCTCTTCAAATGAAGAGATCACGACTTGGATGATCGACAACAGAAAGTAGTCTTACCTTGGGAACAAAAGTAAACAGTGTTAAAATGACACTAATAATCTGGAATAAAGACATATGTATCACACACAAACATACACATATTTACAAAGATATATCAATAGATACACACTTTACAATTCTTCCTGTTTGGTATTTCCTACTATTTTAATAGAGTTATTAGTCAATACTAACAGAAAATTAATCAGTATTAAAACTTGCCAAAGAAATCTTCCTACTCTAAATAAACACAGAATTTAATAATCCATTCATTGATTTGCAGTTCACTCTCTGTTTTCACGTGTTCTCGTAAATTAGTATGTCCTCCTATAGCATTAGAGAAAGAGCTTATTAAATGAATGCCAGCAAGTACAGCATGCTATTCTATAAGGTTATAGCCCTAAGAATCATTTAACTCTCAATACAAAAGCAGTTCCGTCAAAATAGTCCCCTTTGACAGCTGTAACTACTACATCTATTTTGATTATAACTTTGAGTATAATATAAATTGACATGTTACAGGAAAAGACCTGTGTTAATCAGAAAGGCTAAGGCCAGCACTTGCCAACAAGCCTGAACTTGGATCGTTTTATTGGTCTATTGTGCCAAAGCATTCAAATGCACTGAAGTTAGGACTAGGAACTGCATTGCAATGTACATTACCACAGCATTATTCAAACACTTGATACATTTTATTCCTGGTTATACAAAACTGTATCTTTTTACCAAATAATCCATTTTATCATAAATAAGTAAAACAAATCAAATGCAAAACTGAATTTATTCTCACTTCTAGAATGATGTGAAGGATGTCAATACAAGAATATATATCTTAAAGAAAATATGAAAACAATGTCCATTTCTTAGGTATTAAATCTAGGAACACATACCAGACAATAGCTAGCTAGCTTCCTTCTCCTTATAGCATCCATGAAACTATTATTTGGTTTGAATACAACTAAGCTGTTCCAATTAAAATTATACAGCTATAAGTGAATAAAAGCACTGCTTTGACATTTTTCTGAGGGTATGTCCATATAAGGGGCATATTTTCATAAATTTCTTTCGTTGAATCCAAAAGAATAAACGCCATAATAACATTTGTGTTATTAATTGAATTAACACTTTTTTCCTAACATGAGATATAACATAAAATGAATGGAAAAAAAAATTATATTGAAAGGAGAGTTTCAATAGAATGTCTTTCAAATCCATCTGCAAAACTGATTTACAAACTAAAACTTAGATAAAGGAAGACCTGCCAGTCATTTTAGCACTTTCTTTGGGCCAACCTGAGGCAGCTGCAAACCTACATTTAACAGTCATGTATTTTCTTTTAAATCAGCTTCCAAATGCATCTTAGAGAATGGACTATGACAATGGTTTAAAGCTTTATCCCCCTCTGCAGTTAGAAGTCATCACAATGCTGACTCTAATCAGATTACTCTGCATCTGTCTGTCACAAATAACCTAGTAACAACTAAATGGATTGCCATAAATCTTTCAATTAGAATTTATAACTTTATTAGCACAATATTTTTGAACTGATTGCATTACTTTGAAGAGCAGCTTTCATTTATTTTGTCATTTGGGGGTCAAATGTGTACAATGGCTGGAAGCTGCACATACAATGGGAAGCCTTACTTCAACTTCACAGAGGTCTCCAGAATTTCTCTTCTTCAGAGGCTACAGCCAAAATTTTAAAGGAATACTTTGCTTGCTCTGTTGAGGTCGAATGATCATACACCACTTGAGTAAATGTGACCAAGTTTCTTCATGACACGTGAGGATAATACTGCTACTTTTATGGCCCTGATAAGGCTTCATAAGACTAATTTGCCATTGGGTAAGTTTTCAAAGGGTTTTATGGGTTTTATGTCTTTTGTTTGTTTGTTTTGTTTTAGAGCTGCTGAAATCTATGCCAAGGATCAAGTTTCTACACAGGGAATGAGTATTAAGTAATATTCAGTGATCTTAACAAATGTGGCTTCATACATCTGTATCTTGAATCATCTGGTCATAAAAAAAAGCAAATGGAATTAGTTTTCTAAAAAATTTTGAGGTATTTATTTCATTATTATACAAGTACTGTGCAATTTCTTTGCTGAACTATAACAATTCCAAATGGTACATGTTACAATTAATGAATTCATTTAAATGAATGTACTTCAGCATCAGCATTTTAAATTAAATACACTGATATACAAACACAAATCCAACTCCTTATTTCCTACAGTACCTTTAGTCTTCTAAAATCTGTTGCAAAGCATTCCAAAGGAATGACAATTTACTGACCCAGTTTGCTAGGCTGAAAATTTAACAGTCAATCAGAGCTGTGATAGAACTAGTAAGCTATTCAAATTTAACTGCTCCCCTTCTGCTCTTTGCAATGATCATAACATCAAGCCACACTTCTTCCCTTCCCTGGACAAGCCAGAAGTCACATGAGAATCATAGAAAGACAAAGAATACTCTGGTTAGTCTGAAAGATCCACATTCTACATTTGCTATTTTCTATTTGGCCAGTACTGCTTAAGTCACAAGTTGGCCCTCTCTTTGTTCCATGTCTGCAAAATATTTCTAGTGCTACTTCTTGTACTCAAGAGTAACATTTAAAAATTAAAGAGGAAAAAAATACAATCCCACTTAAATTAAAACTTCAGCAATACACAAGTATGAGCAAAACATCAAAGAAGCAAGGCACAAAAAATAACTAGAGCACCATCCATTTGGGGCACTGACTCAGACTGCGGTCCATCAGAAAATTATGTATATGGTCATGTAATTACACACCACTATAATAAAGCAGAATTAATGTTTGACAGTATACCTTTTATCTAAATAATTATGTAAATGAGATTTATATATATAAAGCATACACCTCCCACAAACATAACCGAGCACTTCACTTTACATTGTCCAAAACGAGCGTATTACAAGGGCAAGTGTGCCTCTGCTATATGTGAATAAAGAAAAGAAAAGATCTACATTATCACATAACAAATCAATTTGGCCTACTTTTGCTTCTGCTACCTTAGGCTATTCAAACAGTGGCTTGCAACCTAAGATTTGACATGCAACCCTACTTAAGCACCCCACCAAACAAGTCAGGACTTAATATTTTTATGAACAACCTAGATCTGGCATGACAGGACCAACGAACACCTCTCAAATATGCAGGTCAATGGAAATCTGGAACAGCAAGAAATAGAAAATCAGAAGCACAAATCACCCCCCTTCCTGCTTCCACACATTCCTAGGTTTTCTTCATGAGGCATCACCCAAGACAGTCCAAGATTGCTAGGCTAGTTCATTTCAATAATGCTACGGAAAGAATTGTCTGTTAGAAATCACACTGTATTACTTTTCAAACGTACACGCCATAAGGAGTAAAAATAACTTTCCATTGTCTCTTACTGCAGTGAAGTTTAGGAAAGAAGCTATTTAATGTTTTTTAGAGACTAAAATAAACCAACAGTATCTTATTCCCTAATAAAAATGTGTAGCAGCAAAATAATTATCTTCTACATTAGAACCCTGTTAAAGCTCAAAAGAAAAAAATATAATCAAGACTCATGTTTCATCTAAAAACTACAATTTCTTCTGTTCAAAGGCACCTCCACAGGGACCCATAAAGAAATAGAGTGTTAACTTTCTTAAACCTAGTAACTTAGAAAGACAGGCCAGATTATATTTAAGAGACAAGGCTGGATTCTCTGTTTCTGATTCCTCTTATATTTATAAAACCCCACCATTTCTTAGTACTTGATTTTCTGTGGCTCCTGGATGGTGACCTATGCCAGGTCCGTTTACCTATGTTGCATATATAGAATGCAATCAATTCAGGCTTATACCAGCCAGAGGATGAGTAAAGTGGAGAAGAAAGGAAGAGAAAAGAAAACGGAAATACAGGACACGCATATTGTCAGACATGATTTGTGGCATTATTTCACCAGCATGTGTCAGGATAAGAGATCACAAGAATTTTTTATTTTTTATTTTTTTAAATATACTTTGGTGCATGTAATATTAGTAAAACACAGTATATGCTGAACAAAGCCTTGGGTTAGACTATAATGTGACAGTTATAACTAATCATAAATTTGAAAAAGCTTTTTTTTTTTTCAGCTCTGAATATGAGAATCTAAGGACCGCATTCATTTTTAGGAAGATTTCTTATTTTTGTATTTAGGCAGGAAAATACACTCATACATCTAAATATTAGAGCAATGAGCATCATCTACCCAAATAACTATTAAAGATAGTTCTCTTCTGTAACAACAGTTGTCATTGTTAGGCCCACCAAAGGCTGCCTAAAATCTCAGTCAAAACAAACTCTATAAATTCATAAAGATTTAAACATTATTTCTCAATACAAATATAACACGTTCAGTTTTAAGACAGGCAAAACTTATGTATTTAATTTCCTTCCTGATTAAATTCCTCTTTTATTTAAAGCTACAAGTTTTTATCAGTTATGACTATACATTTTAAAAAAGCATAATTTTAACTCAAGATTGTACAGCTGTAAAAGAAGTACTTAGTGTACCTAAAATCTCAGTAGATTGATCTGCATTATACTTAACCACTGAAATGGAAAACTAAGAATATTAATATGGCAGCTTTGACATCACAACAATTGATGCAAATTCTAGGGTCTAACTTGATAATTCCTGGATGCTTCCCCCTGTGAAAGAGCAGAACTATTGTCATATTATAAGCATATGTGTACTTTAACCTTACTTCATTTTTGTAACAGGGAATTGTGACAAAGAACTGGAATTCATTTTCTAAAATAATACATCTTATGTGTCAATAAAAAGAAATAAGAGAAGTTACAAGAATTAATGAGGTTGATTATAAGTCAGAGATCTCAAAAGGATATTAACTCTAAAGCAAGTCAAATGTCAAACTTGGGTTAAAAGTCATTTAAAAGTATATTCTTCCACACTTTGGGATAATCTCCACTAGATTAATGCCTTATAATTTTTCCCCTCTCAATATACTCAAAACACTTACCAAAAGAAAAATCAAGTAGGCAGTTGGAATGAAGGTACCTTTCCAGACACAGAAGAAAATAAGCAGCCATATGCATGTGAGGTGTCTCTGGGCTTAAAGAACAACTTGTGTACAAAGCAGGGAGTTACTGGAAGTGGGCAACATGGGTTTACCAAGGGTAAATCATGTTTGACCAATCTGATGGCTTTCTATGAT
>JAOXNG010000012.1:38350666-38369324 GCA_028566535.1 Scolopax minor
CATAGCATTTCATCCAAATGCATGCTCTCAGTCTTGCCACCTCATCTGTCAATGAGAGAACAGACAGGAGGTAGTAGTGTTATTATACTTAGTCTTTATAGTAAATAAGTGTTTTTTCTTTTCTGCTCTCCAATTTAGATTTTTAGTAGTCCTCTTCAGTCCAATGCTTTTACAAGGAATTTTTCCTTTGGTTGACCGAATACTATTGGTAATACATTTCATAAATGGACAGGCACATCCCAAGAGTGGTACCCAGGTGAGTGCCAGGGAAAGGAAATCTCTCTCAATTTCTGGAGAGTCTGTAAAGGATGTTTTACTACTCACAATTGCAGTTACTATGACCACCTGTTTAACTTGCTCTTACAACTCCAGCAGGTTCCATCATCTAAAATAAATATTCCTACTGTTACCTGCATCCTCTCTACTCCTTCCCCTCTCTGACCCAACACAGGTCACTTCTGGGCTAGGACTGAAACAAAGGGCTTATGAAACACCCTGAGTTGTCATTACAGTTAAAGGCATTGAATGATGTTTACAGAAAATTGTACAGATAGCCCAAACCAGCAATTTCTAAATAAATTGCTGACATCATAGTTCATGGCATGATTTACGTGTTTTCTTTTGCTTTGTCCTAATTTTTTTTTTAGTACAACAATTATTTTGTGCAACACTAGCAGTCTCTGTTGGCTGTCATCTGTCACTCTGTTCTCTATCTTCAGTCAGTCTGTTATGAACTTAACTGTTAGTTTAATTACATTAGTTGGCAGAAGCCACATGTTAAGTAAACCACAGTGGGGTTGGATGGCTGGTCCTGGGATTAGGCAAAGAGCAAGAGAAGCTTGTCTGCTTCAGTCATTTAGTGGGTTCCTGCTCATCAATTTTTGCCTTTGTCAGAAGAGTCTGAAACAACTCTTTTTGTCTCTTCCAGTGGTGTTCCCTGGCACCAACCACATATACCCAGCAGAGATGTTATCAGTGCTTTGCTGTTTGGAATGTTTATCTAGCCAATACCATAATTTTAGCATGCAAGCTCTCAAAAGAAGCAAAATGGAAGAAGTGATACTTTCCAAGCTCAAAGGTATCCTTCTGGTGAATTATATAAAGGCTTTTGCACACAAGGGAACAGTGGAAATCACAAATGTATTCTGTAATGGCACCATTCATAGCTATTACTCCTAGTTTTAAAGCTTATAGAATCAAATACATTATTTGATTTAACCAATTACACATAAAACAATGAAAGGATTGTATTTTAGGACAAAAAGCTAGCAAATTAGACGTTAATAAGGAAATGACTGCTCTTAGTTTGCAGTGACAGAAGAAGAGAGCAGCTGCATATTAATGAAAATTAGCATCAAAATGGCAGCTTCAGCAAACGTTTGCAGGATCTCAGATGAGGCATTTAATTCTTGCTATGTTTTGGCCTTCTCTTATACATTGTCTTGTAAGGATCATGTTATTTGGAAAACTAAAAGTGACATACATTAATGCTCATAGTGACATAGTTAATTTGTTAGATGGTTTTGTCTACTACTAGCAAAGACAAAATTTGTCACATTGAGTGAAAGTAGCTATGTTGTAAGTGGTGTGATTCTTAGGCGATTAGTCACAGGTGAAGTGAGAGCTGCAATCTGTTCAGAGGAAATGTCACGGAGGGACATATGAAGAAAAGGGCCCTATACAACAGGAGCAGGGCTGCTAATAACTGCAAACTGTTTGTGCTAGTTCTGTAATGGTCACTCTTTTCACATTTTGTTTTCCAGTATGGGAGGATATTAATGAGCATAATTACAATTTTTTATTCATTTCTTTCATAGACCCCGATTGGAATTCTCTACATGTGCCTCATTTTCCTTTGTATGTGGTTCTTTCCCTAACAACATAACACAGTGGCAACAAAAGTGGTTCCAGCTTCCCTTCTAAATATGGCTGCAAATACTACACCTCTTACAAGAACATACTGTAGCTCCCTCTGTTAATTTTTTTTTCCTTTCTTGTACGTGACACTTACTCAGACATCACTAGATCTGACATTATTCAGACCCAGCACTAGCTCTTAGAAAAGAGGAAGCAAGAAAAATGTTCTGTTTAGGAGATTAAAATACTATACTGATGGTTTCTTACTTTTCATGCTGCCATATCTCTCACTCATGTACACTGTAATGGAGAAAGAATGAGTAAGAGTCCATGAAAGCACCAATACAAGCCCAGATTTTTGAAAGTTGCCCTCATTTGCAGCTATTTTATGAATAACTGCATGTATTTTTCATATTCATGCTTACACAGTGTCTAGGTGAAGAGGTACAATTTACCTGCCTCAGCAGCCTTTCAGCCATAACATCATTTGCCAATGAACATGCAAATTTGAAGTATCACACATCTGCAACAATCAGATCACCATTCCACAGCCACACCTTCAATCAGTTTAGCATCAGTGACTTTTCTTTAAAATCCACTTTTCCTTCACAAAAAGTAATATTTTTAGCACTTCTATAATGCTGTCAGTTCTTATATCAATAATTCCAGTTCAAAGACCTACAGAGGAGCAGAATACACAAATAAGAGGGAAAAACAGTAACAAATGGAGCATACAATTAAAAGCAATAATCCAGAATAAGTCTGTGTGAGGTCTGGGAGGCTGGTTTTTTTTATGATGAAGAGTGTATTTTACCTCTTGCTTACTTCTCCTTAATAGCTAGCAAATAATAACATTATGATTAAGGTTTTCAATTTTTTTTCAGGGGGAACAAACCTACTGCATTTTAGGAAAAAAAAAAGTTATTTGGATGAAAAATATGGAATTAAGAGCCTAATTTTTTTATTGGCTTTCAAAAATCTTGGAAAGCAGTTGTAGTATAACTGCATTAGTAGAAAAACAGCAGCTGTAATAACATACCTCTGAACACCCTTCAGCTTCTGCAGCACCCAGTACAAGAACATATAAGCATCTCTTTATACTACACTAGATGTTCTCACAGGATCCTAAGGTTGCTACCACAGTATACAAACAAAATTACAAATGGGTTCACTCAGGACCATTTTGCGCCATACAGCATTTTACAAAACTTGGCACAGGTTGTGAAAGATGACAGCACTGCTTTTCTGAAACAAAACTTCAAATATGCCAGCCCCTGAAATGGCAACACACGCTATGAAATGCAGATTTCAGCCTTTTAGATAATTTCATTGTTTTCATTTATGAAAACTAGAAAAGATTCATTTACAATGTAAAGAATTTGGCTAACACTTGCAGAAATAGTTTCCTTGCATAGTCCTTATGCATTATCCATCTTACAAGTAGGTAGAGACCTTGCTTAGCTTTCCTTCAGAAAACCTGAAGCAGTTGTCACCTTGTAAACCAATTGATTATAGTGGTACTTTAGCTACAGACTTAGGAGGTATATCTATATAGATTTTTAATATTTTTTTTGTTGTTGTTGAGTGGGAGTGAAAGACTGTAAATTGACCTGAAAAGAGAATACTGGTTCCTCCCTCTCAAAGCCTCTAAACTGTAGATTATGTGAATCTATAGAACATCAGATCCATCTTTATCCATGAGAAAAACATATACACTTGTACAACTGTAAAATTTTTTTGTGAAATGCAAAACAAGAAGGTGGGAAAAAAATGCCCAAAGCAACAAATCCACACTTCCACTACCATGAAACCATTGGCAAAAACCTTGCTGCTTTCTTCCTCTAAACAATACCTCTAAACATTACCTCCCCTCCCTCACAAATTAAGAGAAATTAGCACGAAAATACTTATACTAGTGCAACCCAAATATACCATATTTATAATATACAACATTAGCACACATATTTAACCACTAATTCAGAAAACTGAAGGCTTTTGAAGCACTTTGCTTCCAAATAAACCTTCCACCAGTTTTCCAAGAAATCTACTGTATGGTGCTTCCCAAATCTATTTGCTGTCTAGCACACAGGTATCTGATCTCTTGCATGTCCAGATAGTAATGAAAGCAAGATTAGTAATGGCTGTGCAGTGTTTATGCCTATATAGAACAGAAGACATTTTAACCTCTCATTTCCATGACAGGAAATCACATTGGATAAACATCTGTATATCTACTTCTAAAACAAATTGTGGTGACAGAAAATAGCTGAAGATCAGAGGAGACATGACTGAACTCATTCAATCTGGAAAGTGTGCTGTGTATAATCAGTAAAACCCTGCAGGAATGGAAAGTCCATAAGTCAATCATAAACGTTACAACAGATGTCAAGCAGTACTCCAAAACGATGTTTTTATAAACTTGTTCTTAAAGCTTTCAGACATCTTTAATAAGAAATTAAGGTGAAGTTCCAGCTGGTAAGCAGTGTAATATTCTAAACACAACTCACATTAGAACAAGACCCTTCACTACTTCTATCCTTAGTTTGCACTTGTTAGTAAAGAACAAGAGAGATGATATTCCAACACTTCAAATGCTACAGCATGGAGTAGAAGATGCAACTTTGAGATATTAAAAGAACTCTCAGAAATACAGTACAAAGAAGAATAGACTTCACAATTTTACATGGTGAGGCTAAAAATTGACTTGAGTTAGTGAGGAGCACTGGGTGGTTTTTTAATATAAGCAGACATCAAAGACATAACAGCTTCTTAAGCCATTCACCTTTTAGGGCTATATTTTTAATACTGTTTTAAGTTGCTAACCATCCATAGCACTTGCAAATACATCCTGAAACCAAGTAAGGGTGGAAAATCAAAAATGGAACTCTTGAAAGCAAGCAACCAGCATGTTTTCCTATTAACTTTTCCTTCTTTCTAACTGGAATTTAAAATTATTTTGTTAAGAGAAAAAAAAAATCTAGTGATTGAGGTTTTTATCCCCATAACATTTTTAATATATTTTTGTGTATCCTTTTATGTCTTGTCTGTCTACTTTTCTATTCATGGGAAAAGCCAATAAAAAGCTTCATATAATAAGCAAGCAAGCAACCACTTAAAATCTGCTTACTGCCCATTTCAATATGTAATTGTCATCATTGTCTTCATCAGGCTGTAACCTCTCACACTTCATTGACAACGGGTCTTAGCTATGCCAGAAAAGATGATCTGGATTAAAATGCCTTCTAGTCTTTGCTGTTTTGGGATCTAAAGACATAGCCACAATAACTGAAATTCCAGCCCCATATTAGGTAAGATCATGACTACACATTGGATTTC
Organism: Scolopax minor; assembly: GCA_028566535.1. Lineage (NCBI taxonomy): Eukaryota > Metazoa > Chordata > Aves > Charadriiformes > Scolopacidae > Scolopax > Scolopax minor. The sequence goes on from JAOXNG010000012.1 coordinate 38,355,860, forward strand.
TTCTAACACGTTGTCTTAGGCAGAATCTTAGAGAACTTGTCCTGCTTTGGAAAAACTATGTATACTGATTTCAACCTTCCAATTTTTTCTATTGCATAGTTTGCATCACAGTTTACATTTCTAGGTTCATTGCAAGCACATAAGTAAGGTTTGTGAATGGATCTCTCCCTTTTGAAGAAAGTCATAACTTAAAATCATTCAGTGCATGAACCTGAGAGCTAGCCTAGAAAGCAGATTTTTCTAATGTGTTAGTCACAACTTAGTCAACTGATCAATGCATCTCTCTGCAGACTTAAGATTTTTGCTAATTTTACAAAACTAAATATGATTGGACTGGAAAGCATCCATGCTTGGTAACATCTTTCTTTTTGTGACTTCAGGCTGTAACAGCTGTTTTAAATGTCAGCAGATAGGACAGAATTAAAAAGGATAGACAATGTGGACAGGGAATTGCAGATCTAACTTATCTGTGCCTAATGCCAAGAAATCTGCAGATGGATAGCTGATTATCAATTCTTTTATCTAAATTTATTAATACTTTTAATCAGCCCAAATGTGCAGCTGCCACAGCGCCAAATGAGATGAGTTCGATAAAGATCTCTTCTGTGCTCTATGGGGATACTGAAAAAATGCCACATAACAATTCACATCCCAGGAAAAACAAGTTTTAGGAAAATATTGGGATAATCAGTGATTTTAAAATTATAATTGAAATTAATCCTGCTTGGTTTTATAGAGCACACCCATCTAGCATATCTCCCTCAAAGATACAGTTTATAAATAAAAAAAACGGGCTTCTCATTCCAGTGCAAATAGGTCTCTTGTGAACTGATTACATCATTTCTCTGACTGCCAAGTTATCCTCTGAATGCATATCATGACCTAAAACATCCCTTAATCCTTATCAACATGTAATCACTAAAACTGGAGGAGTACTTTTTTATGATCTCAGTTTTGCTGAACTAGTATCATACTGCTAAGTTTGCTACTGGTAATACTGGTCTAAGACATGACATAATCAATCAAGTCCTCCCCAGAGCAATCACCCCCCAATCACTATGGGCTGAATTTGCAGTACCAGATTCCTACTGGTTAGGACTAGTTACTCTGTTTGTTTGTTCAAATGCAGGTTAAGATCAGAAGTTAGAATTTTTCTGCAAGTAGCACCAAAAATGGAAGAAGATAAATTGTTCTTGCAACAGCAAGAAGTCTATGAAAAAGTCTCAAAAATGGGATTTTTCAATAGATCCCTTTCACAAAAAGAGTGTGTTTTTATCTTTCCACATATTCTTGTATGTCAGATTATAATTGTTGGAACTAACCAGTTGAATTTAAGGGAGGATGACAGTACCTTTAGGCCTAAATTGTGACCTACCTTTTCTTAAATATAATTTCTCATACCTGTTAGCAAAGTCCATGTAGTTCTTTATATGTGTTTTTTCCAAAACAAATGCTTCAATGATGTTTTTTCTAAAAAAAGAAAATAAATAATGCCAGCATCCATACAATAACAAACCAATCTGCATGCACGATGGAGGGGAACAAATGGTAAATATACTTTTGCTCTTTCAAGCTTCCAAGAGGTAATGTTTGCATCAGCAACAGTAAATCAAATGAGTTTGGAAATTATGAAAAATATCTCAGCAATGTTATTATAAACTGGAAACATATATTTAGCTCAAAAGTTTATCTACTCAGCCCTTAAAAAAATTCCATTAATCTTGTCTACGAATACTGCTTTTTTTCCTTTGAACTTTAAGGCCTTTAATGCTTTTTCCTTTTGGATTTTCTTCATTTTCCCCAAGCTAACAGCTCAGTAATTCACAGGCTGCTGCTTTATGACCAAAGTCTTGCACAGCACTGGCTTGTATCACCAGTATCAGCAGCTGCTGTTAAATCACCTGTCAAATTTGCAAAATTCTCACTCAATTTACCCTGAATGTCAGACTTGCACTTTTTTGTACATGTTTCTGTTCATGTTGTTTACAAAAGGGTTCTGCTGGGACCAATGGACGACTAGCTGGAGCTTCATGCACAGATGATCCTTTAGTACCAACTGCCTCTCCACTAGGAAATGGAGAACACAGCAAAATTCAAATGTAGCTTGATATTTTATGTACTGGGTTGCATGAACCACTGATTCATATATGAAGTAGACAGCTTTGCATCTGGAATATCTAACTGGAAAGCCAACAGTTCAATCTATTGTGCAGATACATTACAAATTCATTAATTACTGTGCAATATACTTATCTGTTTTGGAAACAATTTTATCACTTTGCATATGTGCAACAAAATTGGCTTGCATGTGCAATATGCCAATTTTATGAAAACTCATTCATCAGTGTAGATCAAATGATGATAATAAAATCTTGCAAATTTTGTTTACAGAATTTCAGCTCAAAATTATGGCCTTTAATGCAACATCTTTTACTCCAGACAAGACTGTCTAGAGAGTCAATGAGAATTTATGAAAAATATTTCCTATCAGTTATTGCAGTTACATGAGGTCTCTTACAATTTTGGAACAGAGCTCTAAAATAATAGAGGTATAGGTATATAAGGAATGCTTTGGCTCAGAGGATTTTTCATTCAGGTGAGGTAATAAGAAGAATTGCATAGTCACTCCTGTATCACATAACCAAGAAATGTTCCTCTTGGATGCCATAGCACTATCATGAGATTGAGAACCCTTCAGCCTTTCCTCAGTTCTTTCTCCCCCTCCCTGCAAACACTACTGGATGGAAATCCACATCAACCAAATCAATTCAAAGAAATTAAAGGTGAAAAGCCCCAGGTTGGGTCTACAATTATTACTATGACATAACCCTTACAGAGAAGTTTGCAGAAAAATTGATTAGCTACGATTTCACTTTATCCCTAAATCCTTATCACCAAGAGCTCTATAGATCCTTAGCATCGAGTCATTTGTTTTCAGAATGCCCACTCCAGCTGCACAGTCTAGGATGCTGCATTATTTTGTACACAGTTAAACATATACACATGCACATGCAGAAACACTGCAAATTACAAGAGAACATTTGAGGCCTCCCCAGTGCATTTTGTTGTGCATGGAAGGCAGTTTTCAGCCACTGACAGTGATTTTCACCTCCTGTGAAGGTTCACTTTTAGCATTTTGAACATGTATCATGCTGATGCTTAAACCTCTGTAATAAAATGTGATAGTAAGTAGTATTCAGCAGCTCCATTTGAGAATCTGTCTGTCAAGGACACACCTCACTGCTTACTCTGTGAAATATTAAATTGTTTACCTGCATTATTGTTGTTTTATATAACTACATTTTTGTATGGTTTTATATTAATGGATCAGCTTTCCTATTTTCCTCTCTAAATCACTATTTTACTTTGAGTGCTCCTGTCCACGTACGTGACAACAAGAGTAAACCCTTCTATATTTGAATACCTCTAACCTTTTAAACAAATTTAGGAAAAAGTTTCAAACTGCCATACTAGCAGTAATAGTAATATCTACAATACTCATTTCCTGACTTTTCAGACTGAAGTATTGACCATGATATTCTAAGCCAATCTTTTGACAAAAATAGAGCACAGTTATGGTGCAGTTTGGAACATCAGCCTCATTTTATACCAGGTGTTGAAAAAGTGGTTTGATTTTTTTTTTCCCAGTGCTCCAGAGGTGGTGAGCCACTCAGTGCTTGGTGAAGGATCTTGTTCATTTTAATGGGCATAGTCACTGAACTCTGGAAAAATGTCAAGCCTATTTACTGTAAGGTTTTCTTTTTTGGTTTCATATTTAAGAGTTAGTGGGCAACAGGATGATTTATCAGGGGTGAAAAACAAAATTTGGGTTCTGCTGCTGTACCTACATCCAAATAGTATGAAGTTCATAAACACTTATGAAGTGTTTATTCAGAAACAATAAAAAAAGAAAAGACAGCTTTTTCACTCATAGACTTTCCTAGAATGTATACATGGTACAATCAGAATTACTGTAATAATAACACTTCACATACCTGTATGTCTGCAGCATCATGCAAAAAGAAAAGAAACCATTGTTCTAGGAGGTTTAGACCTTAATTTGGATAACCTAATTTATACTGCCAAACTTGTGTACAAGTCTTTGTAGGACTTATGCTGTCACATGAGAATATTAAGAAAATGTGAAAGTAGGTGTGCTGTGGGAGTACAGAGGAAAAAGTCTGGAAGGCTGTTTAAGAGAAGCAGGCTTTATAGAGATTTTTTAAGAAGCATAGGATATGGGGGTTAACTGGCACGTGTGAAGAGACAGCTGTTCCAAAGATAGAAGTTAAATAAAAAAGCAGACACCAAACCAGCATGGAACGAGACAAAGGGATCTGCACAGAAGCCCAGGGCTGCGAGCGTTCAACAGGCAAGGAAACAAAGGCTAAAGAATGATTTTCTTATTTTGATGGAAAGCTTTTGATCACAGACTTAAAAAATACATACATTTGTATGACAGATGTTTGTTTCACATGTTTATCTTCACTGTTCAGGAAAGGAATAGCACATAATGGCAGAGCCAAAGACGCTGCTTAGTATTGTGTCCACTGACAAACGTAAAACACAAGAACTCCATTTTGATAAAACATTAACATTGCTATTAACTTAAAAAATAAAAACCCTCCCCCAATCTTTTCCACTATGCTCATGACTTTGAAACACAAAGGTATCATAAATCACATTTTCACCTCCTTTTTGAGCAGTACTCAGACATGTTATTGTCTTTATTCTTGGATAATTCTATACTAACATGTATTCACATAGTAACAGAATGATTTGTCTGACCAAGAAAATATCACTATCACTCACAATCTTCATCTATGAATATACAGACATGTCTCTATAAAGAATTTTCATGGATAACATAAAGAAGTTGGTAACTATTTGATATTGAATATCAGATACAGCATGATAATTTCCTTTCACAATCCAAAGGCCAGGTGGATGCTTCTTTGTAAATTCACACAGAAATATGCCTACCATTTTATAATGTCATTGTTTTTTTTTTTTTTTCAAATCAACCTCTCAGATGATAATTTAAATGACTTCTAAAGACAAAATAGCAGGTGTTACAGGCAATAACTGTGCAAAACATTTTCTGCAAGATAAGTAACAAAGCTGTGAAGTGAATTTGGAATTAGTCTACCACACTTTTAGAAGCTTCTGTCCTGCATCAGTACCAAAAGAAAAAAAAAAAAGCCACAAGTAGTTTAATGGTCTATAAATATATTTCTCAGGTGTCTGAAAGTAGAATAAAAAACAGTCATTAATGGTTCATTAAAAAAACAGAAGTTCTTTGATGGCAGCAACCGCCTGCAATAATTTTCCTTGAGATTACTTCTTCCTCACTGAATACATCAATTATTCTATCTAGACAGAAAATTTGGCTTAATTACCGGTTCTCATCTCAAGCACTAATTTTCCCCTGTTTAGAATAGGGGAAAAGTTACTTCTTTGTAACCCAAGAAGCAACCTAAGGGACTTTTTGACATAGAAACAGAAAACTTTTACTCCCTGATAGCCAAAAAAGAAAATCTAAAACATTTTGGAATGAGATCTAAAATATTTAAATTACATTTTAATTGTAGAAAACCGCAAAGATGAAATTCACATAATTCAATTCATAGATATTTTAAAATGTGAAAACTTCTTACAAACTTTCTGAATTCAGTCACATAAGTAGAATTTAGCAATCCAGAGAAATGGGCTATCATCTTATTTAAGATAGTCAAATTTGAAATTAGCTGAAAATCAAATGTTCTTAAGTACAAGAAGAAGAGGGAATTTACCTAACAAGGACTATGAAAATACTGAAATAGTATTTCAGTAAATGAAAAGGACATGTGTTTGAGTAAGACACAAAGCATCTCTCTGACAAGGCATTTTGGAAGATATTTTAATTTAGCAAATAAGTTATCTTAAGCTTGGAAAAGATTGAAAGTTATTCTAGGGTGATTAGAAACCCCCCAAACAAAATTCCAATTAAAATTGACAAATGAAGAACTGTATGTTGCATGTGATCTTTCATAACAATTTTTTCTTGCCTCCTAGGATGATTTTTTTTACACTCACGGAGCAGATATCACTAAACCTTTAAAAAGGAAGTAGAAAGCAGGAAAAAATGCACAAGAAGTTTTTAAACAAATCTATTAATGCAAAGTTCATTTTGGTTTCAGGATTTGGGTTTTTTTCAGTTTTTTCTGTGTTAATCTGTCAAAAGATTACTATCTCTCATAACAGGGAAAAAATACCTTGGTTCCATTTCTACCTGGATGGATTAAAAATTCTATTTATTTTATTTTCCCAGAAGGATGGATAAATAATACAGCACCATCATATCCCCAAACTTCAGCCCATTTGAGGCAGATATTCCAGTATCTTTTGGTAAGAGGGTTGTCCAACTGAAATATTTACCTCTTATCACACATGCAGCCCCAGATGTCCTCTCCACTTCCAGCTTAATGGATAACAAATGTCAAGCTCTTTTGTACAAGTGTGACTCTTACAATAGTGACTGTGCTTGTCCTCCAGACCCAGTGAAGGGATTTCATGGATCATTTGAGAGCACTATAAGTAACAACTAACACATGCTGACTCGCTTTTTATTGAATATATTCTAAAGGCCTATGAGCAGTAGCCTTTTCAATGCAATACATTTACATAAATTTGAAGTTCATTAGGGTCTTAGAAACATCTAGACAAGAGAAAATAAATTAATCAGCATTCAAGGAAATTTAGAGTATGCTAATAATAAAGAACACACTAAATACATAAGTGGAGCCCGTGCTTTTACTTTAGCCAATATGAGGTGACAAGGATAGCCTCTCTTCTTTTGTACCAGAAGGATTTACCATTTACTTTCATCTTCTGGAAAAATGATTTTAACTTCAGAAGGAACTAACAACATTTCATTACAGTTTCAACCTTTCTACATTACTGATTGCCTGAGGTGACCAAGCTAACTCTAACATTAAAAACCCGCTCTCATGTCATCTCAACATTGTGTGTGATGGTACTTGGCCTACATTACCCACACAGGGGTATTTCAATCACTCACAGAGAGGTAAAGACATGAATTCAGTCTGTGCACTTTTGAGGGACGGTCTGGCTGGACATTACACTGAACTACAAGAACTGCAAAGTGGGTTGAAAATCAAATTGGCTCAATTTAAAATAAGAAATGCATTGAACACCTGCATGTGAGTTAAAATATGGCTTGCTGGGCACAGGCTTTTGATGGTGAATGTATGGATTCAAATCTGGCATACATAATGTGTATGCCACAATCAAACACTTCTTAGCCTGGAAGTGTTTGATTGAACGTTGTACTTTCCAGCAATCATGAATTACTGACTTGGAGAGAACAATCCAGAACTTGCTTTCCTTCATACAACTGCATTTTTTTTCAGGGATTGGACAATCACAGCCAAGGAGACTGAAACTCAAAAGTTAAGACAGTTTATACATACTTCTAATATGCTAACATAAGTGATATAAAGAAATCTAAACTGATATAAAAATAAAGATATTGATGAATCAAGATAATTTCTTACTAAAAATACATTTCTGAAAAATCTGGCAGCTTCCTATAGAAATCTGGGGAGTGAAGTATTTTTTTTTATTACCTGTATTGCAGAACTGTTCCTGTAATTTTAAAGCAAAGCACCATCTTTTCAGTGTAAAGAGACTATAAAATCTGTCCTAGACTGATATGGGACTGCCTCAATATTCACATCAATTCCAAACTATGTTTTAAATCTTCTGAGGTAACTTGTGTTGCCTGAAAGATTTACACAGTTCTGATATTGATTATCTCATATTCTCCATGGAACACATGTCATTACTGGAGGATCAGCCTGGAATTTAGGCTTCATGTCTTTTTTTCATGAAGTCCTTAAATGTTTGGGATTTTACTTGAGAAATAGGCCCTAATATAAATAACTAAAAAGAAGATTAAAGAGTATATATTGTAAAATAAAATAATTTAAATATTTTGTTTTTCCTGCAAAGAGGCAGTACACTGAATGCATTTCAAGTATATATTAAAATGAATATCAAATAATTTTTCAAATATAGTAAAAAGGATTCTCAGTATATGTGTATATATATAGATAATTAAATCCTGTATCAGCAGTTTCGGAGTCTGAAATAATAAAAGGAGCACAATGAACAGAATGCTTTACCTCATTTTTGTAGCTAGATGATTTTACCTAAGTCTTGGCATTAATTCCCATGGACTTTTCACTGTGGAGCCAGCTATCATTAAAATCACATCTATTATATTATTTCTTTCCCACAATCAAAAAACTTCCTGTAAGTTTAGATAGCCTTCAGACATCTTGAGGAGAGATATATTTTTATTCATTCTAGTTTGCTGGATGCACACTCCACAGTTATGCTAACAAACAACTCTATTGCCAACCACAGATATTCACTGCTCCACTTTACACATTGCTCAAGATTACTGAATGCTGCATGTGAAACTTCCTCTCTGCCCAAACTGTGCAAACGAAAAGATATCAACATTGATAGAGAGCAAAGAGTAAGGACGGCAAAGTGGTCAGCACATAAACCTTTTCTTGACAATCTCTTCCAAAAATATCCTTTTGTATGGTGTCTTATTGGCTGAACTATCTAGCAGTCATCTTGCTACGACAAACTAGTCCTTTGGCACTTTAAACAATTTGGTAATGAATGGAAAAGTTAATCCTTTCTAAGAGTGTTGTCCATAAGCGATGCTTATAACAGGTAGTAGGTCTGTCATGCAGCAGTAATTCCACAGTGTCCTTTTGTTAAATGACAGAAGACCCCCTCTGAAGATATTAAGGATTCAGACAGTGGACCCTTCTGGAAGGAAGGGACCACGCACAGACTGCTGCGTGGCAGAGCAGCCAGCACTGCTCAACACCAGCCCTTGGCTAAAGTCACACAGTCAAGCTCCACTATTTTAAAGAAGCATACAAGTGAGAATTTCACCATAAATGTTTTCAGCTGAGAGAAACAGCACTCTCTAACATACTCATTTTGATGAGTGAGAGGCTTAATGAACATCTCTTAAATACTCATCAAATATTAATTTACTTTATATATATATACTTTGATACCCATGTATCCATGTAATGAAAAATAAAACCAAATATTAAAACACTTAAATCTTAAAACACCCCCACCTCTCCCTTGTTCGTGGCTCAACTTCCCTACTGATTTCCCTACCTTCTTCTCTGCAATACCACAGGGGAAGGGGGAATGGGGGCTGTTCATCACATGTTGTCTCTGCAGCTCCTTCCCTCTTAGAGGGGCAACTCCTCACTCTTCCCCTGCCATAGTGTGGGGTCCCTCCTACAGGAGACAGTCTTCCATGAACTTCTGTAACATGAGTCCATCCCATGGACTGCAGTTCTTCACAAACTGCTCCAGTTCGGGTCCTTTCCACACTGCAGTCTTTCAGGAACAGACTGCTCCAGTGTGAGCCTTCCATGGAGTCACAATTCCTGCCCACAAATCTTCTCCAGCCTGGGCTCCTCTTTTCATGGGTCCACAACTGCTGCCAGGAGCCTGCTCCAGTGCAGGCTTCCCACAAAGTCACAGCCTCCTTCAGGCACCCACCTGTTCCAGAGTGGGGTCCTCCATGGGCTGCAGGTGGCTGCTCCACCACTAACCTCCATGGGCTGCAGAAGGACAGACTGACTCACCATGGTCTTCAGCACAGGCTGCAGAGGAATCTCTGCTCTAGCACCTGGAATACCTCCTCCCCCTCCTTCTTCACCAACCTTGGTATTTGCAGAGTTGTTTCTCTCACATATTCTCACTCCTGTTTCCTGGCTGATCCTTTTCTTAAATGTTCTCAGAGGTTATCACCATGACCTCATGGTGTGTCCATCTTGGAGCCGGTTGGCATTGGCACTATCGGACATGGGGGAAGCTTTTGACATCTTCTCACAGAAGCCACCCCTGTAGCACCCTTGCTACCATAACCATGCCATGCAAACCCAGTACAAACTTGAATAAAATTATGTGATCAGCAAAAGTGTAAACTGAGCAACATCAGACGCATCACAGATAGGTAATGATTTTTTGTTATGTAGGCATTTATTTGAAATGCCCAGAAAAGACTCAGAAAATGTCTGTATTAAACAAGAGGAAATGGAAAGTTACATTTGCCCAATAGATATTAAAAGATGTAAATTCAAGTATTTAAATGTGCAAGAATATGAAGCAGATGAAAAAAATCATGCAATAGAAAAGTGAAATAAAACAAGAGTTATTAGTACTTTGAGTTACAGTGTATGACTGAGTTTCCAAAAACCTTTCCTGGAATTCAAGTAAGAGCAGCTGAGAACTGGGCTGTTATATGTTCTCAATTTGATCAATATGGAAATTAAAAATACCACAACTGATATGAACCTCATATTAAGAAATAAATATACTTTGAAACAAACAGGAAATGGGTTATGAGAAAACTTTTACGCTAATTGCGATATAGTTTACAGAGGAAAGTCTTGTAATTTAAGCTTTATGCTCATTTTCCAGACAAGATAAAGACCATTACATGACTGGGGCCCATGTAATAAAATTTCAAAACCAGGCATTTATCATGCACTTTTGATCATCTCATCCCTTTCTCTGTCAGCTTATCTCTCTCACCCAGATCTGCATATACCATTCAAACCTATTCAGATCTTCAAAAAGCAATGATTTGCCAAAAAAACCCCCAAAGAACCATAGCCAGAGATATCTATTTCCATTCTCTCAAATGTGGAATAATGAAATTTCTCGACAAAAAAATACCCAGTCTAAAACACCGGAGAGTCAAGCAATAGTACATTTAAGATCCTTGCATCACTGCTGCAATAGTAGTACAAATAGGAATTTTATACAACTCAAAAGAAACAGTGGTCCACCTAGGTCAACATTCTGTCTCCAACAGTAGCTGGCACTACTGAAAGAAAAACTAAATTAAAAAAAAAAAATCAAAACAAACCAACAAGAAACCTAAACCCCAAACCACCACCACTTTGGTAGTGTATATCCCTAAGGAAGATCATGAGGTAGTGTCTAGAAGATGGCTTATGTCCAAAGCTGTACAAAAGGAGACACAGCTTTGGCTTAGAAACTAGCTAAATCCTTAGACAAACAGATTTTTATACATCAAACTTGTACTTTTTAAAGCTCTTTCAAACAAGTCTTAGGTCTAGCTGTACCATTACTTTTCCCCTCACTGGTTCTCTGTGGTACAGAGAAGAACAAGATTTTTTTCTAAAGAAAAATAATTGTCTGCATAAATATTTAAAAATGTTGTTCAAATGAGATAAAAAAACATCCCACAACCCAAACTCAATACTGTATCTTTAAACTAGTCAGAGCAAGATAGAAATTGTTTTACACCCTTTAACACAGGGTTTCCATTAGAACCGCAGACAGAAAATAGACCAAGTAATTCTATCTGACATCTCTAGAAAGACAATGAAAGACCATTAAACAGGAAAGACTCCAGAAGTAGTGTGTTTTTAAAGAGTGTCTGATGCCAGTGAGAAATGAGATGTCAGAATACTATAATTTTAGGATGCAGAGGGAGGAATGAAGAACTTGCAGGGAGGGATGAGTATTGTAAATGAATGGAAACAAGAATAACTCTGTCTGGAATGGGAAAATTTCTTTGTACCTCAAAATACTAACCAATGATGAAAGAATTCTTACTGACATTTAATGCTTATTCCCTTACATCTTATTTCAGCTATTGTTGTTATGTTGCACTGCATATTTATGTAAATCTTCTACTCCCAGAATGGATGAGTTCTTTGAATTCCTAGCTCTGTGTGCATGCCCTTATTTTGCACTGAGGATGATCCTGGTGAAAAGGTGGAAAACTATAGAATTACACACCAATGGGGCCTGAACATTGAAATTGCAGTTCAGCTGTGGTTTGGGCATCAAAGCAAGCAAACAACAAAAATAATAACTTTTCCCGTTAGACTTAAATTTTCTTGCTAAAACTATTTCGGCTGAAGAAGTTCTGGTATGACACATGCCAAGCAGAGTTGCCTGCTAGTGTGGTGGGTCCATTCTCCTCTTACAACTTTATGGAATCCTTGAATTTGGCATTTTAATCTCCAAATATTCATTCTGATAGTCTGTTCTGTGACTAGCCAGTACGTAACCCACTGAATAATGACTTCAACCAGTCATTAGTTTTTTACAGAAAACATAAATAATATTTATATGCATACACATATATAAAAAAATTTGAACAATTACTGAAGGTCTTTTTTTTTTTTTAATTTTCAGAGCTTTTATCTCATCCAAAACAAAAAATGAAAATATTATATGCAGTTTTTAGTTGAAATGAAAATAATATATGCAGTATATAGTTGAAATATTCTGCATGAAATATCTTGGAAATCAAGTCATGCCACATTTACCCCTATCTATAATATTCTGATGGTACAAGCTGACCAAGCATTACATTTCAACATTCATCATCTGGTCTTTAGCCCTTTTACAGTAATCCTATCACAAGATACAATGTCCATTAGTCCTCACTATCTACAGCATCTTGGGAACCTGAAAAAGAGATTTGCCTAAAGACCTTTCTTAGTTTAGTCTCAGTTTTACCAGGTTTTCTGCATATGCCAGCCCTGTGAACATGACTTATCTAGTTTGCCTTCTTGTGAACCTTTTAAATCTCTCTGTATTTTTAAGGTATCAGATTATACTTGTGCTCAAAATTGCGTACAGCTGTCCAAACACAATTTTAAAAATCCCCAGGAGCATTAAAATAATTTTCCCTACATTGCACTCTATCCTCCTCTCCAACAGTAACAGTGTTCTGTTTGCTTTTTTATCTTCACTTATGTATAATACTGAGTTTGATTCCTTGATTATCTACTGTCACATGCACATATTGCACCTCACCTGTGTTTGACAGGATGTGCCCATTGATAATGTACATCCTGACTATTCTAAATCTACTTTTCTGCTTTTTCACAATGGTCTGCTTGAAGACACAGATTAAATTTGCACACTACACTTTCATAATCAAATGATTCTTCAAAATTAATTTTCATTCATCTATAATAAAGGTTTGACATAAATTCTCTTTAAATAAAAGGAGGTCCTTCTTTGACATTATAGGGTTATCTATAACTACCAGGTTTATTTTAGTTGCATGTTATGCAATAGTGCAGATCAAAGGGTTATTATTTTGGTGCACAGCTAATCTAACAACTATCTTCCCAGAGCAGGTAACCAATTCCTTCCCCCAGGCTGCTAAAAATTATTTAAGGCTACGTAATTTACCAAAGATTTGGGCAAACATAGATGTAATGAGTTCAATCAATCAATACAATGAAGGCTCAGAGAAAAAGTGCTATTTTTTTTCCCAAAGCATAACCAATTATGTAATTTTGCACTTAAAAGTGCCTTGTTTTCCTCCATCCTCCAATTTATCCAAAAAAAGGTAAGT
>JAOXNG010000012.1:38369424-38384740 GCA_028566535.1 Scolopax minor
GGTGGTTGAGGCCCCTTCCCTGGAGACATTTCAAGGTGAGGGCTTGACAAGGCCCTGGGCAAGCTGGTCTAGTTGGGGGTGTCCCTGCTGACTGCGGGGGGGTCAGACTAGATGGCCTTTGAAGGTTCGTTCTGGCCCAGAGAATTCTATGATTCTAGGGCTACAACAAGCAAAAGCTATTGCGTCCACTGCTATCATATGAGGTAGTCCCCGAGTGATGTACTCACTGCTTCCACTCACAGAGGAGAAAGTTGTGGAGTAACTTCAAAAGCTCATCTTCTAGTACCTTTTTGTTGACCTTCATGTAGCCAGGTGAAGAGTATTCTCCTGAAGGAAGAGGTGCCTCCAGCACAGAGTCTTCAAATCATCACCTCCACCCACCTTACCAGATCAGTTGTCAGGTACTTTTTCCCTTGCCCTCTAAAGGTGATGATCCACACAAACAAGGGAAGGCACCAAACAGCACTGCGAGGGCCTAAACCAACCACCAGATGAGCAGCAGTGATAGAGCTGCTGGCAGAGTTCCAGCTGGTGTACTGCATGCTATTTTCTAAGCAGCAGCATGAGATTGGCACATAGAACCTGTATTTTCATTCATCTGCAGCAAAATCAATGCTAAGGCAACAAATTAAAACTTGATCATGAACCAACAAAGAAGTTACCTTTGTTTTTAAGCACTTGAGCATCTAAGCACTTCAGAGGCTTAGGTGCTCTCATTTCTGTATCACTTTACATTCTTAGTAAAGATGACAGAAGAGACAGTGGTTGTTCAGAAGTGGACATCTCTCCATATATTTTTCATTCCTATCAGAGCTAGAGCACAGCCTAGCAGGGCAGTTGGCACAAGTTTCAAAAGCACCCTAGTGGATTAGAAGATAGTTTTTCAAAAAAAACTCCATATATTACTGCAGCTCTCCAAGGGTCTGATTAATTTATTTTTTCCCTCCTTTTCTTTTTTGAAGTGAAGCTGAAAGCTCTAAGCCAATTAAGCGGCTATTCATAGCACTAAAATTAAGGTAGGAAAATTAATTATATCCCATGCTTAGTCTCTTCCACTCTATTTGCTCTGAGCTTGCTTTGTGATAACAGCAGAAACTACAGTTACTCTAACTAGAAACAGCACATGAAGATATTAAAGTAGGTCAAAACCAGAAGTCGACCAAAACTATGAAAAATTACTGTTACAATACTTGTTACATTAATAAGTCTGAAGTATTTGTTAGTCCTGTGATGCCATGTGACCTTCTCAGGAGGGGCTGGCTTAGCATTTAAGGCTGACATGCAAAATAAAATTCAATGCATTATTGCACTTAGAGGAACACAAACCATGAACTCCTTTTACAGTAATTTACAGTAAAGAGTATTATTCTTAAGCTTAAAAACTGATAAATTAGCTACACAGATAAGAACTGGCAGCCATAGAAGCAATTCCAGCTTTGTTTCCCATTATTCACCACATCATTTTTATGCAGTTTCAGAAGTTATGAAGAGATTTCATTTCAGCAGTGAAATGATAGGAGCACTTTTAGTACTTATGCACATGAAGACTTCTAACACACAATTTACATGGTCATATTCTTTTAACAAGCAGCAGGAGTCACTTTTATATTCAAAGAATTAAGATCAAAAAGAGTGGAATTAAGAAACACAGCCCTTGTAAAAAAGCATTTTCATGCAACTTAAATATCTGAAATAAACAACCTCTAATTTCTTTGGAATGAAAAGAACAAAAAAACACTACAAAACCCAGACGCATATACAGTAGCTCTAGTTTATATGCAGATATTCGTCTTCCTCCTGATCTGAGGCTTCAGTCTCAATTTGCCAAGCAGATTGTATACAATAAATACCAATTGATTTAAAACATTTCTATATTCAGGTTGAGGCCATAAACTGTCTAGACCTATATAAAAGCCTGATAATTTTCTTAATCTCAGTGTCCATATTCACAGAAGAGTTGCTTATTTTCTTACATTTTTAATATGTATTTGTGTGTGTGAAGGTGTGCATATACTTTTATTTTAACATTCCAGACTATAGTGATCTTCTCCATGAAGGATTCATATATATGAAAAAGCTGATAATACACTCCCCCACTACACTGCACAAAGAACAAAGAGGTTGAAACACAAACAGGCCAGCTCAACTCCTGGATTCAGAGTACCAAAACAGGTTATCTATTTTCATCAGATTCATTTTTTTAAAAGGCAAGTTTTATAAATCTAGATTAATTAAAAAAAAAAAAAAACCAAACACCAAACCAAAAAACAACCAACACACCACAAAACCAAGATCAGCAATTCATCCGTATCATTCACTTCTAGGAAGACTTTTAGAAATGGTCTTATGATATTGTACAGAGCATAGCCATTATTGAAAGCAATGCACCAGAAGAGGATTCATTATAAAAGAACCCTCAACGGGTTTTCATAGCCCTGTCTTTGGTTTTGCATCATGGAGAAGTTGGGGGGTTTGTTTCCTTTTTTTTTAGTTGGGTTTTGTTTTCTCAGGGCAGGTATATATATATATATATATATTTAATTCAAAAGAGCCAAACAAACAAGAAACTACCTCTCTGCCCACAATTAGGACAAGAATCTAAAAATCTCCAAGCTCAAGAAGGGTGTTGCCAGCAACTGCAGTTTTTCCGCAATGCAGCTAGTTCCAAGTTCTTTTTCAACAAAACTAAAACAAAATTCAAAGCAGGTATAATATATGTGCATTGTGAAAAGAAACTAATCTCTCTTCAGGCCAAAATAATGAAGTCATTTAAGGAAAACAGAGAATTAAAAAGCTGTGTTATGGCTGCAACGATACTAAGTAGGAATAATGTTTACATATAAAACCTGAGAAAAGAAAACAGTGAAGACTTTAAAAATAAAGCATTCTTAACAATCATTGTTCTATATGCATATACACACACACACGTACATATAGAGCATAGCATTATATATTTAAACCGCAAGGTCTCTAGTCTTGTAGATCCCAAACTGCTGGAAACAGAGTTTTCAACTTAAGGAGTTATATAAGACAAAGAAGTAAATAGCCTGCACCGTTAGGTAATTTTTAGTTACTTTTATGCTTAATTGACTAAACTCTGGACTTGGCCAATTTTTGGAGGAAAATTTCAGATTATATAACTGCACTTTACAAACATGCCAGCCTCTGAAGTACACCAAGCCACCTGGTATTTAGAAAAAGATTAAAGTACGTAACAAAGTGTAGCAGCATATACTAAAAGCCTTTAGTATTCCAGTGATTCCAGGAATAATTGAAAGCAGGGAAAACTAATCATATCTCTAAATTTGCATTTTTTACAAAATAGCATCAATGCAAGGAATCAGAATCTCCTGAAGTGAGGGTCTAAGACCTCTTTATGTCACACAGATGCTTTTCACCATACTCCTAATCTCTCAACTGCTGCCCCATTATGTTCATTGCTTTATTTAGGAGTGTTTTGGTTTGGTGGCAATTTTGCACTTAAAAATGCAGAAGAGGGACATAGAAATGACTGGAGAATAGTTTTCAAAGTTACTATGGGGTTTGATTTTGGTGACAATGACATTTGGAACATAAATAGGCTTATTTAATTTGAGGAATGAAAATTCTGCTACTTAAAAGGCTATTGTGCAAGACACTAACAAAGCTCATTAAAATAAATGCATTCTATGATACAAAGCTTCATTTTAATTATTTGTTTATTTTAAACACAAGAATTGAAAAAATTATGAATTACAAATATTGCCTCATGCCAGGCTGAAAAATGTACATGCTTCCATGCTTTTTTTCATGGAAGCACAGGGTAAATCATAGAACCATAGAACTTATTTATTGAAAAGGAATATTATATTAAATAATTCACTCCTCTTGGATGTGTACAAATACTTCCTTCTTCGTAATTATAAATGTGGATAATTTAATTCCTATTTTGATTTTCTTTGAAACATAAATACGAAACCAGAAGTTAAAACTAGTAGTGCACTTAACATGGAATAAAAGAAGAAAAAAAAACCCTGTAATTTTCTACCTGAATATGAGTTTCTAGAAGCTTATGCAAGACCATAGTGGATTTTAATCTCTGTCTTAAAAATAATTTTTCATATTTTTTGTGCTTAGTTTTTTCAAGTTTCATTTGTAACTACACAGAGTTAATACTGTGTTGCAGTCTGAAGAGATCTGTCTCTGACTGACAGATTGAGGAGAAGAATAGGGCATGGCAGCAGAAAGAGCTCAGCAGAGAATCCAAAAGGGGGATTATATGTAATGTAGTTGCATGAGACCACAATGAACAGAAGCTCTGACAGAAATGTTTCCTGTAGCCTTTTTCCAATACCTTTTCCCAAAAGCACCTTTAAAATTAGGAGAGAGAAACTGTCTTCACTGCCCTTCTGTTAAGTGTGATAGCTGAAACCAATGGATCCACAGTCAGCTATCATCATTTATATCCTTCTCAGGAAAGGATTTTCAATAGTCCAGTGATAGCTAATGAAGTTACCATGGTGCATATGAGACCATAAACAATACCACATGTCCAGATAAAAGGGAGGAGAGAAAATGGAAGAGCAGGAAGGTCTGAGCACCTTTTGAGTTCCCTCTGTACCCCAGACACACTGCTGGTGAGACTGAAATATGGTCCTGAAGGAATATTTCTCTGTTGTTGCTGGATTACTTCCTTCAGCTGCTGATAAATTACAGGAATAGATACTACCGATTTTTAATCATTTGCTTTCAAAAATAATTACTGGGAGTTGTTGACTTGACTTACCCTTATTCCTTCTATTC
The DNA here is from genome assembly GCA_028566535.1 of Scolopax minor. Classification (NCBI taxonomy): domain Eukaryota; kingdom Metazoa; phylum Chordata; class Aves; order Charadriiformes; family Scolopacidae; genus Scolopax; species Scolopax minor. The sequence continues at coordinate 38,374,207 of JAOXNG010000012.1, forward strand.
AAATTACTTGATGGAGAATTGCAAAGGACATCAAATTTTACTCTGCAGGATCTTTGCTCTACAATGAATTGCCAGTGCAAGAGATGTCATGCTGTTAATGACTTCTACATCTGCAGCTTTTGCTAAAAAAAATATAACAAGAACTGGCATCCCAATGAAATAAATATTCATCTTTAAACTAGTTACCTTAGAAAATAACAGGAAATATCATACTGACAAATACAGTGTAAAATATGATCCAGAATTCTGCCCTCTAGAGGCAAATATTCACTTCAACAAAAGAGGCAAAGTCTAGAATTTAGTTTTACCAGGTGCACCTCTGTCAAAGATTTTATTTTTTTATGTGCAGATGTAACTTCAGAATGCAGTGATTTATTTGTCTGCGGTTCTTAGAACAAAAGCAGGAATTATAGGTCTCTTTTATGAATATGTAAAGAGAAAAATAATATGGATTTTTTGTAAAGGAATCTCATTTTCACCTTATGCATAGAATATACAAGTGAGATACTTAAAATATGTGAAAGAGCAAACTGCAACTGGAAGTTAAATATATTATATTGTGCCCTTTGATAAAAGACTAAGCTATATCTTATTCCTAATACAGCTGTTTTGGGCTTGTTTGCCTTGTGGTTTATTGGTTTTTTTTCCCTATAGGTGGTGGGTCATTAGAAGTTTCCTGGATAACCTCTATTACAAAAAAGAAGTATATTTTCCTACTCTCCATCGATCTTTAATGCAATGTCTTTCTAAATGACTAGAGACCTCCCAAGAACTGCTGTTAGTTTTTATTTGTTTTTTTTCACCATACAAGAAAACATCAAGGGCTTTAATTAACATTAGAAGAATTTTCCTCCTGTGGCCTAAAATCTACATGGCTAAATTTCCCCTCAGACTCTTTAGTCCTGGTAGAATTAGTGAAATAACTTATCTTTGGCAATATTTACATGGTCTGCCAGGAAACTTTCAGCATGAAAACTGTAGAGATGGAAGAATAATCAATCAGTACTTGCTAGGAATGCTTTTTCTCCCTTGGCTAGGAGATCAAAGCTGAATTGGTTTTTGACCTATTCTAAATACTGTATTTACCAAATGCAAATACATCTACAGAATGCATTGAATTTGTCAAGTAATTTTTGTCCATTTTTAGAAAAAATCATTATCAACCTATCAAATCATCCTAACTACCCATTACTGCTGATATTTTCATTGTACTATTCTTTGAATAAGCGTTAATAGTTTAGAATATAATATACACATTTATATGAAAAAAATTCCAAACGGAACAGAAAAGATATCATGTAAATGCATCTTGAGGATAAAAACAAACCAAAAAACCCTGCAGATCACTGGTATTTTTTTTTCCTTTGGAGGACTCTTGAACAGGAGTAGCGGAGTAAGAAGTGTATCTGTTCAAATCTCAACATTTCTATTTCTGTATGTCTTTAGCCAGATGAGATCTGAAATGGATAAATTCACATTTCTATCTTTGTTTCATTTTCTTTATTCCTGTACACTGACTGCATATATAAATTATACATCTGTATGAATATTAATGGCAGCCTCCATGGATTTGAGCACACAAACACAGGATGACTTTTGAATTTAAGTGAAAAAAGAGATATTCAGAAGGTGGGGTTTTTTTTAGATGAAGAAATCACACATAAAACACTCCTCCACAAAAGGAACAAAATAGACAGAAATGTGGCAGCAGGCAGCATGAATTTCACTTCTATATTAACAAGCAATAGTTGGTTGTTGTTCTTAGACTGCACAACTTAAGCCTGTTCAACATCCTAAATAAAACTTTGATCTTTTCTAGTAATAGCCTATAGAAAAGTCAGTATTTGATGGGTGGTGACCTGCAGGGACCTGAGATGCTGTGGTCCTGCTCTGGACCGGATGATCTGAAAGATCCCTTCCAGACTAGGCAATTCTATGATTCTATGAAATATGATATCTCAGTTCGTATTCAATGGAAAATAGTTTTATGTCAATATAGTGAAAATTAAACACTGCATCAAAATTTTCATTTTTAAGAAAGTTCATATTTTCCTCTTTATTTTTTGATTTCTCTTTATATTTTCTAAAACAATTTTGCTTGCTGTATTGGATTACAAAATAGTATTTAAATGGAGCACCTGTTTCTGGAATGATGTTGGTTAAATCTTATTTTACAAAGACAGAAGCCAACAGGTTTAGAGGTTTCTCATTGCAGTTTGTAAAGAAGCAACCCTCATCTGAAAGAAATCTACTTCCATTCCTCTAAGACCATTTTGTTAAGAATAGTTTCACTTTCACTGAACTAAATTTATCATTTCCTGATGCAAAAAAAAAGACTAAAACTCCCTTTGCCAGATCATTTTCACATTGGTTATTTTTTCTTGAAATATACAATCAAAAGCAGTCAAGGAGCATAAGAATATAGAATTCATTGCTAAAAAAAGTTAAGGATACCCATAACCAAGAAAATGAAAATCAGTATCAACAATAACTAAAAAACAAGTGTATATAAAAATGACGAAAAATCAAAGGGAATATCTTTAATACAGAAGTGTTAAAACAATCATAGTTCCCATGGAACCACTCCAAGAGAAAAAAAGGAGGAGTGGGGGGAAGAAGAAGAGATTCCAGAGACATTATTTATATATCTCACAGTAAAAAAAATGCCTTTTTATTGTTGATCAACAAAATTATGCAGTGAAGAGTGACAGCAGACATAATCATTTCCATAGCATATGAGATATGAATAAGTCCAACTAATGCACAGGTAACTTTTAATTAAGAAAATTAATATGAGTTCTCAGGAAACTGCTACTTCCACTTGTATACATCCACACTCAAAACCACACACAAGATACAGAGTTCTTAAAACATAACTGTACATTGCATCTACATGTTTCTCTCTCAGTCTTCTGTGCTATCTTTTCATAGAAAAAGATTTATGGTGAAAATCATGAGCAACTTGTTGGCCCTGAGCACTTTCCTCAAATTCAAATATGAAAACAATTCATATTTGAATTTCCACATTTAACTTTTAACACAGCTTTCCACATTTAACATTTTAAGCCACCAAATGGCAAATAGGAACAGTATGAATAAGTCTGAAAATTCCTGCAGCTATTCAAAGATTACTCTTCTATAGACTCTGCAAGAAAAACTGTGGATTTTGGCTTAGCTAAGAGCTCCCTGTGATTCTTATGTCAAGCTAAAGATAATAGATGAACATGTTGCGTATGTACACGAGTAGCTTGGGAGAGAAACATGCCTTAAATTGGTCTCTGTGAAGCACTGAGAGTGCAGCTGGGAATACGCTATTAAAACATGGCCATTATATTACTTTTACTATCTTTAGGCTGAAGGAAACAGAGGCCAGTTAAGGACTACCTTGTTTGGAGATTCACTTAGGGCAAACATCAGCACACCCAGTGTTAATAAAAGATGTTTACAAGGCATCTTACAGTAATGTGTAGTATGTAGCAAGCTGGAAATAGCCTACAGCAGCCATGAAGCACAAAAGGCGTAATAGTGCCAGACCCTGGTGTCTTGATTGGCACTTGTATTCTAGAGTGTTTTCATCACACTCTAGTGACACACACACTAGTGACAAGTAGAGGGCGTAGACATCTGAAATGAATTATATATTTCAGAAATAAGAAAGACAAATCATAAAGACAGAAGCTCATATTTGGTTCTCATGGTTCTCAATATAGTTACTTTAGACTGATTAATAGTGTGGGGTTGATTTAAACTGACAGAAAGAAGAGTGTTTCAATGTCATTAATGTTCCTTGAAGTTAAAAAAAAAAAAAGACAAAGCAAAATAAACCCCACAACTGGATATGCAGGGAAGACACATCTAGTCCATTTCCAGATGCCTACACCTGAGCAATTCCCCTTAGGCTCTGAAAAGAGAGGGATGTGATCTCTTTAGAAGAATTGTATTAGAGTAAGAGCAAATACTCTTTAGAAGACCTGATTTCATTCCATAAAAAGTTATCTTTCCATAAAGAAAATTAATTGCCTACTGCTAGGTGAGATGAATTCAAGTGCAAGGATGAGACTCACTTAATTTGTCTATTCCTTTTTATTTTTTTCCCTGACCTTCCTTTGTTTTGGAAAAGTAGATAATGGAATTGCTGCATGGATTGAAGTGAGCATTTAAGTTTCAACTTAGATGAACATTAGATGACCAGGATACGGTTATTGTCACTTGACCACTGTTTGCCCTTCAGTCATCCTCCCACCTCCAACCACAAAATCCAATTCATATAATTACTCTTTAGGAAGTTTTTGTAAGTGCATCTCTCCCTCTCTGTGGTCAGACATAAACAGCATTATCAACTTTTTTGATTTAAAGGATTAGTAAACTCACTTTCAGTGAAAATTCACTGAGTATTTGATGACATGCTGGGCAAAGAACAGTTTAACAGAAATTATTTGCTTCATGGAACAAATACGGTCCAGGCAATATACTATAGTCTGAAAACATCCAAAAGATGTCACAATTCTGTCCTACATTGCTAGTGAAAGTCATGGATTTGCTGTTAATAAAAGTTAGTTTTGCTCTTAAAAAGTGCTAGATTATTAAAGTTGAGATAGAGTGGAATCTTACCTAGAAAATTGTGAACTACTTTTTCAATACGTTTTGCTTAGCATTCCTCAGAACAGTAAGAAAAACAGCAGACACACACCTACACTGTTAAAATCTTGACATATCCATTCTCCTTCTTTTATGTTCTATTCTATTAAAAGTTTTGAAAATTATTCAAAAGCAGCATTTCCAACAACCATAACTACATACTTAGAAGGCTGAATTCTCATCCTTCTATTAACTTCCCTTTAAAATTGAAAAATGTAAAAATCGTAGTAAAACACAGTAAAAAAGATTAAATCGTGACTTGACATCAGTAAGAATTCTACAGGAAGGTTTCTTTCTGACTTTTTTCAGCTTACTTAATATAGATGTAATGAAATTTACATGTTGTTCTGATAAATAATTATCTTCAGACCTAACTGTTTGCATACAGGGCATACCTTTCTGTATGTAAAATGTAAACCATGCTTTTACATTCTTCACCTTGCTATTTCCATTAAAAATATCCTCTGTGTCCCCATGATTATGTTGATTCTATTTGTGTCCCCATGATTCTATTTTCAGATTTGTTCACTTTCAAAAACATATTTCTTGTTTGAAAGGTAACAGTACATGGACCGAAGTAATATTGAAAAGTGAGTGACCTAAAAATCTTTATTTGGATTATAATGAGTTGATAAATTGAAGCAGTTGCACAGTTATAAGCAGTGATTAACTTGTTTCCAAGCAGGCTATTTGACTGTTATGCAGTGATCTTTATGTAAGCTAAATATCAGATGCAATATAAAAGCATATATCAATGTTAATTATAAGAGGGCTGATGAATCCTTAATTGCTTAATTCTGTGGAACATGAAAGAGAAAGTGTGATGCTGAGTATGCCAATATGGGGAACTTAAGTGCTAAAATATGAGATGCCTCTGAAATGTAGACAGAAAATAAGCAAAAACATTAAGAATGGTTAAATTCAGACTTAGGTGCTAAAATTCCAAGCTTAAAATATCTGAGACCTGTCACTAGACAGAAATTCATTACATTACCAAATTCCACAGTACCTTTATTCCATACTTGCTCATGGAAAAGCAGTTTATAGATTTGTTTCCATTCAGTGCTCCTCAGACATAGAACTATATAGAATCAAAATAATACTACCATTTCAGAATAATTATTAACATTTATCTCAAATAGAGATTTGTTGATCTTTATTTTTATTACAGAAGATGAATCATTAGCCATGAGAGCACAATATTCACGATGACAAAAATGAAATAACAAAGCAATTGTTTTCAAAACTCCAACAATGTCAATGTGATCACTTATCATCTAAGGAATCACCTAAAGAAAAATACATTTATTTTCAACTTAAATCACTACAAATAAGTAATAAGGCTTTTAGTTTCACTATACCTTACTTGAAATAGTCTTTGTAGAGACCATGTACTTATTAAGATTCTGAATCAGTTTTTGGCACAATGGAAAGAAGCTCCAAATAATGACCACACATAACAATCATAACAAAAATTTTCCTGTAAGGGTATGGCTTGGATGTTAGCTAATTAATGCTAACAAAAGTAACTCCAACCAAAAAAGATACCCTCAAAACAACCCAAACTAATATACTGGTGAAACTGTGAAGCCTAACTTCATGCACATAATCCTTAATATGCCAAAATCCTACTTTCACTTTCTAGTCCAAAACAGCACATACCAAAGTTGAGATCAATGCAAAAATCCCAACACAAATCCAGATGCATATTTTCACAATGAAAAGCAAAACCAAAAAACTTTGAATTAAAACAAAACCAAAAATAATAAAAAACCCAAACAAACACCAAAGAAACAAACAAAAAACCCGGCTGTCACTGTCAAAAACTGAATCAAAATGGATAGCCGAAATTTAAATTCTTGAATATTATTTCTAATGTAGAGGGATAATTCTTGTACTTATTCCTAAACTTGCCTAAATTGTCATAGATGGCTGAACGGAAGATAGGTGTTCTGATGTGTGAACAAGAATTTGAGAACTGTGGAGAAACTATAGCACAGTCAGTAAGTTGAGTGCACAGACTGTAAACTCATTTTCATGAATATGACTTTTAATTTGGAGCTAGACACATGAGCAAAGTATTTGAAAACTCATATCAATGCTCAGCAGCTTGCAGATGACTACCAAGTGCCCTAATTTTTTATTAACATTATAGGAAGAAATTGATTTACAGTGCAAGACTACTTTGCTGTAGCAGTTAATACTACATTTACATGCCTCTATAATTTACTTCACTTATGGTTGTCTCTTATATTAATATTCATTATAAAAGTCCTCTTCTAATATTGCTTGATTTGACAGGAATGCATTAGCTATGACAAATGCTTTATAATGTGCCTAGACAATATTAATACAAGCAGAACCTCTAATTTCTGTTACTTAAATGCAAGGATTTTCTTTTTTTATTTGAATTTACCCTTTCTTCTCTTCTTCCAGACCTTCAGTAATATAAGCTTTGATAACTATACATCAGACAGAATCATTCCTAAACTCAGTTTGGCATACTGAACATGATCAACTGAACTAATTCAGTCCTTTCAGAAGTTGTAATGATATTTTGGCTTGGGGAAGGATGCTTTAAGTAGAAGTAAATGATTTTCCTTATCTGTGATCTCTATTTTATGTTACAGTAAACAAATTCTTTCTCCTCAGGAGATGACTTGTTCATGAAAGTTCCTTTTCCATATATAATCTGAGATCACAGTCACAATTTTTACAAGCATAAAGCAGAATAAACCTGGCTGCCAGGTTTACTACAGCTCTATACAGTTGTAATAAGACTCATCTGGAGAAATAGGCTCTGAAGTTTCAGAGGACATATAAGTACTACCATGAATTACATTCAAATTTTGCAACATAAATAGACAATAAAATTATTATGTATGGTTGTAGTGCAAAGAGATTGATAGGCAAGGAGCTATTATTAAAAAAAACCACAAACAGAACCCTGGTGTACACAGGGTAGAATCCATGACAGCATTCATCAGCAATTATATCATAATCATACCTTAGCTTCATAAATATGTTAATTTATTCTCTTGGAATAAAATACTGATAAACAAGTTGCTGTAAAATAGGTGCTACCAGTGTTTTTGCTATAATAGCTATGAGTCTATCTTGTCCTCAGGCAAAGAGTTGCCAAAAATTTAACATCAAGCACACTATAATCAGCCGTCTCAATTTTTTGTTTTCTAAGACATGCATAGGATATATTTCAATAGTGAGATACCAAGATTCTCCAGATAAATGTTTGTCATGCTCATACTTTAAATAATAGGCATAGTCTAGACTTTCTTTTCTAGAAAGCCAGCTTCTTTTAAAGCTGAAAACTATGTTTTTGATAACCATAAGTATGTCTGATCTGGAAAATAGGCAACTTTTTGCCATAGTTAAAGTGGGAAAACAATAAAAGAAGCTGTACACAACTGTACCGCTAATAAAGTCCTGTGCTTCTCTAATAAAATCATTCATTTCTTTAGAGACCCAAAAGAGGAATTTTGTATAGATCACACTGTTGCTTAACTAGCCTGTAGCTAAGTTAATTTAAAGAAATGTTCCAAATAATAAATGTTACTTGAATTATAGAATCATAGAATGGTTGAGTTGGAAGGACCTTAAAGATCATCTAGTTCCAATCTCCACACCATAGGATGTTATTTCTTATATGAAAAATTCCTTCACTTAAAAAAAACCTCAAGAGGTTGTCAAAGTACAGCTTTTTTATAAAAGCATGTTTGTTCATATATGAAAGGAAAATCTGGGATGTCAGTTCTCACTCAATTATTATGTATGGTTGTATTCTCACTCAACCAATGCATCTTCTTTCCACAACTACTCTGTACAACTTCAAAGTCAGGTTTTGGAAGCATGGTCTCTTGGGTGATTATCATACATGAAGTTAAATTAAATTAAGAAATGTCTTAAACTGGCTGTGAAATGATCAAATATTTAAGTCTCCCAAGGATTCTCCTAGTCAATTTATGAACCTTATTGCCCATACTTGAAATATACTTCAGTACTTCAGATATTCAGGTCAGATGGACAAAATAATCCATTAAAATAAAATAAATAATAATGAATTATTTAAATCAGGAATTGAAGTAATTAGTAATACATTAGGTTCACTCTGAATACTGAAAATAAATATATGTCTTTACTCATTTCATGCAATCAGAGATATATTAAAAAAAAAAAAAAAAAGCAAACCCAAAACAATTAAAAAACCCAACAAACCACACCAAAGGTAGCACAGAATTCCTTACTTTGGTAAATTATAAAATCTTGTCTCTCAATTCAGAGACTGCCCAAGTAGTATTGACCTTGAAAAAGATAAGCCTGTCCTTTAAAGTGGTACTGAAAGACTCAGCAGGTAGAAGGGTGAGCTCAGCCACTGGAAAGCACTCGCTGCCAACCATAAAGCAAGTGTGCACACAACAGAGTATGATGACACACTAGTAAAGGAAGATAAATGCACTCCCAAATAGGTAAGGCTGTAAATGTCAGCAATATATCTCATGAGTTCCATAATGACAGCCATCTTGATTAGATACAGTGGCCACAGTACCTGAGGAAGAGAAAAACTCTAATTTTGAAGTAGCATTGCTCCGTGCAAGCGCAGAACAGACAGAAACTATTCTCTCCAAATTTCTGGTTTGTGTTTTGGGTTTGTTTGAGTTTGGTTTTCAGGATTGCCTGTTTGTTTGTTGGTGGGTTTTATGCGATGTTTTTTCAGTTTGGTTTTCTGTTTTTGTCTTTCATAAACAGCAGTTGGTAAACAAACTAAATAAAAATAATAAAAGCAGAGGTTGAGGACAACACAAAATATGTCTTTTTCTGGACAGACCAAATTAGTATCCACAACACTTGGGATTTTTTTTTTCCTCTGCATCATTGTTTTTTCCCTGAGTATTCTTATTTCAAGGGTTTACTTTGAAGTGTTCTGGAAAGTGAAGTTTAGCATTTTTAAAATCTCTTTAAAGCACAAGAAAGACTAATAACTGAAGGAAACAATGAGACAGCTTTCCAGTCACAGATGGTTCTTCTAGTCTACTACTGATTGACAAAAATGTAGCTCAAAGTGCTACAGTGTTAACAATCATACTGTTAATGCTAATTAGTAGGAGAAGACTAATACAAAATTCTATTAACTGTCTTTCTTTGTTTAAAGTTAGCTAGGAATTGTTAAAAGCTTAAAACAAAATGACAGTAGAAGACAGCCACGAAACAAGCCTCATAATTGTCATAAGGACAACTAGGAACCTTGACTTGGAGCTAGACAAACCATTGGATTATTAAAAGACAGTAACAACTCAGCAATTTTTGAACACCCATCACAGTGAACATCATAGGAAAAACAGAGCTATAAAGGAGAATCTCAAATTACTGTGCAATGAAACACTAAAAAAATATCTCAACAACAAAAAAGTGACAATAAAAGGTTTAAATTTGCAGTAGCAGGCCAGGCAATTTTCCTTTACATTTACCCAAACACACTAGTTAAGTACCATTATGTAGTGTGAATATTCAGACAGATTGTTATTTACCTTTTAAACAATTCAGTGCACCTGGAATGGGTGCCCCGACTTTGACTGAAGAAGGCATTTGGGTATCTGCTAAAAACATGAAAAGGAGATGCATCCCCTGTGCAAGTGCAGGTTGATCCCCTAAATCTGGCAGGGCAGTGGTTTTGTCAATATGAACTTTATGTCTACTCCATTAGTTTCCAAGTTGTCCTTTGTTCATCATGGGCATAATTGACTTTCTCTGCTCAGCAGTGAGGTTACCACACTTGCTATTGATACCTGGAACAGAAGCCACAGGACCCATGGCACAACGTATACCTCAGGCTGGCAAACTACAATAAAAACAACAATAGGAACAATGGAAGCCCTTCTAG
>JAOXNG010000012.1:38389699-38412393 GCA_028566535.1 Scolopax minor
ATGGTGGGGCCTCTTCAGCACATTTCATCTCCTCCTCTGGTGATATTCTGAAATCTTTGCCTTCTGACCAGTCAATGACTACTTCCAAGATTCCTGGGCAACTAGGATTTCTTATTCAAGCTTATTGCATGATCAGGGAGATCCACTTACTCTACATAGTGTCGCTTGAATAATGTATAGAGTGGACACTCCTATCACTCCAGAAATAGGTGGGTTCTGCCCCTTTATACCTTGATGGCAATAAGATACTCTGTGCACCGGTGTCTACCAGAACCTTAAACTCCTCAGGGTCTGATGTGCTAGTTCAATGAATCCACACAATCCAGTAAACCAGTAGTCCCTTTCTGCCACCTGCTCAAGAGGCAGGGCTCCTCTAGTTCCAAATGAAGCATCAATGAATGTTTTGTGTGGCTCAAGTGTGTTTGAATCCCATCCTTGTTATTCAATTCTTGGAAATACAAATTGGAAGTTCCTTCAAGAGGATCAGAAACCCTTCTGCTTTTTGTGGACAACTGGCCATTGGAAAGGCACTTTTCCTGGAGGGATCCCTTTTTGTGTTCTTTCTTGCAATTTATGTACCTGTGCCTGTACAGTCGAGGTAGGTTGTCTATCTCAATTCCTCATGTTCTCTCTGTGGTCACAGAGGTAAAACCACAGAGTCCTTCATGGTATATACCCTTCGTCTCCTCTCTCTTGAGCAGAAAAATAGTTATGCCTATTAGCTTAGATACAGGTCTGTACTGGTTGAGAGTAAGACCTATCTTCCTTGAGCTGTTGAACTCCCGGAACAGATTTTTGAACAGGTTTTCTTTTTTCTTGGACAGTCTTTCAGCTGAAATGCAAGCCTGCAGAGAAGTAGGAAGACTTTCTTTATATTGTCAGAGTTGGCCAGCCACTGTATCCACCTTTGGTTCTTCTTCATCTCAGATCATTGTTGCCAATGAGCTGATGTATGATAATGGTATGCTTTGTAGAAACCAGTAAGCTGTTTTTTACCCTTCTCAAATCAATCAGACACAGTTCTTTAGTTTCTGTTATTCTTAAAAGCATCTTTATATTTCCCTTTATGACCTATATTTATTCTTGTATCCATTTGTTTCCTATAATAATATTATCTAGTTCTTAATTTCTTATTTACATAAATAGTTCTAGCTCCTTTGATGCTCTTTCCACTATGGATATGCCATAAAACAAGAGTTTTAATACTGGGAGACTGCTATTTGATGTATCACAATGGAGTACAGAATGCACAAAGATGGAATAAGAAATACACAATGATTGTTATAGATCTTCTTATAGATGTTTGAAATGCTATGTGGATTTTGAGAATAAGAGACTCTTAACACACCTGTTCTGAAGTTATAGGTGTGTCCTGATGGAATTACCTATAAGCAAGCCATTCAGTAGATGGAAAACTACATTAAGTCTAAAAAGCACAGAGTTCAGGTACATGAAGTCCAACCACGTTTATTTCCCTCCTGAAACAGATATTGCAGCTAAGCTTTGTCTCAAGATAACTTGATGTTTGCTGGTGCTGAAGACACCTCACTACGCATAAGCTTAGCTTAGGCTTATTTCTCTGATTTACGAGTGCAGTGCCTGCAAACCTTAAAACAACCTAATGTTAGATGAATTTTTGTATTTGCCATATATTCAACAATTAAAAACACAATATATTTCTTATTTATTCTTTTCTTTTTTAGAGGTAAGAAGGGAGACAATGGCAGGCAGGAACTGAGAAAGTATTTTTGTTTTATCTTTGTTTGACTAGGACCAAATAAAAAATGAATATTTGCAAAGTCTATCTCAATTAATACAGTAAGTGGACAGTATATTTTGGCAAAGGACAGAAAAATTTCACCTATGATGTTTCTCTATGCGAGGAAAGAAATCACTGTTCTGCTAATACTTTAAATACATTCTTGAAAGATGTGGAATACCAAATAGAAGACAGACTAAATAGCACTGTTGCAAAACAAAATTGTTCTGAATATTCTTACTGTAGTTTTGAATACTGCTCTTTGGAGATGATGTCACCTTTGCCTTAGAAACATCCCCCACAAAACCTACCGAGTCCTTAAACAAATAAAAAACAACTAGTCCCTATTTCTATATTGTCCAGCCAATACGATATCAGCTTGAAAAAAAAAGGCTCACTTAAATGAAGACCTACCTACTCTTCTGTAGCCCTCAAAGTAGACCTCATTTGAAAAATTCCAGACTCACAAAAACTGACCACTTAGCTGATAGCATGAAATCAAGAATTTTCTGCTCCATTCCAAAATAAACAACTATGCAATAATAACAGGTTTCTGGATCTCATGTTTTACAATAAAAACTCAAAAGAGTATCTAGGACTCCAGTAGCAAAAGTTTTTTGAAATCCCAACTGCTACAACTGCAGAGTCTTCAGACCTGTCCTACTACTAGCTAGCATCAATGCCATTCCCAACACAAAAATAAAGCACACCATGACGAATGAGTCATTAGGCAGATGCATGATACGGTGCTTGATCCAGCTTATGCATTCACATTACTGATGAATATCTGATAAACTGAAGATTATTCCCAAGATTTCTAGTAGATACAATTATGGGCATGCAACAATCATGCTGACATTTCCCTGAGATACTATGAAATACCCTATTTAATATTTCAATACAAAAAAGATTTTCAGACCGACAAACAATACCATTGTTAGAACTGGACTTTCATATTGATTCAATAGGCTGACACAGATGTTGTGACTGACAGCAGTTTCTATCTGCAGGATTATTCAAGCATAAAATTGTTGCCAAGGCAATCCCAATCAAAAGCAGCTGGGTCCACAGAAAACACATGGTGTTCATATGACGAAGCTCTCAGCGTATGTAGATGCAAGCAAAGACAGATTTTATTGCACATTCATGATCAATAGTGGCACACATAAATTACTGTAATTTTTATATCGCCACTTAGCTACAATCTGAAAGAAAGAAAAAGCCCTAGTTCTACACAGAGATCAAAGGAGAAGCTATTGTCTTCCAAATTACCATTGAGCTTTAATGCAAAATTGGTTCAACAGTCTGTGGAATGCTGATAACATTTTGTGCTGCAGTTAGCTACAGATTGTCTGAAGTAAGGAAAAGTCAAAGCATAGGTGATTAAAAGTGAAAGATATTGTAGCACAGTTAAATTTTAATGGTTTCAGCTGAATTTTCCAAGCATGTGATTAAGAGAACTGATAGCTGTGAATCAGTAATTTCCAATTCCCAAGCAAATCAGAAAATAATAAAATCTCTTTCATAGTTTCTTTTAAAAATTTTTAATTCAAATAAAATTTAAAAAAAAAAACGGGTGACTGGGAAGTGGACCATGAAGTCCTATAGCTGGCTCAGAAATCATCTGTGTTGTGCTAGTCACCGAGCACTTACTACTCATTTATCATTTCACACTTGCAACTTTGGAATATCCACTCAAAATATCTCAAAAAAGTTAACAAGAAGTAAAAATCCTTATAAATTCAACCTTCAAGGTCATTGTTCTGTTTTGATGTGTACTAAAATATTGACTTTTAAAGGAAATCAATTTACATTCAGGATCTCACAAGCCTAAACCCAGAATTAGCCTGTTAATTCTGCTGTGCCCTAAGCAAAGCAGAAATGATCTGAAGAAATAACTTCCAAAACAAAAGCACATTTTATAATATAATAAAGTATATGGAAACAAAACAACAGCTAAGTTATACAAACAGACTGCACTGAACTGTCTTCTTAGATTAAACATCCTTAATATAATAACTACATATACAAGGATATCCACAGCCTAAGCTGTACCAGCAAATTGCCCACTGAGTTTACACAGTAAAATGCTTCTATGTCCACCAGCAGATTTTAAATAGTATTAAATACTATTTTTAATTTTAAATACAGTTGACATTTGCATCATTACTAGAAATAGAATTTCTTTCAGGTAAAAAAAGATTAGAAGAAAATCTGCTGTCTAAAGAAATGCTAATAAATAGGCAGTGGCACTTTAAATTAAATAGATATCAATGTTATAAATACAGCAGCATGTTTTCCACAGCTGTCCTTAAGAAAGGAAAAGTTACAGTGGTTTGCCATTAAGAACAAAGGGTCAAACAGACAACTCGAAAAGTAAATGATAAAATAAGGTAGCTACACCAAACAACTCCAGAAATAATGCAATAATTCTTAATATATGGAAGCTCTCATAAACTTTAAAGCCTAGCCATTACCAAAACGTATGTTTATAATAGAAAAAGAAAATAAGCTCAAAAGCTAAAGGTAAGGGAGATAAAACTAAAGTGGAAATAAAAGGAAAGCAGAGATAAGAGGAAACTTAGTTTTCAAATGGGAGTTCCTTTCCATTACAGGTTCTGGAGCTGAACCAGGAACTGCACAAGTACATTTATACACAGAACTAATGTACACATGGCTTTGACTATCTAAAGGATAAAAGAAAGCAATCAAGGTATGCTAATCCACGATATTGGAGGAAACAACAGTTAATTACCTGTTTTGAACAGAGAAAGGCAAACAAGCATGCAGAAACATATCAATATATTAAAACAATATTTCTTTGTATTTTTATATGAAACTGCTGTAGTATAGTACTAGTCAATTACATACTGTCCTTCCATAAAGATTCATGTGACCAAGTTTTCATTTGAGCACTATGTTTGAAAACTTCCTACAATTTCAAGCAGAAGTTTGGAATCTTAAATAAAGGAACACATACTGACTAATAGCAAAGTTTCTTGACTCCTTACTAGAGACCTGAAAGAGACACGATGTCCTAACAGGATGTGTTCACTAGGACACTTATGGTTGAATGTAATATGAGAAAGATGAAGTTAGTATTTTAATGCTTAAGCGTACATACTCCAGCACTCTTCCTTTATTGGGCAATAATTTTCTTTCCATGTCTAAAAAATTAGATGAGGAAAAGGTTCATGTTCTTTTTGAAACAAACAAACAAAAAAATAATCAAGAAACTCTCTTCTAATAAGTGGGAAATAAAAAAAATGTTGTTCAAAAGCATATTAAAATTTTTACCTGACAGACAGAAATAATGTAATTTATTACATGATCAGGCAGAATTAACTAAGACAATGCAGACTTTGAACACTGAGCATCAAATTCTTACACAGCATCAATATGTATGTCTACAGTTTCCCAAGGAAATTCCACCTAAGCTTTCCATGGGTATTACATTTAATAACATCTGTCCTTCTCTCCCTCATCTATCCAATAAATCAAAAACTACATATGAAAAGTCTAAGCAGTTCATTAGATTTAGTTTTGTTAAAACACTCCTTGCATTTGAAGCTAAGTTCTCTCTCTCAGTAGTTGCATAAGACACGGTGCATACTGTGCAACACATTATGGCCATTCCCTACATATCTACAGACCAACTTCAGCTCCAGTGTTAAGCTGACGTTAAGGCACCAGATCTGCATTAGCTTCTACTCCCAGTCTTTGTAGACTGTTGACTCATCCCACAAAAGCAGTTAAAGGTTGCAAGGTTGGCAAAATGCACTATGGAATTAATAGAAAAGGAACAATACACAAAGGCAACACAACATATATAACTGGGCATGAAGTACATTTAAAAAGAATAAAACCGCTCTGAAAATAAGAACTATGAATTTTTCACATATTTCAACAGAAAGACAGAAAGAAACAATTTAAAATGCAAGAGAAAGAGCTTTGCGCTTCAATGGAGCCTCATCAATGATCTTTTTTAATTTTAATTGTATGTTAAATACATTTTATAGCAGTAATGCATGTTACAAGAATTCAATGTGACTTGCCTAGTAGGAAACTAGTGCAAACATATTAAAGCCATGCATTAGCAGAATTTAGAGATTTGGATAAGTTTTACTCATTTCTATTTTAGTTCTTGTCTTTGAGCTTATTCTTATTTTTTTTCTTACAGTTTTTTAGTTCTCATTTTTACAAAAAGACACAAAGAATAATAGAAAAAATGCTGGATGAACTGCCAGGCCCAAAGGGTTGTGGTCACCAACACAAAGTTGGAGTCCTCCAGGAACTGATATTATTGCTTAAAGTCTCCATTAGTGACCTGGACAATGGGACAGAGTGCACCCTCAGCAAGTTTGCTGATGATAAAAAAAATGGGAGGAGTCCCTGGTACACCAGATAGGTCTGTTGCCATTCAGAGGGACCTGGACAGGCTGGAGAAATGGGATAACAAGAGTCCCTTGAAGTTCAATGAAGGGAAATGCCAAAGTTGCACAACTGGGAAGCAATAATCCCAATACACCAGTCTGGGCTGGAGAATGTTTGGAAAGCAGACCTTTCTGAAGAAGGACCTGGGATCCTGGTGGATGGCACTTGAAACATAAGCCATCAGTGTGTATAAATACCTGATGAGGTCAGGGTCAGGGAGTAAAAAAGGCAGAGCCAGAGACTCTTTTCAGTGATGCCCAGTGACAAGACACAAAAGGTACAATTTTGTACATTACAAATTACGGGGGATTGGATTTAAGTACCAAGTACTTCTTTACTCTGAAAGTGATCAAAAACTAGAATGGGTTGCCCAGAAAAAAGTTTTGAAGATATTCAAAACGTAACTGAAAAAGATACTGAGCGTCCTGCTCTAGCTGACCTTGTTCTGATCTATAGAGGTGACTGTCTCAATGTCCAGATGTCCTTTTTGAGGTCCCTTCACAGAACCTCAAAAACTCTGCAATCCTGTGGTATTTGTGGCAGTCAAACTCCAATATATCTCCCTGAACCTCTCCATTTCATGCCATCTTCCTTTCTTCCTACTTCAAAGTTTACCCTGACTTACCACGTAATTTCCAATTTTTTTCTCCTTCCTGCCGTCCTTTTTTATGCTTGAGACCTTGCTAGACTGACCGCTGTCTCCCACTCTACACTCTGCTCTACATTCCAGAATTTTCTTAGCTGTACCGCAATTGTTATTTCAGGAGTGAGTTTCATCTGCTGACCAGAAATATTCTATCAGTTCTAAGATAACAAGAAAAAGGAAAAAAATAATGTACTGGAAAAGTGGAAAGGGGTAGCTCAGCTAAAATTTTCTCACAGATAAGGTTTTTCATATGTGCCAGTGAAAGAAAAATAAAAGAACTTGTGTTTTCTATCATGCTGTTACCCACATATACATTCAGTATCTGAACAAAACCCCTCCTTTTCCTTCAAATCTGTCCTTAACTGTTTTCATCTCTTGTGAGGCTGTTATCACTTCAATGTGTTTGTGCTAGTGCTCATTTAAAACACCTGCCTATTATATTAACAGTGTCTGTCTCCCTAAGTTGTCTCTCATCTTACATGTAGACTGTAAGTTCTTTAGGACAGGTGCCAGCATTTTGTTCTCTGACAGCACAGGGGTCTCTTAGCTGTTAAGACTGTGCTAATGATAGACGATCTTGTCTGTAACTTGGCCCAGATACACACTTTTTCTCTTCATCACTTTTTTCTCTGTTTTTAAGAGCTGTTCATTGCATTTAAATGCATAGGAATTAACACACAGTATGTAATATTCCAAAGCAATATTAAAGACTTTCCCATAGTGATGGCTTCCAGTGACATGTTTTTTCCCCTTGGAAAGCTCTATTCCTTCCTCTCTGTTGATAACAAATGATCTAACTCATGCTGAATCCTCTGCCAAATAAATAAATAAAGAAAAAAATAGCCCAAATGTTCAAGACCTAATTCGTGATTATGTGATTTAACTTCAAATAGCTTTGGAAAGATCAGTATATAGACATATGCAACAACTAAAGAGATATCATTTTACATGGATGTAATCTTGGACACTAGGTTCAAAAATCTAAATGCAGGATCATGGCTTTACCTGACAGGACATATAGTTAGGATGAGAGCACACAATTTATCTAAATATATTCTGAAAGGTGTTCCTAATGTATCTGTATTACAGCTGAAGTGAAGGTGTGAAGCATCTTCATCAGGAAAATATAAGTTGGCAGAAAGGAGGGGCAATGTTTAAAGCTATCAAGAATGTTAAACAACCTTATGCCAGGTAAGATGTATGCATATACAGTGAAAATATGAATTTTTATTGTCACACTTGAATTGGAGAATCAAGAAATACTGTAATCGGTGTTGTATGCTGCCATAAAGCAGGCTTACCTTTGGAATGGTCACACTTTCTGTTTTTCTGTCCTGAATGACTACGGGTATCGTATAATAAACAGTAAATATAAATGAAAGAAGGTTTTTCAATAATAGAATTGGTAATAAAGTTCCCACATGTTGGATTGGCATTGTCCATTATGTGACTGCCAACATAACTCTTCATGCTAAATAATTTCTCTAAAGATTTCTCAAGTTCAAGACTTCTAATAATTCTAAAAGTTTATTTAAAGTGGTAATAAAAAATTGTGATTTTCACAAAATGAGCAAAATTACCCCAGATTTTATATTTTCTCCTTAACGGCTAGTTTAAACACTAGGAATCATTTATGGAAGGTTTTAAGGAGTCTGCTTACATTGTGGGTTGCACATTCTCCGTTATTTATTGCAATAACACATTCTGGCACCAAATCTATACAAAATAGTTCCAGAATAAGCAGCATAACAAATTGCTGCTTTAGCTCTTGAATCAGTTCGTATACTGTGTGGTCCTTTTCCTAGTCTTCAATGCATAACACTGTAGATTTCCTGATGACATTGTTTGCTGGAGCTGCTAAGGGTACACAGAACCAGTGAACTGAAGTCCTGACCAATGTGCTGTGACTGATATGTAATTCACCATTTAACCACTGCTGTACATGATATATTGGAGGTGATATGAACATGACCCTATCCTCAGTGTATTTGGGATCAGATATTAATCTTCAGCAGAGAGCTTTAAAATGATGTAGAAAAAACTTTTGTCCAGATTGATCACAAGTGCAGGGACTTAGTAACAGAAATTATTTCTAGTTATGAAAGATTAATTAATGAATTACATTCATTAGTACAACTGTTCCCTCAGAACTGCATATTACTATCAGAATATTTGACTTTTACAGCAATCATTTACAAATGTTTAAACTCACATAGTGCAAGTGTATTCTGATGCTATTCTAGCCTTCAGAAATCATTTTGCCCTTAAAAGTTCTATCAAGCAAATACAAGACACAGAACAACTGGAAAGGAAAGAAAATCCAATTTATGAATTTTTTAACTTGTCATGTTTAACAGAAAATGTCACCCTTTGCCTACCCAAGTTTTTTTTTCCTTTTCTTTTTTTTTTTTAATCCCACTATGCATACATGCTTGATTCTACAAAGGATGATTTGCACCATGGATGCTATTCTACTGTCAGTCACATTCATGCTGACCTGTAATAACCACATTTGGATAGAATTTGTTGCCTTTCTTTGAATAGTTGAATAGAGCTTTTGCCACCAGTTGAATATACTATTCAGTATTTTGGGAACTTGTCAGATTTTGGGTTGTTTCTCAATCAATATCAATACGTGTATTTTAGAATGCCATTAAGGTCAGTACTTCTAACATAGAATACATATATGTATACATGTACATACACAAATTCTATAAAATGAATCCAGGGAGTCACAAACAATGTGTAAATTTGAGGAAACTTCTGCAAAGGCCATTGCTTTTGTGTGCAACTAGTTTTTTTACTTATGCTGATATAAAAACTGATTTGCACTACTGACCTTGGATACAAGACAGTTCATATATCTTGCCAGGGATCTAATTCAAAACCTGGTGGAAAGACTCAGACTGGTTTTAAGGCACCTTGGAAAATCCTTCAAACTTAGCAGCATAAGAAAAAAGCTTTTGAAGCTTCAGGGTTTTTTTCCTTCAGTTATTTTCTCCAATTACTAGATCACATATTGTAAACAATAAATCAGTCTTTCTATAGAACATCCTCCTTGCTGTTCTGAACATGCTAACAGGTAACAGCAGCAGAGACTGTTAAAGGTATTTGCATGTTTAGAAACATGTGTGTTTTCATAAATAACTTTCAACATTACCCATCCTTGTTCCTATTCTCCCATGCTTCATTTCTTTCATCATAGAAACAAGTCAAAAGTACCCAGAATGTTTCCTTTTTTGTTGTTGTAACAAACAAAAATATTGTAACAATTGTTTTTTAAAGCAATCTTATTATAATTAGGATATAAATCTCCATCAAAACATATGCAAAGATATACAGAAACATAGACATAGAGGTATCTGTCTAAAATAAATATAGTAAAGATGTATCTTAAGGAAAGCACTACGCATGTCTGCAAGGTACATTTTTGTTATTCTGTAACTGGTTCGTGTGTATCCGTTTACAATGCTAAACTTACTGCATCCAAGTGGTTCCAAATGAGCAGTTTTCAGCATTAGTAGAAAGATCTCTGCATTTTCACAGCTTTGTCTTTTTTTGCCAAGGCTTGGTTTGGCTTGTTTGGGGAAGGGGCGCTGATTATAACTAAATATGCAAAGTGTATCCCTTCATACACAAGACCACTCATACCTAGTGAGATATTAGACTACTCTTCAGTGAACTCACAACTTTCCTTCAAAACTACTGACACAATAGCCACATATTTAAAATGTGAGCTTAAGCAAAACCTGTTCCCTTTACCAAATGCTCTCATAGATTATATTTGCAAAGAAGTACCTTTTACCCACACAATAATTTAAAAGACATTATTTAAGTCTGAAGGCTCATTTAAGCAGAATAATTGGCATCAATAACACTTACCTGATTGTGTGGAGGAGAGGTTATACAGCTATTTTCCATCTCAGAACCATGCAATAGCCATTTTAAAAAATAATGCAATGTTTGAAATTTATGAAAATTAGATTTTTACTAACAATGCTTTTGTAAGAGGCTTCTAGACACAAGTAGTGCAATTTGCTATGTTGTTTGAGGTTAAAAGAAATGTGCCATACGTAATTATTTATAGAGAGACACTGCATACAGACTAAGAGGTTTAGATCAGTTGATATGGAACAGTTTAGCCATTATAAAAATTAATCAAGTCATGAGTTTTGCATTCTGTCCTAAAAGAATGAAGAGCCTCTTTTCACTGTGAGAAATCGGTTACATGACTATCATACTCTCAACCAGCCTATTGAAAGGACTAAAAGAAATCAATATTACACAGAAAGATGGATCGAGCATGAGTCAATGCGGCAAGCACATAACCAAACAGACATGGAATTAAACAAGAAAAAAAACCCAAAACAAACAAAACCAACAAAGATTGTCGCTTAACCTGTTTTGTCAGAGCTGGTATTGATGGTATTGGTAGTGATGGAAGTGAAGGTAGTCTTTGCGCTGTCCTTGGCAGTAACAGATTTCTGCTTATTTTTCATGGCTTCCAGTGCTTTGAGCTTCTTGGCATGTTTAGTGCCTTTGTAGTGGGCCGCAGCCTGGCTCTACAAAGGAGAACAAAATGAACCATGCAATCAGGCTCATTTCTAAACTGGCATTCTCTGTATTAGTACAAATACAGACTACCTTTCAATAATGGGTACCATTCACATTATCCAAGTAGTGACCAAACAGAAAATTATATTTAGAATGATGCTTGGAAAACAATGGAAAAAAATACTCAAGCAACTCCAACTCAATAAATACTCTATATTACTTTCAGACCAAAATAAGGGTGGTTTAGTCTACCATGCTACAGTTAGTTTTTCTATCAAGAATTGTTTTGCTTTTGCATTTAAAAAAATATTAATTCTCAGGCAACATGGAGGAAGGCACTCTCCTCCCAATAGCTTTGCACTTTTCCAGTTTCTATTCCAAACTAGAGATTTTGTCAAAACTTCTTTTAAAGAACTTTGTTTACTATTAACAGTGGTGTCTGGAACTTCTCAGCAAAGACTGACAATAAAAAACAAATGAAAAAAAACCCAAACCAAAACTAAAGCCCAAATAAAAGAAAGCAAAACATAAAACACTCTATTCAAAGCCGATCACCAAAGATTTAACTGCATGTGAGGCAGACATGCCATTAACTGGCTTTCTTATAAAAAAAGAGATTATTTTTGTCCACCTGCTACAAAAGGTAATGTTTGAAATTCAAAGCCAGGCACATCCTTTCAAAGGAGAAAGCTTGCACAGATCCTGTCACAGTTCCAAATATATTTTGGCTACTTCGTATCCTTAGCTAAAATAGATTTGTATGTTCATTGCTATTAAGACTTACGTATTACACTGAAAGTATCTTTATTATTCTACAAATTAATACCAACTTTTCTTCATTTAATTTATGTTGCAAATATATTTTAAGAATAGTATTTGAAGTATAAGATTAAAACTTATACAAAACTGGACATAGTGTGCATATTCAGAGTTTATTTCTTCTCTAATTATTTAAACTCTTATAGAAAATACAGTCTTCCAGTTAATAAGTTAACAACCTGAAAAATTCCCTATATCTTAACTACTAAACTTCAAACTTTATTGAAAACTATTACTTTCTTACATGAAAGAAAAACTATTAAGACTCTGGAAAAATAATTAACTACCACAAAATTTAGCTACTACAGAATTGAACAAATGAAAAGCAACTACACTGGGTCAGCCCAAGGACCCACAAGGGTCAGTATTTTGTTTCTGGAATGAAACAATAGCGGATATCTAGCACATAAAAGAAAGGTAAATGTTCTTTCCTCAGAAGAGGAAAAAACATGTATGTAATTTAGTGGCTACAAACTCAAAGGATAAAAGGGATAAAATGACATAGTCACTTGACTCAGTAAACCACTCAAGGAGGTAGAAGAATCCTGCATTACCTGGCATCTGTTAGTCATTAGCCCTTCATTTAATGTTATTTAATGTGCTGAATTTTGGGGAGAGGAGAAGTTCCAGTGAACATCGCGATGCATGTATATTAATTAATCTTGAGATTTATGACTTTCAGCTTTCATGAAAAGTCATGATTCCTTCCAGATGCCTGAGATTTGAGAAGCTCAAGGTGACTAAGAAAGAAATGAAAGATCTTGTCTAAACCAATAGACACATATATGTGTATGTGTATACATGCATAAATATGCACACATGCATTCACTCTTGTATATTGAGATGCATCATTCAGTTTGGTTGAAAAGCCAGTTTCTCTATACCTAAATTAACAAAAATATTGTATTAGGTACCCTTATTGAAAGAACACTGGACAGTGAAGTTATTAACTAGAAACAACTTGAACAGAAACAGCACAGTCATGCACCTTTTACAATTCCCAACACATAACATCGAGACATACCATAAGCCAAATACAAACAGTCAAGAGATGTTAATTATTGTTAGACTGAAAGACCAGTGTCAAGTTACGATGATGCATTAAAAATGACATTATACAGTACATCCTCATGTTGCTATCATGTTACCTATTTTTACAGTTTCTAGTCCAATTTAATTATCAGTCAGCTCCACATTTTGACTGCACTTGTTTTCCCTAACTACTAGTGTCATTCTTCAAATATCAGAAAGGTAGTCAGAAGATGATCCTTACTACTGAACTTTCTTCACAGGATCATTGTCAGAGCACCCCAGGTTTATGTCTCCTGCATCCGTAGTTCTCTTCCCTCTGAATTCTCACAGCTACAGCTCCACAAACCTCCACTAAAGCATAAGGAATATACGAGGGCCTATGTAGAAATTGGTGACTTTTTCAGTGTTCTGAAATACACCAATGAAATTGCTCCAAAGTAGAAACACATTGGTCAAATTTACAAGTACAATGGCTGCTAAGAAGAGTTGTCCATTACTCACTTCCCACAGAGTGCTACCAGTTTACCCAGTCTTTACTTAAAGATCTTTATGCTTTTTTCTATTTCAAACTTTAAAACTCCATCTTCTGTGGGGTCATGGAGCCATCTGAGCTTGTTTCAATATAACTGTAGCTGGCACATGGTTCTATGTGAGAGCAGACAGATTGCTCCAAAGCATTTAACCAGCTCTAAATAAGTTTATGCTGAACTTTAAAACTGAACTAGAACACTAAAAAAATAAAATAAAAAAGGTCTGTCAATATCTTTTCTTGCAAGGGTAAGATGTAGAAAATGGAAAAATATCCAAAATATCCTTTTCAGCACAGTGACATAAAATATGGTACCTCACTAAATAATTTCTTGCAGCTGTAAGAGAACTAAAATAATCCTCACTGCTTAAATGGCATTTATTTGTAGCTTATATAACTTATTACTTAAATGGCATTTACCTGTTAGTTAAATACAAAAAATAAAATATATCATAAAATGCAATTATTCCCAACTTTCATGCAGAATTAAGAAATATTGAAAGAGAGAAGAGTGAAAGACAAGTTAGTCCTATTTTTACTGCCAACCATGATGCTTAACTGAGTTAAGTGAGTGTAACCCCTTCAGACAGGTGAAGAGGGGTCTCCTTCTGGAATACTTTAAAGTTCAACAGTTTCAAAACCCAAGGTAATATATACAAGTTTATATACTACCTACCAATTGTGCTAGAAGCTGTGCAGAGACAAGTTATGAGCAGAGGTTACAGGTGAAACCCTACATCTAGAGAAGCTAATGGGTATCAAAGGAGGAATTCCCTTTCCATGTTTTGTAAAGGGTTACTGACTTTTGTAATTGCTCATCTTGATGGAAGCCATCAAGAGCTTACTATTGTCTTTCATCATAGTTTCCAAGTTTGCTTCTCACATCATAGTTTCCATGCTTGACACGTAGAATTAAACCTAGCACTATGAAGACAAGTCATTGTTAGTTAATATGTGACCCAGTCAGTGATGAAGCATGAGAAATATGTCAAATATTGCTGGTGCAACATTACAGTGAACTTTAAGAAACTATATCCATTCTTGAAAAAGATGTCTAACAGGAGTAAAAGGTACATTATTGCCTCATACCTGAAGTTGAAAATTCAAGGATCCTTAACTAAATTTTGAGGGCTCTGATTCTGAAAACTACATGTAGACAAGCTTTGATCTATGGGAATTACTTCGAGGAAATTGCAAGATGTCTAAATAAGAAATCACTTTTCAAGGTTATTTGTAATGAAGTCCTGCCTATTTGAGCACTTGAAGTCAGATTAAGCATCTCTTTTACAAAACAAGTAATTCCCTCTGTTCCCATGCATCCATCTTGAATAATTAGGGACCTTTCTGATCCTTATATTCTATAACCTTCCCAAATTGTTAGAATATAAAAAACTGTATTTGCCTATATAAACATATATATGTATACATATATTATAAACAGAGAGACATACAAATACCATAAAAGAATAAAAATTCTTTATGTAGGTGTGAGCAGTTAGAAATAACAGCCATAATGTCAAAACTCAGCTGTATTTTCTTTGCTTAAGTGCAATATTGTACCACAATTACCATAAGGACATCATATTACCAAGCAAATTGCAACGTGTGAAATACGATGAGAAAGATGAAATATTTTAAACAATCCAGACAGTATTCTCTTACAATTGCAGTGAGCATATCTACATGGAAGTCTTCAAAATATGTTTGTCTACCTGACTAATGTACTTCAGTGATTCATATGTCTTCTCACTTATGTTCTTTAGGCAATGGTCCAACAAAAACATTGTGCTTAATTTTGTGCATTAAGACAGAAAAGAGTCTCTTCCTGTTCTCAGAGAGTTTTCAACTTAGCAGCACTGCATCTTCTATCTTTTTCATATCCCTCCTGGTCCACCTCATATTACCAATCTTACAGATTGTTTTCCTGCCTCAGTCATTCCTTCTAGGCAATACCTTCATCATAATAGCCAGCTCAAAGAGAAGAACTTAAAAATAAAGTGTAGTGAATAGGTTCCACTGATTCTTCCCCACAAAAATTCAGTCTACCTATTCTGCGTTACAACTTTCCCATTTCATAATGCATTTTGAAAGATGTCCATTGTGGAGAGCACTGTGCTCCATGCTGTCACCTGGCCAATTAATAGCAAGGCTGCAGTCTGCCTGCAGCCTTAGAAAGTCCCAAACAAGGGTCGTGAGTGCTGAAAAGTCCTTTTTGTCTAGCTAACATTTCAGTAGATCATGCCGTGTCTTTGTTTTTACCCGCTACTAGATGCTACCATCACCTCTGCTGTTATTCCCAGTACAATAGTAGCAATTTGGGCTAATACATCAGCAACCGATGTCAGGATCCTCCAGAGTAAAAAGCTCTAAAACCAAGCAAATTATTTTCCTGGTTCAAACTAATACTGTCAGTGAGCTGAACACACATGGAAAGCAACAATACACAACTGCATAAGCAAAGAGGGGTCTGTCCTTGGTGAAGTGAGGGAAATTATTCATGGCACATCATATTAATCTCTAAGTAGAAAAAAATTTCCTAAAGTTTGGCTTTCAATAAGTATTTCAAACACAATTTTACAGATGTTCTAAGCACACAAGAAAGTGATAAAAAGCAAAACATCTTTTTGTTCTCAGAACAAGCATCATATTTTTTTCTAATGACTCCAAAGCTTGGCCAGTCAGTTGTGAGAGCACTGCTCAGGGAAGCAGGATGCAGCTGAGACATCTGTATTCTACCAGGTATGTGCTACTTATATAACCCAAGCTGATCTCTACAGAACTTCTCCAGTAAGTAAATTAAGAAGTTTACAGAGAACAAGTCCAACAACCTTGAGATTCCCAACAGTTGGTTCTCCCTAGGGAAGGGCTTTTACCATGAGTCACACCTGGTAAAACGTCAAGAGGACTATAGTCTTTTGCACTGAGACACATTTGTTCTATTTAGTAGGTAAGCTTTTATTTGAGGCTATTTTAAATTTTCAAAAATAATTTCTTAGGACACCTACTGTTTTATTTGTGAGTATGTGAATACTCGCAGTAAATTTTAAACTACTTACAAGTCCTATGCTTACTTTCTAGAAGATAGAGGAACTCCATGGACTTCAACAGAACTTCACAGACTCAAAGCACAAGACACAAACAAGCTAAGTACCTGTGCAAGCCTTTACAGAATAGGAGATTAAATGAAGATATATAATGTAATTTTTAAAGGTGATGTCAACATGATGACATGTTTCAGACTGAATAAGAAGAATATCCCAATTTCTGTCTGATATGTACAAACTCAATCTCCAGTCAATTATAGTGCAGATAAAAGTTGCCTGTCGTCATTTCTTCTTTCTGCTAAGCTTACCTTTATCTTCTGAATTGTGTCATTTCAATTTTTTGTGCACTCTATCATCAACACCACTCTGTAATACAGAGCTAGAGATCTAATTACATTATGGACTCAGACTTAACTGTGGTATAAAACACCAAAGACGTGTGTAATATGACTTCTTTTAGATATACTCTGAGAGAAGGCTTTTGCCCACTACATTATGACTGATTAATTTGCCCCTTTCCCTACAGCCAAACAGACTGTAGGGAAATAACAGAGCAAGTACCAAAAATTACCTTTCTATAGAAAAGAAAATATTTCTCCATTATTATGGCAGAATAAAATAAATGTCCCAGCATGTTAATTCCCAGGCATTTAATTTTCTCTTTCCGTGGAAAGAAAAACTTTCTGTTCTCTCTTCTCATTCATAAAGCATTTATTCAATACACTTATGAATGTATCCTGAGACTCCAGGATCAGAGACAATGGGTGCTTTTTAAACTCACTAGCTCCTTTGCATTAACAACACTGCTCCATCCCACTCCATGTGCTTGGGCTCCTTCCAGAGCCACTTATATGATGGTGAGAGACTGCACCTGGTGAGAGACTGCACCTTGCGAGAGTCTGCATCACATTGTGAGAAATTGGCATCGACCCCATTCTTATGGTAAAATCATCCATCCTATAGTAAAATGAAATATTTTCATTATGGAAAAAGAGAAGCTCTTTTACCTTGGTCAGATGCAGAAGGTCAAAATTTCCTGCTTAATATCACTAGTCCCATAACACAGTATCTTTAGGACTATGCACCTGTGTGTACTGTAGGCTTCCATTGAGTGTGGCATTACCTGAGACTATCTAAGCAAGCTACAAAAAACTGCCTAGATATAATGCACTTTACACTGCATTCCAAGAAGACATACACAGCATCAAAATACATATACTGAAGGGAAGACAGCTCAAGTAATCAATCTCTTCCCATCCCTGTTTCCTTTTTTTTTTAAAGGACACCAGTACTTCATGTAGCACAACAAAAGTTCATTGCATACTGAAATTCAGTGAACAAAGTATTTCCTTTACTATCTATTTTATCTTTTTTATTGTTAAGGCAGATCAGTTTTAAACTCATCTTGATAAGGTTATCGAGTTCTGGTCTCTGAAAGTTTTTATGTACATACTTCCATAGTAACAATGGCTTTTTTGGGATGGGGAAATGAAACATGCTCTTTTGAAAACTAGTATAATCAATGAAATTAACTTTAAGATTTAATTTCATCTTTATTAAGTGGTAGCATCACTTATTTTCCCCATAGTAAATCATAAGAATCAAAAGAATATTAAACTCATTTGGGTTTTTTCATTTAGATTAACCAAGTGATTAATCTCAGATTAATCTTTGAAGGATATAGTAGATTAACCTATATATACTGCTATGTGCTATGTATATGATAAAATAAACCATGTATTAATTCAGCTTAGTAATATAACATATGATTCTAGTTTTGAATGTAGAACTGACATATTTGGAACTGAGTAATTTATATACACCATTATAATTTTGTAGAAAGGTACCCCAGCTTTCCTCCACTAACAGTAGATACATCTTTTATTCATCATATTAATTAACACCTTTTGAATAACATGTCAACAATAGCAACCCTAGATGTGGAAGCTGGCATACAATCTATGAAACAACAAAGAAAATAAGATCAATATGGTTGTGATTTACTCAATAATAAGTTTAATAATGTAAATGTAATTCAATGTTCAGGTTATACACAACATTTACTTAAAAACAACAGATGTTGTTGAATTTAGAATAACTGCTTTAAAGACAGTAATTTTCTGAATAGTGTTGAAAAGTTCAGTCTTTTATGGTGTTATCTGAAAAGGAATGACAGTGGTGGATATGTAGCCAAGAACTTTTTGAATCTCAGTTTGTCACAGTTCAGAACAGCTAATGGGAGTCAAGGTTGTACACATACACCTACCCACCCAGAGCCTCAGTTCATGTAGAAACTTTACCCCGACTGAGCACAAAATACTTGATTCCGTCTGCATCCAGCTTGTGAACTGATAATTAAAGAAAGTTGAATGAGTGGGTTTAGCGTAGCTTGTTTGAGTATTTTCACTTGGTTTCTGTTGCCAAGGTAACTATTTTTGTCTGTTTACATTTGTAATAGCAATCTCATTTCTCATTGAATTCTGAGTTTTTTTGCCTGAATCAAAGCATCAGGAAAGAATAGTGATAAGTGAGACATTGACCAAAACCAAATATGGAAGCTACAAGAAACTGGTTATAGTCCTATAAACCTTACAGCATACGAGTAGCCTCTCTGAAACCAACAGGACATTTTATGTTACAGGATCATTGCCTAAAAGATGCTCTATATTTCAGTTTCAGTCACATTGGCTTTTATGTTTCTTATCTTCTTCACTCAAGCACAGATTATGAAGTTCAAAACTGGTCAAACTACATAGGTATAAGAGCCGTTTCTGATTTTAAAATACTCCAACAAAGAGGAAGTCAGTCAAAAACACCAGGAGGCCTGCATGGATGAACAAGAAGCTGCTGGACAATCTCAAACAGAAAAAGGAAGCATACACCCTCTGAAGGAGGGTGGAAGGAAGGGCAGATAGCCTGAGAGGAACACAGAGAAATTGTCCGAGCAGCCAGGAATTAAGTTAGGCAAGCTAAAGCCCAGATAGAGTTAAATCTGGCCAGAGACAAAAAGGGTAACAAGAAAAGCTTCTATAGGTATGTTGGTGATAAAAGGAAAACTAGGGAAAATGTGTGCCCTCTCAGGAAGGAAATACGACATCTAGTCATCTGGGCCATTGACAAGGCTGAGTTACTCAAAACTTTTTTGCCTTAGTCTTCACCAGCAAGGGCTCCAGCCACACCACCCAAGACTCAGACAGTGACTGGAGAATGAGGAACTGCCCACTGTAGGAGAAGATCATCTAAGGAAGATGAAGGTGCACGAGTCCATAAGACCTGATGACATTCAAACGCAGGTCCTGAGAGAACTGGCAGATGAAGTTGCTAATCCACTATCCATCATGTTTGAGAAGTTGTGGCAGTTTGGTGAAGTTCCCAATTTACATGATGGAGGACATCCTAATGAAAACTTCTAGCTAAATGAAGACAGAACTCTCGCTAAGGAAATCTCCTAGCAGATCTCTACAGCTGTTGTCATACGTTTGGGGTGTATGGACAGTTTGACTCTAATTTGGACAAAATGAGCTTCAGGATGCATCCTGGAGTTCAGCTATCACTAAGTACAGGTGAAGCAGCAATATGGGACAACTATGCTTTTTATGGTCATATCCTTATGACTTTTAACACTGAATCCTAAGAAAAATTTCTTTAATATGGTATGCATAACACTTCTATTAAATTGTGTCAACCCGTAAGTGCTTTTTCCCTTGGGTATGTATTAACAATTTACTTTTTGCAGACAAGTGCACAAATAAGATTAGCTTTTGCAAATTGCTCCTTATTCTGTTACTGGTAAGTAATTTTTATATTATTGCACTGTAAACAGATGTTGTTTTCCACTACATATTCAGCAGTAATGAGCTAATTCAATGTCTTAAAAATAACAAAAGATCTTCAAGAATGAGCTATTTGCTTCAATAGTCCAAGCTCCATTGAAATCTATGTTGAAATCTCCCATGATAGGAAGTTAGCAAACTATTCTAGAAGCCCTGTTGCAAAAGAACTTTCTTTAGTTCATTTATTCAAATGGATTCTGCTACCTTCCTAACACACATATTTTTGATCAACTTCTTGCATACTGATTTGGAGGTTATTTGAGTGTAGCTAATATACTTCATTAGTTTTTGATAACCCCCACAACATTTTATCAGGACATTTACAGCTGTTTCAATGTTCACTCCTATGAATTCATTATACACCAAAATCTAGAAACAATGAACCATGCTCTCCTTGATGAGAGGAAAAAAAAGAAAAAGAAAAGAAGATAGCAAGCATGTTAAGTTTAGATTGTGTGGGTGCAATCCTGGCACCACTTAAGTCAACAGAAATGTTGACATTTATTTCACCCTGGACTGATGATTGAATGCAAGAGTGATGATCCACCAGGACCCGGTGCAAAGAATTTAAAGATGGATGAACAGCCTTCGACTAAGCCAACAAAACAAAATGTATAGCATCACAGAAACATATCACTTGAGAAAAAAAAATCCATGCTTTCACCACAACAATATGTTATATGCAACTTGGAATATGCTACTTCTCTATCCTCACTATAGCATTTGTTTGGGCAACTACATCATCTTGTTTGGTGCTATGTACACATACTCAGCTGCTACCAGTATATCATATATACATAGACTCTATAAAATACTGAAAAATTGAAAATTGACAACACCTAGAACAATTTTGCTCAAATGGAAAGGACTTGGCTTTTTTTCTCTGCTTTGTCTTTTCTCGTTTCTACTTAATACTGCCAGAGACAACCACACAGATTGAGTGATCTGCACATAAATATTTTCCTATTTCTTTTTTTATTATGGCAAAGCTGTTTGTGAAAGGGATGTGGGTGTGTGTATGGCTACACACACCCCACAGGCAACCTGTTGTCTCACCAGAAATATAATTTTAGATGGAAAGGTTTCCAGTATTGAATACACTTGATATATATATCCAGTAAACATGCAGCTATAAAGCTAACAAAGACTCTCATGGTTTTGTCAGAGAGATATAATCTGTTGCCCTGTTTTTTTTTACTGGGTTGCAAATAATCTGTGCAGCAGTTTATGGACAGATATAAATCCACAGCATATATCAAAAACAATACATAATAATATCTAGGGCATAAAACATCAGAAGAAGGCAGATAGCCCTTAGAACCCTCAGTCTCAACTGAATCTGTGTGACTATCTTTCCATTTTAGAAAAACTTCCTATTTCTGATCCTGGAGCCAAATTACATCCTAGTCCATCACATAACAAAAATGCAACCAAAATGCAGTAAAAATAAATAGAATAATTCAACTTATCTTCCAAATACAGAGTTTTACACTAGAAATAATTTCAAATGACAATTATTCCAACATAAATGATCGTTAGACCAAAAAACAAGGACCCTACCTTAAAAGAACATTAAGGGTGCAAGTTCAAGCAATGGATAAGGAAGGGTAAGAGCAGACATCAAACATTGTACATGAAGGTGTAGGTGGTTATGATCTATCAAGATTATGATAAAAATTGTCAGTGAATCATGTAAGTCTCCTGAGAACTGTTAACTCTCCCACAGCATTTTCCTGGCTTTCAGAGTTCTTGGGGGACCTAATGGATGGAACCACATCACTCCTGTGCCTGTATGTACCATTCTCCCCAGAGACTCATAAGGCCCCCACTCCCAGCTCTCCTGGAGTGGTCCTGTGTGACACCTACTCCGCCTGACAAATCATAAACCAGACAAATGATCACCACTTAATGATGCACACATTTACCGAGTAATAAAATTTTGCAGTGTACAGCACTATGACTATACCACAAAGAAGGGGTAGGCATTAAAATCATCATTCATGGTTTTCTCTTTAAAGTAAGAGCCCAAACTGAAGCTCCCGAG
>JAOXNG010000012.1:38422078-38445006 GCA_028566535.1 Scolopax minor
CAGGGAAGACAAGTCCTGTCCAGACCTGACTGCAATTCATACTGCAGCCTTGAAAACTGTGGTCTAGGAAAGAGGAGGTAATGCTTCTAAAATGTGTGAGCTAGGCCTATAAAAACAGATTACACTGAATATCCAACTGGGCAAAAAATTACTAAGTTGTTTTCAAATTTGTCATGTATGCAATGTAAGTGCAAAATATTGTTTGCTATTTGGTTAGACTTCTGGAATGCCAAAAAATCACATATCTTGAATTGTTTTTTTAGCAATTCTTTAGGGTTTCTATAAGACATTGATAACATTGTTGGATATCCCATAGAAATTTCTGCTCTAATCACTTTCTGTGATTACTTGCTACTTTCTCCAGTGAATACTATAAACCAGTATCTCTGGAAAAGTCTTGGCCTATGAGTGTATTTCCATTCTGACTCACTTTCTGATGTCAAATGAATGGCATGTGCAATTCCACAATGGAAATCAGCAGTTGTTTCTTCTTACACTGAACTCTTCGTACAGGAAACATGGTGCATCATTAGAAAGAAGTAGTGCATATATATGGAGTTACATACCTATATAAATTATATATATATAAATAATCTTACATATAAATAAAAATAATTTAATTCTGAATTAAGATTAATTCTTGTTAAAGTACAAGTGCTGCAATTAATGCTATAGACTTAGAGAGTAACACTGACATTAAGGGAATGCTGTAATAAGCATCTGTAAATGTCTGCACAAGAGACTCTCATTAAAGAATCAGGCTGATGATTTCACAGAACACATATGCATCATTTTGGAAAGACCAGAAGTAAAATCGTCCTGAGATAATAGATAAATGTGCACAAAAGCTGGCAATACCTGGAACAAGTGACCTTGATTAATAAAGCTGTGCATTACAATTCAAGCAGAAATTGTTGGTTTTATACCAAAGCAAAGTTCTAACTGTAAAGCAAGGTTAATTGGAAATCTAAATCTAAGCCATAATTGGAGGACATGCAAAGCATATGAACATCTCATTATAACCTCATACACAACAGGGATAGAGGTAAATAGTACACATGGTTTCCAATACCATTTAAGCATATCTCTGAAAGCTGAAAAATAATAGATTTGAAATCAGAAGGGTGAAATGCTAAACAACTTCAAGCAGCCAGCTGGGTCAGCCTTTCCTGGTTTTTAATGGTCCAACTTTTGAAAGTTCTTCTCTCTTTGCAAACAGAGGCCACAGGCCATGTGTGACTACCACTTGAAATGAAGAAGAGCATTACTTCTCCAAACACAGAATCAGGCGGAAGTTAGCTGAGCAGGAGGTCATATAACCTCTCTGTCAGCTCTGAAACTACACTTGGCATTTCCTATCCATCCTCAGAAACAGGTGTCTAATCTATTAACCCCCTCTGCCAACAGGGAGCCCACAACTGTGGGGTTGTGTTTCCTTCCAGAACTTCACTACCACTATAGCTAGAAGTGCTTCACTAAATATTCCAACAAAAAAATTCTTGAATAAAATTAAGCTGAAGAACTAATCAAATTAATTATTCTATCAAAACCAAGGAACATAAGATCAATTACTCACTGTTTTCTTAATAACCCCCATATACTGAAAACCTGCTATGTTTTCCATGTCTTTTCTGCTATACATATATCCAGTTCTTTCTACTTTCCCTAAGTAAAATTTTTTCACATCTTGTCATACTAGTGGATGTCTTCTAAATTCTACAACTAGTTGTGCTTTTGTCAAAGTATGATAACCACTGTTTACTGCTGTAAATAATTCTTCACCTGAGAAGAAGAATTCACCAATTTCAAACACTGTGGAATACTTACCCGTCTATTGATAAACGTAACAACCTTGGAAGGGAGGGTCGGGGGGGAAATTTACCATAGAATTAGTTGGGTGTTTTTATTTTTACTTTTTTCCCCCATTAGTAATTGCTAATGTATATTTGGATTGTGATTCACTATTTTTTTTTGCCCATTAAGCCAGACATTTCTTCTTTTACTACTTGTGCATTTAATTTTTCCAGTATAAGCTCAATAGTTTGTGCTTTTATTTACTGCATTTGACAGAATTCCAGAGTATTTTCTCCAGCTGGTGAAGATAATTTTGGACTGCAATCCTGAACTTGCCACTTTCCATCAAGTGCCTGCCACCCTCCATCTAGGTGTCATCCACATTCCTTGTATATGTACTTTCTATTCTGTCAGGCACGTTGCTAATGAAAATTTAGAGTAGCAGCAAGCATGGAACAGACTCCTGCAGATCCTGACTTACAGTGATCTTTTGTTTTGACAGGAAACTGTCGCCAGCTACTCTCAGTACAGTTTTTCAATCTGTTGTGCAACCAACTTTTAACAATTTCACCTGGACCATATTCCCCTATTTTACAAGACTGTCACATAGGACTGTATCAACCCTTATTAAAGACAAAATATATCACATCTATTTATTCACTATTATCCGTTAGACCAATTACCCTGTCAAAGGAGAAAATTAGATTAGTTTGACATGATTTGTCCTTGACAAATTCATGTTGGCTGTTTCTTATCAACTTATTATGCCCTAGGTGCTTACAAATTGATACTTTAATCATGTGTTCTAGATACCAAGCATAATCTAGATTGGATATACATCCTCCGGTACTCTCTCTTCCCCATGAAAGTTAGAACCATAATAAAATCCTGTGGAGCTGTATTTCATCCTTATCCTCAAAAAAATCCTTCCCTATTCTTTCACTGGAACAACACTTTTTGAATCCTGTCCACTTCATACAGCTGCACTATGTGTCTGTACATTGATACCTCTGCTTTATAAAGATAGAGAAAACCAAGATAAAAACTCAACAAATAAAGACTCCCCAATGATCATTCAGCTCATGATTTTCAGGAGCAAAGTACTAGTGTTGTTCTTTAAGTCAAGCAAGAATTTATGGGTAACATATTTGGAAATATTTTTACAAAGCATCATAAGGGAACTTAAGTCCTATGAGTACATAAAAATGCTGCCCAACCTTTCTCTAAAGGCAAACTGGATTATGACTCAGTCATCTGCATTAAATATGAGGGAAGAGAAAAAGAGAATCCCTTTGCAAGAATTGTTGTTAACAGGCACTATCACTACCTTGATCAGTTGATGAAATTGGAAACTTCAAGAAGGGTGATCAAAAAAATAAGGAAAATTTATTTTTTTCCAAACCATAGGGGTTTTTGTTTGGGTTTGGTTTGTTTGGTTTGGTTTAGTTGTGGGTTTTTTTAGCAATTATTCATGTTAGCAGAGAATTTATTCCTACAACTATCTGTAGGCTCTGGAGTTGTCCTACTGAAATCAGTTGGACTTCATTTTACAGCCTGCTTTTAGCAGATGTTTAATGGTTACTACAAAGCATACATATAACAGTTCTTCTGAACTGGTGCAATAGTTCTCGCAGCTGCCAAAATCTAAAGGCACCTCACACACTGGCAGCTAAGCACATACTTAAATGTTTTGCCCTGTATTGGATGTACAATGTGAATGTAAATTTTATAAATAGATCTTTTTCAAGGCAAAGAAAAAGAAAAAAATCCACTTCTTGAAACAGGACCCAGAGAACCTACTTCTGCTATTCTAATGTCTTTTCTCAGCATGGAGAGGCTTTGGTTACTTGCTCATTCCTCCCTTCCCTTGTATGAGAAGATTTATTTTAAAAAGAAATACTGAACACACAGCTGTCATGAAGATTTATAGATAACTCCTTTAGAAAGAAGCTAAACGATTTTAGACTATTGTACTGCCTTTTCTCATTTTTCTTTGGAATGTAATTTTGATACCAGAAAAAAAAAGCTCTTCTGCTCTGAAAGAAATCTGTATCAAAGGGGAGAAAATTCTGTATTCTCTACAAAAATGAAAAATCTTACAGACCAGTTTTATTGTAAACATTTTCATAATACTGTCATGCAGTAGGTAAATGGAATTTCTATTCATTACTCTCTGATAAGTCCTATCGCCAGCATCTAAAAATAAAGACATATTGGTAGAACAGCCAGAAAGCCCTAGGTTTCTGAACAGAAAAGTTATTTATTGTTGTTATGGTTTTAAATCATGTTCAACAAAATAAGATGAAAGTGAAAGGTAAGAATATTCAGTAAATGAAATTTTCTCGTAATAATAAAAGAAAAAATTACAATGTGTGTACTTGCCATTCACACAGTCAAGTTAACAAAAAATGATAGCTAATCTTTTTTTTTATTTTTTCCTGCAGAGCAAGGTTTCCTTGAAGTGTCAATGTTAAATCTTTAGTTTAGCAAGTGTTTGCTTCAAAAACTGTTGGACATACAGAACTACAGAAGCAACGGAGGACTGTTCTCCTCACGTTGCAGAAAAGCATTTCTAAATGCAGTGAAACTGAATACTTACTATTTCTTGAAAAGCCTCAGCAGAGAACTTCGTGATTTTCAGAGGTAGTAACTATATGTACTGGGATGAGAAGAGACCATTATAAAAGATATCTTTGAGATAGATGCAAATCTCTTCTGTGTGGTAAGGAAAAGGTGAAGATATATCATCACAGGTTAATCAATGGGCAGCTTTTGGATTGTGATCTCTCCATCAACCAGAAAGACTGGGGTTGCTTTAAAAATCAGGTGAATATTGAAAGTGGAAAATGAAAGATATTAAGTAAGAAGTTCTCTCCATCCCATAACGTTAATAACATTGATCTGCTTTGAGAGAGAGGAGTATTAGAACAACCTTCAACTGAACAGTGTTGTCAAATTGGAGTTCAAGCCTCTCTCGCTTGAAAGTGTGAAGAGACAACTGAATATCTGCTTGAAATATTTTCTTACAAGAGTTTGCTATGAAGAGTCTAAATAAATAGATGTCTTCTGAAACCAGCTTTTTGAACTCTGTACGTGACTCTGAAAATGGCTACTGCTTCTTCCACCCCTCTTCTTTGGAGTCCTTTCTAAGAGCAGCAGAAAGGTATGGGAGCATACCACTTCCCTGAGTAAGAAGTATCAGCATCCACTGATACCTTGTTTGCTTCTGTGAAGATGAATTTTTATTTCAAACATTTTATTCTGGAAAATGCCTAGCTCCTGTCAGCTGGAAAATCTTCCACCCCATGTATCAATCAGAGTTGTGTATTTGTTAATCACTCAGTCATTTTAACGATGTGTTCATCCTCTCTTTTGCATTTGTTTACCCTCTGTGAAAGGAGGTGTTTCACTTTGGTACATAACACTGAAATGTTTGATGTCTCTTGCACCTATATACTATATATGATTCAATGTGACATGCTTTTTCCTAAGACAAAGCTGAAAATTGTAAACAATGAGCCGGGCTGCTTAGTCAGAGGGATCTACTGTGGCCCCAGAAGTCTCCATCGTCCCCTCCCTGTGAATGCCTCATTATCTACAGTCCTAAATCTAGCATCTGGCTTCTAACTGAAAGAGCTTAATTTGATTCTTCTATTTTTATCTGTGAGGAACATAACAGCTCCAGAAAATGCCTAACCCTTCCTTGCACCACTGGTTGAGAATGATCTCAGTATTATAAGAGGAAGGTGCCCATTCAGTCCATGAACTACAAAACTTGGAGACATCAGTGATAGTAAGTACATGATGCTGACTGGTCTGGAAATCAAGATCTTGTTAAAATTATTTCTAAGGAATAAAAAGCTGAGGGGAACGAAGAGACGTGCATTATTTTCATCTCTGGGTGGCTGATCCTTAGAAGAAGTTTCCAAGGTTTGATTTAAGTTTTTGACAAGTTTGTGGCTTTGATAACAAACTGTACATAAATAGCTGCCTACAGAGAAGCAGCAGCCCACAAGAATTATTCCATTTCTTCATATGATTAGCATGAGGAAGGAATCTCATGGATGCTTTGGGGTTAGACCTCACTCTAAATTCAAACAGTTTTATTCTGATAGAAGTAAATTCCATATTTAAATTAGTAAAAGAGGTAGTAAATGAAATTCATCTGGTAGGGCAAAGTAAGTTTCCAACAGAGATGCCCATGTCAAGAAACTTCCTGTACAGAATAGGTTTTGCCTGCAGACACAATGATCTTGGAGAAGGAAATAAAGGAGTTAAATGCCAAGAGGTTTTTCTGTGACAGAACAGCTATTCCTTGACAAGGAGCACCACAGCTCAGCTTCCTTGGGTAATTACGGCGTACAGGTTTCCTCTGTATATCAGAGATCATCTCTAGTGCAGCCTGCTGGAGGAGTGAGAGGACCTAAGGTAGGAGCCAACTGACAAAAAAAATCACCTTCTTGAATTCTTTAGGGGCGTGGGGTTTTTTTTGTGTTTTTTTTTTTTCCTGTTAAAGCTCCTATTGGCAGGATAGAGATATTGTTTTACCTTTTAAAGGTAAAAAAAGGAAGGTAGATCTGCAAGGACTTTAAGTATATCTGAATAACTTGTAACAAATACAGACTGAAAAGGAAGGCAAACATAACCAGAACTGGTAGAAGAATTAGAACCCAGCAAATATTTCAGCCTTATTAGCAGTAATGGATCAATCAATTTTCCTATTTACACTCTGTGCAGCACAGATGAAGTTGATGAGCTTGCAGGATATATCTGCAGGGAAAATCTGGCTGGGTGTATAAACACTACCAAATAATTGTGTTTATTTGAAGCATCCTACAGCCTTTTCATCTGCTGAGCCACAAACTGAAATCACAACGTTTCATTTATGCAAATTATGGCACATCCTAGAAGATAAGTACGTATTTCTAATCTGATACAAAATGATTGACTTACATCAGAATTAAATCTCAGCTGGCAAATGTTGCATGATATGATTTGCTTTCTTCGATGAGGAAGAGGAACCCCAAACGTATGATTTATTACAGCTTTTTGAATAGGATCCATCTGTAAAGAGAGAATAAAAAGAAAAATAAAAGCTTTTGCTGTTGTATGCTATATTATCTAATATCAAGACAATTTCTGCATCATGCCATATCATACCTCAAACTACAGAAAACTATTATTTTTCTTTAAAAATAAATATTTTTTCTTCATGCAGTTTTACAAAGGTAATACAGAAAGATACGAAGTAAAGTGTCATTAGGTATCCTAAATTACACATCACTAGTTCAATTCTATGTGCACCGATCTCCCTTTACTGAAGAAAGCAAAAAACTGTAAAAGCTGAACAAGTTTACTTATCAAAACACCAAGTTATTCTTTTTTATATCATAGAAATGCCAGTGCACTAAATTAAACAAGAATATTTTACATAAAATTACTTAGAAAAGGATCAATGGAAAAGTAAAGGAATATTATATACAAGTAATTCCAGAATAACGCACAATAATTCAGTATTAGGAAAATATAATAATTTTCTAGGAACTGATAAATCAATTCATAAAACAACATCTACACAATATGTGAGAAACCCAAATCCTCCAAAGATTATTTTCACAGCCATTTAGAAAAAACTATTTTGAATAAGCTCTATTTTAAAGATGAATTTCAAATTTCATGAAAACCATGCCTCTGAACTAACCTCTAACAGAACATTTATCTGGCAGTGTCTGCAAGTCAGGGTCCTATAAAAACAAGTACCATTTTGGCAGAGAATTTCAAAGAAGCTACTCAAGAGACTTCTTTTTACATGGAGGATTGAAATCAACTTCCCCAAATTCATTGGTAAAAATTATTTCTTTTTCACAAGAAGCATTTGATTTGACAGCTGTTTTTAAAATCTAAGAATAGCTTTATAGCAACTTCATAAAGCCACTGACAGTTTTTATCTTTAAATTGCATTGTTAAAAATTCACAGATTTTGATGACAAAAATATGACTAATTGTTGTGTGATGATGATAACCGGTATTCACAAAGCATAATTTGTAAATAACTTGACAAAAAATAAATAAATTTCTGTGCTCATATTCCCATGATTCACTTTTTTCTAGTCTGTTAGCAAAGGGTTATTTGATAAATAAAGAATCAGAGCTTCTCCTTAGAGTAATCAATTATTCATGGAAGCTGTAATGGTAGACAGTCATGGCCTCTTTTGCAGTGAATCCAGAACAGATCAGTACAGAAATTTTGCATCACCTGACAGCTGTTCAGTGTCAGATATGAAATAGGTCATTAAACTAATTCCTGTTGAAAAGAAATTCAGATTTGTAAAAAAAAAAAAATTAAAAAAACCCAAGGAAAATAGTAGAGCTTTATAGAACGGTTTTCAAGAAATAGTTTGAACGTCCTCTTCAATTTGATGTGACAGTGAATTATCTCATGTATTTGTGCAACCACCAGCACAAAAGAACTCCAATGCTACCTAGGAACTAGGGGTGTCACTGTAACATATCCCCAAAATAATGCTGATGGCTAAGGTGAGAGCATATCAAATTCTGAAGCACTACAGCATGCTGCATAAGACTTTCTGTGGGATCAAACCATGTGCTAGGGGCACTCATTGCATTCAGTAACATAATCTTGAAAATGTCCAAATATACTGTTGTATAGATCAGAAAGAATATCATCACATATGAAAGCAAAATAGACAGCAAAAGCTCTTCTTTTTTCAACTGCTTCACTACCCAAGAGGTGACTTCTTATACCAGCAGAACCAATAAACCTATATCCTATGACTTTCGACACTAAAGGATGACCTTGTCTTAATTGATGCTGTTTTGCTGCTGCTGAAATTTAGAGAAATTTAGCCTACATTTCTAAAGAAACTTAGGCACTATTCCTTTTGCCACTGCAGGTCTAAAATACTTAGGGAAATCTCAAGCTCAGATATATAAATAAGCCTGCACATAAGAAATTGTGCATTATTTGATCCACTGTAACTTGGATTCCCTTCCATGAACCACAGCTGTGAGATACTGTTCGTTTAGCCTTGAGTGTTAACATGTTAATCTCTTTCACATTATCTCACAAGTGCCGTAAGTTAAGAAAGCCAACAAAAAAGCTCTCTAAGAGTTATATGAAAGGTACAACCATAGGCTCATAAGATGGAGCAACTGATATTTTGAATTGGATTTACCCATCTTTACAGTATGAATTCTAGCTCCAAATGGGGTTGGATTTCTGGGGAAACTGATGCTCACATACTAAGAATGAGACAAAGAATTTTTCAGAATTGAGAAAAATCATGAATGTGTGGAATAGTCAGTCTATTTTTTGATTTAATTTTATTTTTATCTCATGGAAAAATATAGAGTTTCTTTCCTAATCACTCCACAGATTTTCTCTCGTTTATCTGCTGATACAAAAATCCATCTCCACACTTCCCTTTCTCTTTCTAAAGATGCAAACTTCTAGAAATACAGGTATTTGGCCTTATTGTGAACTGGATGAAAAGCTGCTTCAAAGTCAGAGCCACTTCTCTGCCAATTGCTCTTTGATACTGAAAAGCAGAATTAAACTTCAAAACTTAGCCCCTGATTCTAATAAAGATGGGGCAGAATTGTTGGAGTGATATTTGATATTACTATATTTTCCTAAAGATTTCATTTAGGAAACACTACCAATCCATACATTTTCAAATAAACACCTAAAAGCACCAGGTAAGCCTCCAGAAGTTTTATGCAGGAAATTTGAAAGATTTTGACAGGATACCTAAGTGCACCATGATAAGCACTCAGATCTCACAGGCACTGGAAGACAGAGAGAAGCCCTGCTGAGAGTCAGAGGACCAAAGAGAGGCAGCTGATTGCCAGAAAATAGAGAGCAAAGATTGCAGGGAAGTATAAAGAAGGAAATAATATCATATAGTTGAGATAATCAGCAAGTAGTGAGATACTTAACAGAACCTCCAAGCACTTCTAGGCTCATTGAATGTTACTAATTACACATATAAATTGTGTTTCAACTTATGTAAATGGTATTTGCTTTCAAAATAAAAGTTACCATGATAAGTTTGATAAAATCTGCTCTTTACCCATTACTAGCGCTATATTACAATCACTAGATTTTACTTTATTTCTTAGATGCAACTGATTTAATATACTCCCATTTACAGTGAAGGTCAGAGAGGTTTGCAATTCATCAGAAAGATTATGATTCAGCTGTCAAAACCATGCAGGAGAGCAAGGATTGCAAGATGTCCCTTTGCTTCGTCTCACAAATATAAGTTACAATACAGAAAGGATGAGCACCTTGTGCTTGACTTGTTCACTACCTTTTGCTTTTCTACTATCCAGGACGAGCTATATCTTACTATGTAACACAGGTGGTGTCATGCCTTTCCTTGTGGTCATTGCTCAAGGTTCACTGCAAACTGCAAAGTAACTACTAGTTTGGGCAACAAAGATAAATATAAAAGGTTTCATATTTTATTCAGTTAATTTTTGTTTTCAATACATAAAATGCACAGCAATAATATCATCTATAATTATTCAAGCTGAAATTTGTGGCAATATGATATTATTTATTTTCTTTGATCAAATACTGTACTCCCTTTGTAAGATCTTCAGGCTCTCACCGTAATTCAGCAAAATCCAGGCTTAAACCAAGGATATGGCAGAAGTTGGCCCCTTACTCCATTTTCTTATCTTTGACCTTACTGCTGTCAGGTGGTTTTGTTTGCTTGTTCCAAATTCAACCTGGTCAAACCAATGACCTTAGCCACATTCCTCTTTGTTCTTGTGTTTACTATAGAGCACAACTGAGCTCTTTTTTTGTTGTTGTGAACTGTAGATGAAAGGAATGGCTCTTGCATGAAGTATTCTGGATAAAACATCTATCACAAATCACCAAGAAATTGCCCAAGATATTCCACGTCTGTCTACCTGCCTCAGCAACTTTTCCATAATCACCACAGCTGCTATCCTTGAGGGCCTTCTGTAGCCAAGTCTCCGTCTCATTAAATTTCATTAAAGATCTGCAGAGAGCAGAACCCTGACTGGTAAAATTTACCTACAGAGAAATTAGAGTTATTTTTACTTTTTTAATTGTATATTAAAACAAAGGGGCATGACATGAGCATTCTAAATGCTTGAGCTTGGCAGTAAACTAACAGAATTATAGTAACGTCAATAAATAAAAGCATCCAGGTAAAAGGACAATGATTCTGTGGATGCCCAGAGCCTGTTCAGAACATATGGTAGCCCTAAAACAATCAGATA
Source organism: Scolopax minor (assembly GCA_028566535.1). Lineage (NCBI taxonomy): Eukaryota > Metazoa > Chordata > Aves > Charadriiformes > Scolopacidae > Scolopax > Scolopax minor. Next base: position 38,433,152 of record JAOXNG010000012.1, read on the forward strand.
AGTACAAAATTATTTTAACCTCAAAGCCAAACAAATTAGATGCAAAAGATTCACTGAAATCACTACTGTCTTTGTCATGGTTTAACCGCAGCTGGAGGGTGGGATCGCTCTCGGGGACTGGACAGAATGTGGTGAGCAACTGCACTGAGTATCACTCATTTTATATATTATTATTAATATTATCTTCTTTTGCTTTCATATTAAACTGTCTTTATCTCAACCCAAGAGTTTTACCTTTTCTTCGGATTCTCCTCCCCATCCTACCAGGGGATGAGGGGCAAGGGGGAGGAGTGAGCGAGCAGCTGCATGGTGTTTGGTTGCCTGTTGGGGTTAAACCATGACAGTCCTGTATTAAGTGAGCAGAAAGACACATCAGGTCATTGAAGCTCTCAGAAAAAAGTTGCTGTAGACCATTTTAGTGATAATTTACAAAAAAAATTACCCACCAAAGGACTGACCTCCATTACTCAAATAGATGGGTGAATTCAGTGACACAGCTACCAATGCCTCTTAGAACTTAAAATTCAGATGCTAACAGAATGCAATGTTACAATGAAAAAAACATTAAAGGAATGATATTCTGAGTAAGGTTTCTTACCATAGGTCTGGAAGTACAAAAATTAAGTCAAACAAGCACACTGTAATATCATTAGACTTGCAGGCAAAGTATTAATATTTCCACATGAGTTGAGACTTATGGAACATCTTAATTGTAAAGCTGATAAGAAATAAAGATAACTCAGTGGGGACTCCTTTAATTCATTTTCTTAATGTTCCAACAAATGGTGAAACTAATAAGAACATTGGAAGTGGTGTAAATCCTGTACCAACCACATACACAATGCCTTATGAAACAAAAAAGAACAAAATGTTATCATATACACCACAGTTTATACTTACTGGTGAACTGAATCAATTTTTAAAACTGTGCGATGGAGGCAGTTTTACCACCAAACTGTTCAAACATAAAACTGCCTATTGCATTATAATTGTGACATACTCGTAGAAACAGAGGAGCAGTTAATAAAAGTTAGAGGAACGCTTCTCAATCATGTAAAGCCACTATAATTTATAGCTGGATGACTTTTGAGTTTTCTCAGAGCATATTTCGACTATTTCCAATTGAGAATTGAGCAGTTCCTTTCTGATCTCAGCAGCATGAAATATTCAGAATCATTTCCCCTGCAATCATGCTGGTCAATTGTACAGATGCAGTAATACTATATTGCATTATATTATATCATATCACATTACATTACATTGTTACATTATTACTTATGCAGAAACTCTGATGTTTTGGAGAACTCCTGGACGTTCAGCCTTATATTGCCCACATGGAGTACCCATGTTATCTGCACTGTTCAGCCAAGTGGTAGCACTTTCTTCTCCAGGAGATACTTGGCATTTACTGAGGCTAGATAAAGCATGCGTAACAGGTCTAAAACTTTCAGGAAGTATTGGAACTACTGGGTGTCACACATTGTGGTTCATTTCTGTGTGTGCACTCCACCTCTTGAAAATATTTGTTAACTTTGATTGATAAAAAAAAATAAATCTGTGCAGCAGGTGTAGTAGGTCTGATGTTCCCCTGAAGTATCAGACCTATACCTTACAATTTATCTGACACTTTCTTAATATGCTGGTGGTGAAGTCAGAAACAGACCAGTTCCACAACAGTGCAGTGATTTGATCCTAATTATATTTGACATTCTGTATTTCTACAAGAAATATGTCCCATTGTTAGGTCTGGCAGTCCAGGGCTTTTTTTTTTTTTTTTTTTCCAATATCACACTAATCTGTGAATAAGAATCTTATAAATTAACCAAAGAACGAGATTCAAAAGGAATGATGGGAAGAGCTTAGAAGCATAATTAAACACACAAAAAAAGAATGTTCAACAGTATTTTGGTTTCATGTGCAAGTAGAACAATATGATGTCAAATAGTTAAAATATGTGTTCTAGATGTGCTACCATGCATGGTTTATCCTTTTACAGCTAATTTATTCAGTATTGCCCTAGTAATTATAGTGAATAATTATGCAGTGAATTGAACTCAGCATTAAACATCTTTTCTTATCGTCTACCATTTCTTCTCTTATGAATGAAGTAGAGTAGAAGTAACCTGATGCTTTTCCTGTACATAAAACTGAAATATTACTCAACCTAGTTAAATATAAAATAATTCACATAAAATACATGCAACAACTACAATAATGTGCAATACTAACAGAAGAATTACTTTTCTTTAGAAAAGTGCTATCTATAAAAAGAAAACTGTAGTCACTTCCCAAACAATGTAACTGCTTTATATAACTTGACTCGTACTTCAGAATGAATTTCTGAAGTAAACATTTTATTGTCCTGCTGCAGTCTTCTAAAGGGTAAGGATTTATCTTTTTTTTTTTTTAACTGGAGCTATTCAATTGTAACAGCTGTCTTGTCACCTTTCTGATGTGACTCTACTATTTCTCTCTTGCTCTCTTTTTTTCTTTTCTTTTAGATTTTCCCACTTGGCAATGAGATGCTGAGGCAGCAGCAGTATTTCTGGCAAACTGCTTGAATATACAGAAACCAGTCAGAGCAAAAGGATTTGCATTCACAGTGGTATTGCACAGAAATACTGTAACCACTTAGAGATTATGCAAATCCTTATACTCTGATTGTCTAATAATGGTTGTCAGTTAAAAGATAAGAATTTGCATATGCTAAGGCTAGTGAGAAATAATGACACAATGATTATGCTAATCCAACACACTAAACAACATGTGAAGGACTGTCAAACTGGAACAAATCTGTGTATGTATGTGTGCGTATGCTAAACACAGAAAAAAAAAGAACATAAAGGTTGCAGATCAAGCCCTTAAAAACATGAAATGCCTATAGGCCTTAATGTAACACCTTTATGAATGTACTTTTTTTGAAATATATTCACATATTTTTCCTGAATGTTTCTGGCTTTGTTCTGTTCAGAAGATGGACAACGGTCACTCAATGAGCAACTGTTCAATGCTGTGTTTTGTCCAAAGGCTTGAATGAATAGCCCTAGACTTCATTTACTGTATAATGCTGAAAACTTGCTCACAAATGGGAATTATCAGCCTATTCATTTGCTCTCCTATAGTTTTCATTGACACTTCCTTTACAGTTAATTATTTTCAAAACTTCTTTGTTAGATAAAAGATGGTATTTTCTCAGAAATGAAGAATAAAAACGTACACTAGCTTGAGCTACCCAATTAAATATACTTAAGAGTACTTATTATTATATTGCCTTTCATATGTTCACCATACAGTTCCTGACTTCAGGTTAATCTATGAGTTAATCTATGAAGGTGCTACACAGGCTAAACACAGCCTTACAATGCAAATCAGACTCACAACCCATAAAGTTGCCTGAGAAAAGTTTGGGTTAAGTGGCTTGCCTTGCATCTCTCAGAACAATTCTCCAGGGTGGTATTCAACTGGTTTTCTAGAATGGGATGGCCCTTTCTTCTTCAGTCCCATCTCATTCACAACAAGATTTCCAGTTTCTTCAACAAACAGAGCAAGAATACCATGGATAATAATCTTTGGAAATACAAAACTATGATTGCTCCCCAGTGCTGATCCAAAGGACACACAAAATTCTACCAGACCAAAAAGATTCTCCCAAAGGAGAGAAGATGAAAGGCAACCAAATGTGGCATGCTTGTCATATTGCTCTGTTATCCAGCAGACAATACAACAATTGCAGCATAAGAACAGACTCACATGAAGCAGACCACCTTGAAAGTGGGAGAATTGCTCACTCTATTTCTAGTCAGCATTACCAATGTGGTGTGGAAAGAAAGGGCAGATTGTTTCTTTTCAGCTGCTCACTTAAATGAGCAGTGGCAGACAGTAAAAATATGATTAAACCCAAAACAATTGCTTAAAACAAAGAGAGATAAATGTTATACTCTCTCTAAAGATACCAATAAAAACGATAACCTAAGGTTCACAAATGCCATTTGTTTTCTCAGTTTCAACCAAGAACAAAGCAGAAATAAGCTTATGAGAAAAAGAAGACATTAAAAAAAAAAGCTAAGGGCATTTTCATGTTTTGTGCTTAAGAAAAGAGTTTGGAACAAAAGGTTGGCAGACATAGTGAGGGTTACACAACAAATTCCCAACAGCATCATTCATATGTGAATGAATTTCAGAAAACTGGACCAAAAGCTATAATTGGTATTTAATAATAATGTGTCTTTCTAATCACAACAACAAAATAACCAGGGTGTGTGCCAGACAGAGAACAAGCAGAGAAGCACTTGATTCACTCTTTCAAGTGAATTGCGCACAAGTACCAGAGTCCAAAGTGATCACTACAAACTGCTACACATTTTTCAGAGAAGTAACTGTCTTTGGATGTGTTTAAGAAATGGAAAAATAATTTTGCAATGCAACCTTCCTGACTGTGCCTCTATGCTTTTTTAGCCTATTGGAAAAATTCTTCTGGTTTACCATGTTTAGTGAGATGACTCCAAAGAAACCACTAAGAATTAAGGTGTAGAGTACAAATAGAACAAAGAATATAACAAATTGTATTCTTACCTGAAAAAGTCCAAGGCATGCTTCAGACATTATCAAAATACTCTATCAAATCTATACTTTTATAACATTTTAACACATTTCAGAATCTGTCTTAATGAGTTAAGATTTATCATTGTGAGAAGTTACAATTCCTAAGCCACACTTGCAGAACTAGAGAATTCGAGACTAAAAGGGACCCAAGAAATAATTTTATCCATAACTTGCACTATGAAAGGAAAACCATTTCATGGGTACAGAATACTTTTACCCTGGGTTTTGTCAGGAGAGGTGTGAATAAATAAATATTCTTGTGAAGCAAAGGTTAAAACACAGCAGTTGAATCTTGGAAAGAAAGAAATTTCTCAGATTCTCATTTTATAACTGTTTCAGAGTGAAAAACTTCAACATTTCAGATGAAATATTTACCAAAGCTGCTCTGCTCATTTAGCCATTAGGTCTCCTACAAACTTGTACAACAGAGTAATTAGATAATTATTGAATTTATCTAAAAGTTCTTAAATGGATATCTGTCTGTCTTCAAAACCTAGTGGAAGCATTTCACTTCAGGAGCAAGTGAGACATTTACTAGTATAATTATTTGACCATAGGCCTTTTTTTTCTCTCTCTTTTTTTTTTTTTTTTTTTTTTCAGGTCAGCATTGAAAAAAAGCACATAAACCATCCCCATTCCCTTTTCTCAGAGGAAATATTCTACTGTCCTTCTTAAGAAAAATTCAAGAATATCAAACTTGACCAGCTGCCATCATATTGCCTCACTTCTTGAGAATCAAGACAATTTTATTTAAATTAATTTAATCACCTGCAGTCAACACAGAAAAATAATGTTCCCCATACTCCTCACAAACAGGAACTGAGATGTTACAGTTTGCACATGCAGCTACATATATCCTTATAAGAGGTAATGGTTAAGTATGAGAGGAAATAATGTGCACAACTATATTCATGGTCCTCATACAGATTGCTAACAGAATTATATCTCCTTGCATGCAAAAAATATTTTAACTTTGCTCGGTTCATAGATTATGGTCCATAGGAAGCCATTAACCTGCTTACTTCCTCCATAATATTATTAGCTCTAAAACTTGCCTGAATTTTTGAACCAGAATGAGACTGTGGGTTCAGAAAACTCACTCACACTGAGAGAAATATGAAACTGGAAAATGGGAAAAAAATGTAGTTAATTCTCTTGATATATCTTGAGAGCTTACATAATAATGACAATAAACCTTGCTGTGCTTAGTAACTATGTATGTATAAGTAACATAATAAGTTGGTCCTAAGATGAGCAAGATCCTATGAAAATGAGAGAAAGAGGTGGTCAGAAGGTGGCTTGCATTTTAATAAGGTATTCGGAACTGCAAAATTAAGACCAACCTGATTTCTGCTTCAGACTTTTTAGAACACAGAAAGTAGGAGTAGACAGAAAATAAATAGTTTAGAATAAATGGAGATTATTACATTACTGACCCAACTCCCCATCAGCTGAACTGTCTCACATTTTCTTCATGGTACTAAACCAAAATTCTATTCCCTATTGATGAAAAGAACACAGTTATACCTGTTCTGGCTGCCCACATTGTAACTGTACTTTTCCAGTAATTCTCTACAGATTGCCACTGAGGTTCATTCCAAGTCTCCTGTCAGATTTAGTGACTGAATCATTAGTGCAATCCTGAGTGCATTGAACAGCTGTGGAGAATATAGTTACGGCTCATTCACTACTTGAAGTACTTTAATCCCTTCCTACCCATCTCCAAAATGTGATGCATTAAATAATTCTCAACATGTTTTTATACCATTTGGAAAAAGATGAAAAGTTAAGAGTTCACATTTCCATGCAATTTCATCTTTGAAGTTTTATCTGAATGATACATCAATATTAAAATTTAGAAAAAAGTATTGCTTTACCATATTACCATTCTGACCCTGATTTCTAAGCTTTCTGTAGAAAACCAGTTTCTGCTTCTAACCAGAACCCAATGAAACAAAGAAGGAAAGAAAACCTGTTATTACTTGTGTGCATACAGAAATATTAGCCCAAAAGTTCAAGATATCTCAAAACAGGATTACAACAGCAATATCCACTTCTTCCAGGAGTCTGCTAACATAAATAAATATTAATACAAAAAAGGAAGAGATGAAGCAGCTAGACACTGAGCTACTGCAGGAAAGTGGCCTTCAGAGAAGTTCTTCTGTCCCCTCAGCTGATCCCCAGGCAGAAGGACAGTATTGCTTAACACTCACCGAAGCTAGGGTGCCATTAGTATTTTGAATCAGGTTGAAAATAATTTAATGTATATTATGAACTTAGACACAATAAGAAGTCTCATCTGAGTATTTCACAGTGCTTTACAAAGACCACTTACAAGCAGGTAATTAACATATGAAAACTGAGCTGTACTAGAACTTTTGGTAAACCCACTTGTTCTCATTCACAGCCTTATGCCTTAGCACTAGACAAAACAGGCATAATTGATTCAAAAATCATCTGTCTGGAGCACTTCACACAAGTACCTATCGATGTGAAGACAGGCAATTTTATTGCCTGTGAACTGTCTAGTTCTTGCCTGCAAGTCAAATACAAGACATCTGCACTGCTAGCTTATCTTTTCAGAAAAGAAACTCCACAATGCATAAACAGCCCAGCTCTGGTTATTTTGCAGATTCAATTTTATGTATCATTTGATGCCTATGGATACCATATGAGTGCATTGTCTCTGCTTTTATAATAAAAGCTCTGCCCCATAGATATCTACAACAAAAATTAGGTAAGAGGGACCTGGTAAGATGGTAGCAATCAATAAAATAATTCTGAAAATATGAGGAAGAAACTAAAAGTACAGTGCAAGACTGAGAGGATTTGCTTCTGTCTTCTTCAATACCTGCAGAGCTCTCAGCCCTAAGACTGTTTTTTTTTTTTTTCTATCCATTTAATTATCTGTGATTATAAAAATAACATCCCCAATGAAAACATCATTCTTGCTGCTACTATAAGCTTTTTTATCTTTATACTGAAATTATATTAGAGATGAACAGATGAACCTTATCCATCAGGATGTATTCCTGCTTGTCTTGACACTCTGATGGAACAAGTTCAAACTAAGACTTGACCTTGGATCTCAGCTTTGACAATTATGTCCATATCTTAATACTTATGTAACTGCACACATTCATGTGCCAGGATTAATCATTAATGACCAGGATCTTTGTGACACACTTAAAAGGCCAGGAAATATTATCCTCATCTTACAGATGGGAACTGAGATTAAATAATGGTTCAAGGTCACTGTGGAGGTCTGTGCTTGAATGTGGAGTTGAACCCACCGCTTCCTCTACCAGCCCTTTCTTCCTAGGTAAGAGCAGTGTCTTTGGCCAATCCCTCACCACCCTTCATATGGCTCTTGGTTCTTGTTTCAAAAGACAGCCTGACCTAGTGGGAGGGAAGTTTTTACCCTGAGCTGCTCTCAAGAGCAGCTGCAGGGACTAAGAGTTCTGCTATGGGATAGGTTAATGAAAAAAATACTTTTCCCTCGGGAGCAGCTGCAAACGTCAGTGCTCCAAACCTCTACCCTTCTTCTTTTTGTGTTTCTTCTTAAAGTGCTGCTGCCATTTCAGGCACTACTGAGAAAACTGTACTTACTGTAATCTCCTTGTAATTTGCATAGCAGATTGCCTCTATAATGATTGTGCCTACAGCTTGAAAGAGGAGGAAGCCAGGAGTCTCAAGTACAAAATCAAATACAACAGTATAGTTTGTTATATTGAAATGGACTTGTATCTGCTCAGACCCTCCCATGAATAAGAAATTAATGATATTTAAAAAAGTAACTGTGCAATCACCAATTTAAATTAATAATTGGAAATGTTTTTCTTTTTCTTTCTCTTCAGTTCACACTCTGTAAGGAGCCAAACAGCACATTTGCAGCATGTGGCAGCATTGACTGATCCTGAAAAATCCAGTATGTTTTTGAGAAACATCCATTAACTGGTTATAAATGATGTTTATGAAACATCATCATTCAAGTAACTGCTTTTAGTTTTTCTTTCAAATTAATGATTATTGAAATGTCATTACCAGTGCAAATTCTCTCTCTTCCTGTCACTTATTGTCTCTCTCATTATTATCTGCAACTGGAAGTTTAACATTTTAAGTAGCATTATGTATTTATTGGGGCAGGGATTTGTCACATCAGTTTCATGTCAGTAACACGATACTACACCAAAGACACACAGTCAATGTAGGGTTACATCATCTTTTGCTGATCAAACTCATAGAAAAACAAACCAAAAAATACTCACATGGCAAAAGCTTTTATGATACCAGACACATAAGGTTTCCCAACTGTTAACATTAAACATGAACTCAAGTAGAACATGCCATTTCCTGGCTGCTCTCTGCAAGACAAACACCTCATCAAACCTGCTCCTGACTGACGCTCTATCTGAATTTGTACGCTTGTTTGGCCCAACCCAGTGAATTTTTTGTCAGACTTCTAACCAGGACATCCATGGAGACTATAATGTGAAAATCACAATGACATCTTCTGGCAGAAAGTTTCTCCTCTGTGGAGCATCTGTATAAATCAGACACAGACTACATGTGTTTTCCTTATTATTCGTTGAACAGAATGAAGACTTCGCTAATAGTTGTCAATTACTATGCAAATATCCAGTAATTGCACCAGTCAAAAGCAAAATATGTTACAAAAGGCATTTAAGAAAATGAAAAAAAGCCACAAACAAAATAAAACCTCAAAGAAACCCCAAGTAAAAGCAGAAATGAGAAATGACTAGTACAAGGCATGAGTTAATAATTAAGAAAGGGAGAAAAACTGTTTCCCAGCCTAAATTTTCAAAACCTATGTTGTTTACAGTCAAGTAAAAAATAAAAGAGCAAAGCTACAACTTCAAACTGGTACATTCCAACTCCTGTGTTATGCTTTTGCTGTCTAAGATTAATCAGGGCAGTTAATGATGCAAAAAATTACATTTATAATCCAGTCTGAATACAGCTGTAGTGCAAGCTAAGATCTAAGTGCCATTAAGGTAAATGGAATTAATGGGCTGTCCCTACCGATCTTTATATCTATCAGTTACTAATTAACATTCTTCTGCAAAGCATAATTTATGGGGGAAAAATACATACAGAAGCAATAATGTTAAAACTTGAAACACGCTGCGGTCACAGGGTAGCCGTGCAGCTGTAATAGACAATGTGTTGTGCTCATTTCAACAGAGAACAAGAAAGTGCCAACCGGCACTGCAATCACTAAAATCTTTTATGTTAAGTCATTTATTTATATGGCAGCAAATTATTACTACCAAGGATGAACTTTTGTGGGAAATGTTGACTTCAGCTAATAATGGAAGGACTTAGCAGAAGCAGCAATAAAAACCTGGTAGTTAAATTAGCTGCTAAGAAAAATGAACAGTGTTTGTTATCTTTGTAGGTAATGTAGCACATTTGCTGCTTCCAGCATATGACTCCCGACTTGATTACTGATTTTATGCATTCAGTACTCACATTAGTTTTAAAAGTGCTTCTGCCAAACCTGTACCACAATCTTAATTTGGCTCTCTTTTGTTTTTTCACTTTATGACATAAAAAACACTTGGTAACTCTTTGGGGTCCTTTTTAAAATCCTCCTTATCTTCTGGCCTGTGAACCTATGCACAATCACTTCACATACCAGGAACTAATAATAGAGAATAAATCTTACAGTGAACACCACAGCTTCAGAAGCTATTATATGCCTCAATTCTTTTTGGAAAACAAACAAAACAAAACAAAACCCAAAAAACCACCAAAAAACCACCCCAAACCCTAAAAACACTATGTCCCTGCCCACAAAAACACCCCTAGGAACAGACACACACATAAGTGAGTTGAGGCATGAATCAAAATGAAATGGTGAATGTTGCATCTGGAAAATATTCCCCTCACCAAAGCAGTAATTGTTAGTGGGTTTAAACCAATATTAAGATATTTAGGTTTACTTACAGCATGAAAAAAAAATGGTAATAATTCTGAACTCATACTTACAAAAATCCATCTTAGAGTTAATCCTAAAATCACTGAAAACAGTATTATTCCAAGAAAACATCATAGAATTAGGATGATTTTAATCTTCCCAGATCCTGACCAAAAATGGTATGCAACCACGACATGGTATATTACTTCCAAAAATGGTAATAAAAATATTACTGGCATTTATATAAGTGAGATTCATCAAATAACAATGGCATTCCCTATGTTTTGTGCTTATTCCCTGTCAGTTACAATGAATTTTGTGTCTGTAATATAGACATGATGACTGACAATAATCACAATTTAATGCCTTCCAATTAAAGTTGTAAAGCAACATTAGAATACTTGCATATTTTTCTAACTTAGCCAGTAGGACACCAGTGATAAAAAAAACCCACTTAACTTTAGAACTTACATGAGCAGCTATTTTGCACACACTGTAGATAATTAACAGATAAGATTTTTAATTAACTCACAAAGACTTAGCATAACTTACCACATAGGGAAAAAAGCCCCTGACCCCTTCAGAAAATTAATTATACTGCTATGAAAATATGTTGTACATTGGTAAGAATTCCATTCTAGTGCTACATAAATAAGCACTAAGTATTCTAACATGTTCTATTATGAATATCATCTCCTCCCCTTGTCACTTCATCATGACCTCCCAAAAGAAAATACATTCACATTAAGAATTACTTGTCTGGACTGTAGAAATTTAAGCAGTAGGGCAGGAGAATTTTTTTAGAAATAAATACTGATTTACAAATGTTGATAAGCTTGCAGAGAAAAGAAGGAAAATTCTATAAACCCAGTATCAAAAAAAATACAACAGACCTGGTGAATTTGCTGCTTTGAGAGTACAAAGAGAAATATATAATTTCATTTTTTCTGTGTGAATTGAACGAGATAACAGGTAAACTCTGTCAGGATGGATCTGACTGCAATGCAGTAAATGCTAAAGTAGGTGTCCAATGTTTCCATTATACAGTATGACACATTTGGAATATAACTACAAATACCACATATCATTTCTATTTAAAAAAATGGTTTTTAAAAAATAATTTTTAATGTTTCTGATTACAGAGCATATTAATTTAAAAAAAAAAAACCAAAAAAAAAAACCAACAAACCACAACATATTTTTACCCACCAACTAAACCCCACACCCCACCACAGACCAATAATCTTGGGCACTAGAGCATGCCCTGAAGAGCCACGTCTACACGTTTCTTAAATACCTCCAGGGATGGTGA